>JALMGJ010000003.1:149663773-150038773 GCA_023362775.1 Charina bottae | reverse complement strand
CTAGGAAAATACATAGTTAGGTCTTTAATCTTCTTTAGCAGAGTCTGCACTGAGCAGGGGGGTTGACTAGGTGACTGACCTCTGGCCTATTTCCACTTCTACAATGATGTGTAAGGACAACCTTTGCTAGCACATCCAACACAAAATCTCGGGGGCTGTTTTTATGACAACTATGGGTATTTTAGTATGAGAATTCGAACCATTTAATTCTTCCAAATACAGCTTTCCATTTATTAGCTACTTACCCTCTGATGGCAACATTTATCTTAGTCAGAAAGTGGAGACCACCTTGACCTTGGTGGTATATAAATTTATCATATTTATATAGCTGCCCATCTCACATAAAAGTGACTCTGAGCGGCTATACTGTAATAAATACTGTACTGTAATGAATTACTAAACTAATAAATACTGTAATATTTAAAAATAAATTTAGTATTGTTGGACTTTGGTAATTTGGTCACTAGATATCTAAAAATTACCCTCTGAAATCATTAAACCTTATTTCCAAGTAAAAATGTATATGTATATATCATTATAAGCAGCCTGATATTTAGCACTGAGCTCTTTCTTTCCTTTTCTATGAGGTATCTCAATTGCTGAGGTGGCATAACAGCATCTTCTGTTCCTTAGTATGCTTCTACCTATCAGATTTGAATAGCATAAGAATACTATTCTAAAATGTTTCTATTATCAGATATTTTCACGTTTTACTAAGTAAGTCTTCAGTCTAAAATTTATTTATTTATTTATTTATTATTTCAATTTATTCCCCGCCCATCTCCCTTGCAAGGGACTCTGGGCGGGTTACAACAATTGAAAGTTTAAAAATACAAAAACAGTATCTAAAATACATCGAATAATAATAATAATAAATTACATAAAATCCAAGAAGGGGGGACCGCAGGATGGACCATACCACTACGGGGCCAGCCAACCCCAGGAGGCACTGCCGCCTCTGTCGTCCCAGGACCAGAATGCAGAAGGTACCCAGTTTTATATCAAGGCAATATAAATTTTATGTTGGAGTACAGACATAAGTGCATGTAGACCTGGTGCGGGGAAGAAGGCAGATGTTTGAGTTTAAACTAAGTTGGTCAGCCTAATCTATTATAGTCTACAGAAAAGCCTTTTTTTAGCTTTTCATATCTCAGTTGGTAGGGTGATAGCACCATATATTTCCATGTGATCCATACACATGGAACTTTTATGATCACTTATAAAAGTTGCATCGATCATGTTTAGTAATATTTGTCTATAAAGATTGTTGTCTGATCATGTTCCCGTATGACATTGAGTTTGGACAAAAATAACCTAATTAGTGGGAGATGGTATTTTAATACATCCTGCTGGACAATTCACTGTTCTTGGTAAAACAAAAGAAAGATACGGACTTTTACATTTGATTTATCCTCTCATGAGAAATTGACATTTTGGTATTTTTATTTTAAATGGTGGTAATATATAGATATAGGGGCGTGGTGGCTCAGTGGGTAAGACGCCAGGCTTGTCAGTCAGAAGATCGCAAGTTCGGAGGTTCAAATCCCTAGCCCCATGTGACAGAGTGAGCTCCCGTACTCACCCCAGCTCTTGCCAACCTAGCAATTCGAAAGCATGCAAATGCAAGTAGATAAATAGGTGTCACTTCAGTGGGAAGGTAACAGCGTTCCATGCGCGTCATGCCGGCCACATGACCGCGGAAGCGTCTTCGGATAACGCTGGCTCTTCGGCTAAGAAATGGAGATGAGCACCTAGAGTTGGACACGACTGTGCAGAGGAACCTGTACCTTTACCTAATATATAGATATACTTTGACTGATTATGTGCCATCAAGTCAGTGTGAACTCTTAGCCACACACAGATATTCTCCATGAGAAAGAAAAAGATTGTGTGTGTGTGTGTGTGTGTGTTGGAACCAGTATGTTCAAGCCAGTTTGGTCTAGTGGTTAAGGCAATGGGCTAGAAACCAGGAGTCTCTGAGTTCTAGTCCCGCCTTAGGCATGCCAGCTGGGTGACTTTGGGCCACTCCCTGTCTCTCAGCCCTAGGAAGGAGCCAATGGCAAACCAGGAGACAGAGAGTTCTAGTCCTGCCTCAGGCCTGAATCTGGCTGGGTAACCTTGGGCCAGTCACTCCCTCTCAGCCCAGCTCACCTCACAGGGTTGTTGTGGGGAAAATAGGAGGAGGATAGGAGTATTAGGTATGTTTGCCGCCTTGAGTTATTTATAAAAATAATAAAGGCGGGATAGAAAATAAATAAATAAATAAAAACATAGGTCATAATGGAAAAATTACCCTTAACCAACTATTAAATATTTTTTTAACTTTTGAGATTTTACAGAAGGAATATAATTTATCCCAAAAGGCTGAATGTCGATATGAATAGTTAATGCACTTATTATATACTTTATTTCATCCCAATGCAATTGTGGCCACTGAAACTCTTAAGACAGTGACAGGATCAGATGAGTTTATTTGATATTAAACTAACTGCATTATTACCATTTTTATTACAAAAATAAATTTGGATAACAATTTGGAATAGAGAATTGAACTATCCTATATTGCCTAATCAATAGCTTCAGGCTTTAAAAACGTTAAATATGTTTTTTATGACAGAAAAACTTGATTATTTCAGCAAAAAGGGGGTCTTTTGGAACTCTCAAATAATGTTTTTAAAAGTTTGGCTCTTATACTCTATATGCTGGTGATATAATATATTTGAATGAACCTTGGTACTTGTGTTATGGATGTATCCACTTATAATTCTCTATTGGTTAGATATTATTACTATGATGAACAATGTTCTTGGAAGGGAATTAAGAGTTAAAATGTTGATGTTTTGCTAAACCATATCCTGAAAATCAGGAATCTTTCAGTCTATGAAGAACTTTGGATATATTAAGCTTGGAATACTGCAAAATAGAATTATATACAGTACACATGGAAGAGTATATGTGTTCCAGTTTCTAAAAGGCGGCTTAATGAAATTTGTCACCTCTCAGTCTTTGAATTAGCTCTGCACTGAAGGAGATAAATTATTTATTTATCTGAGTTGTGTTCCATCTTTATTGTCCAGCTCAAGGTGGCATACATAATGCTCCCACTTCCTATATATATGATTCTTTATGTAGGTTTAGGTTTAATTTATTGTTTAAAAATTGAATCATACCAACATTCAAAAGTGAAACATAGCTTTGGCACTTGAATGGAATTATGAATTATTATTATTATTATTATTGAATTATGCATTTCAGAAAGGATGCTCATATATCAGAGTCTAGAAGTTGGCTTAGTGAGGTCTTTCAACTTTTCAATTAGCTTTGTACTGAAGGAGAGGTAGGACTGGGCAATATGATTCCACATTGTCTTTTATTCATTGTTCAAAAATTAAATTATGTTGATGAAATTGAAAAAAGTTGTATAATTTCAGTAGCCTGTCTTTATTTTTTTCCCTTTAAATTTAGCATTCTGGTGTGTTTTTACAGTTTTGTTCAGCTGTTGCTATTTGTTTTAAGGTTTTTTGTTCTCTTTTTCCTGTCCTGTGTCATTTAGTGTAGGACTTTTTCTTTTATCATATAGTTTTGTGTGACATACATACAAAGAAACACTCACACACATATACAGTTGCAATCGAAATTATTCAACCCCCACTGCAAATCAGGTTTATTGGCAAAATTTCCAGACTTTCAGCTGTTTGCAATGAACAAATCAAACAAAAGCAAATGAAATAGCTCAACACAACAAATGCTTCAAGCGGTTTCCCCAAATTCAACTGGAAATGCAACTTATCATGACTTCTCCAGTCTCAAAATTATTCAACCCCCTGAATAGAATCCATCACAACAGCACACATACTGTACAGTATGCAAAACAGGTGTCTCAAGCACACCTAATGCAACTAATCAAGGGCTTCATTAGTTGCACCTGGTGTGCTTGAGCTGGAACACATGAAATGTCTGAACTGGCTAGGGGTTTGTTGAGTGTCACGTTTGACTGCATGTTAGAAATATGGCTAAGTCAAAAGAATGGTCCAAAAAGGTAAGAGAAGAGATCATCGCCCTTCACAAACAAGGAACGGGATACAAAAAGATAGTGAAGGCACTGAGAATACCTAGAGACACCGTTGGAAGCATAGTTCGCAAGTTCAAAGTTAAAGGAACAGTGGTTACACTACCTGGATGGGGCAGAAAAAGGAAGCTGTCAATGGCTGCAACCAGGTTTCTGAGAAGGCAGGTTGAGAGAAACCCTTGAGTGACTGCAAAAGACCTGCAGCAAGACTTGGTGGCAACAGGCACTGAGGTTTCCGTGAGCACAGTAAGGCGCGTACTAAACACAGAGGGTTGCCATGCCAGACCTCCAAGACGTACACCACTACTGACCTCAAAGCACAAGAAAAGTTGCTCCAATATGCTCACAATCATATTTATTTATATTGATATTTATACCCCGCCTATCCCCTCCCTAACGGAGGACTCTAGGCGGCTTACATACACATACAGTACATTTCATGTTATACATTTTCAATTTAACCGCGCGCTAAGGGAAGGGGTAAGGGAACCGACTCTTCCGAGGCTACTTGGACTACAAGCCCCACAATGCCTTGTGTCGGAGCCGGCTGCCAACGTCCTGTAGATGAAGCTGCTTTTTCCGGGATCCGTCGGAGCCACCGCCGTTCCAAAGATCTTCTGTTTGGTGGACGACCCCCGACAGGACGCCAGCAATTTTACCCACTTAAGGTGGTACCCATTTATCTACTTGCAAAGCTTTCGAACTGTTGGGTTGACAGGAGCTGGGACGAGCAACGAGAGCTCACCTCGTTGCGCGGGGATTCGAACTGCCGACCTTCCGATCGGCAGTCTACAGCTCAGCGGTTTAACCCGCTGAGCCACCGCGTCCCTTTATAAATAAGCCACACACATTTTGGGATTCTGTTCTGAGGAGCGATGACACAAAACTGGAACTTTTTGGCCTGATGGATCAGCGGTATGTCTGGAGAAAGAAGAATGAAGCATACGCTGAAAGGAACACTCTGCCTACAGTTAAGCATGGTGGTGGCTCGGTGATGCTCGGGGGCTGCTTTGCATCCGCTGGCACTGGAAACCTGCAGTGTGTGGAAGGCAAGATGGATTCATTGAAGTATCAGGAAATCCTAGGAGAAAATGTGCTGTCTGTAAGGAAGCTGAAGCTTGGGCGTCATTGGACCTTCCAGCAGGACAATGATCGCAAGCATATCTCAAATTCCACTAAGGCTTGGATGCAGTAGTAGTCCTGGAAGATTCTACAGTGGCCATCACAGTCACCTAACTTGAACCCCATCTCTGGTGGGATTTGAAGAAGGCGGTTGCAGCACGCAATCCCAAGAATATTACTGAACTGGAAGCCATTGCTCATGAGGAATGGGCTAGGATTCCTCAGGAATGCTGCCAGAAGCTGGTGTCTGGCTATGCATCTCGTTTGCAGCAGGTCATAACAGCAAAAGGGTGCTCTACTGGGTACTGAAGATGCTTGCCATGAAGGGGTTGAATAATTTTGAGACTGGAGAAGTCATTATGTTGCATTTTCAGTTGAATTTACAGAAACCACTTGAAGCATTCATTGTGTTGAGCTATTTCAATTGCTTTTGCTTGATTTCTTCATTGCAAACAGCTGAAAGTCTGTAAATTTTGACAATAAACCTGATTTGCAATGGGGGTTGAATAATTTCAATTGCAACTGTATAGGTTAGATTTCCTATTTGGATTTAATGGATACTCAGGTCTAACAAATGTTTCTCCCCACAATAGTCTGTTGGGAGTTTGCCTGTACTGTTGAAGTTGTTTACAATTCTCAACACTGTCCTTTGTCTTTATTATGTTAACTCTTTTTTTAATAGGGATAATCAGACCAGGCAAATACGGGAAGCTGTTTCAAATGTGGAAAAACATTTTGGTGAATTATGCCAAATATTTGCAGCATATGTACGAAAAACTGCCAGGCTACGAGACAAAGCAGACCTTTTAGTAAATGAGATACATGCTTATGCAGCTACAGAAACACCAAATTTAAAGCTTGGATTGAAAACATTTGCAGATGAGTTTTCCAAGCTTCAGGATTATCGCCAAGCAGAGGTATAAATTTACATTCATGCATTTTGCTCAAATTATGGGTGTTTGTATGTTATGACCATGATAATAAATGAATTGCATTTAGAGCCATTGAAATCTGAATCTAATACTGCACAAAGTAACTTACCCATAAACTCTTATTTCTCATTTCTACACCACCCATCTCACAAGTGACTCTGGGCGGTTTACAATTTAGTTAAAATAAAAAGAGATTAAAAACATAAAAACAAATACATCATAAAAATATAAATATGAAATATAAAATATAGAAATATATTTAAAATTTATATAAAATATAAATTCCTCAGAGCCAAATCACGGTGCCAACCACCTCCATGAATGGCTATCCCCTCCCACCCCAAGCAAGGTGGCAAAGCCAAGTTTTCACTCCTCTTCGGAAGGCTGGGAGAGTGGGGGCCTGCCTCACCTCTGGGGGTAACACATTCCACAGGGCAGGGGCCACAGCAGAGAAGGCCCTCTTCCTGGACCCTGCAGGGTCCAGGAAGAGGGCCTTCTCTGCTGTGGCCCCTGCCAATCGACAATCTCTCATGGACAGGGTCCGTAACATGCCCTCTCTGCCTGACCAGGTGGGATGGGTCGATGCAATGGAGGTGAGGCAGTCCCTCAGGTAACCTGGATCCATGCCATGTAGGGCTTTAAAGGCGATAACCAACACCTTGAATTGGACCTGGAAGCAAACTGGCACCCAATGCAGCTTGTGCAGCAAAGGTCTTACATGCGCCATCCTTGGGGCTCCTAAAACTGCTCGCGCGGCCGCATTCTGAACCAGCTGTAGTTTCCAGATGCTCTTCAAGGGTAGCCCCATGCAGAGCGCATTGCAGTAGTCTATAAGGGAGATGACTAGGGCATGAGTGACTGACCAGAGGGCCTCCCGATCCAGGAAGGGGTGTAGCTGGTGCACAACACCAAGTTGGGCAAAGGTTCCCCTGGCCACGGCTGCCACCTGCTTTTCCAGCAGTTGTGAGTCCAGGAGAACCCCCAGGTTCCACACTGGATCTGTCTGGGGCAGTGCAACCCCATCCAGAATCAAAGATGGTAAATTCCTGGATACCAAGGAGCCCCCAACCTGTAGCCACTCCATCTTACCAGGGTTCAGCTGAAGCCTGTTGTTCTCCATCCAGATCCCTACAGCCTCCAGGCACTGAGAGAGGGTGGTCACAGCATCACTTAAGTCACTCAGGATGGAGATGTATAATTGGGTATCATCAGCATATTGATGATACCTCATCCTGTGGTGACAGATGATCTCACCCAGCGGTTTCATGTAGATGTTAAAAAGGAGCGGAGAGAGTACCGAACCCTGCAGCACCCCGCAAAGGAGGGGTCGTGGGCCGGACCTCTCGCTCCCTATCAACACCGATTGGGACCGGCTCTGGAGAAAGGAGGTGAACCAGCGCAAAACCGCACCACACACCCCCAAGTTCCTGAGCCGACCCAAAAGGATACCATGGTCGATGGTGTCGAAAGCCGCTGAGAGGTCAAGAAGAGCAAGGATGGATGTACTGCCGCCATCCCACTCCTGCCAGAGATCATCCAAAAGTGCAACCAATGCTGTTTCCATCCCATATCCAGGCCTGAAACCCGACTGAAAAGGGTCCAGATAATCCATTTCATCCAGGATCCTTTGGAGCTGCAACGCCACCACTTTCTCTACCACCTTCCCTAAAAAGGGGAGATGGGAGACTGGACGAAAATTGTCCAGTATGGTGGGATCCAGCAAGGGTTTCTTGAGGGGGTGCACCAGCGCCTCTTTAAAGGTTGTCGGAAGCACTTCCTCAAGGATGAATTCACCATCACTTGGACCCAACCACACGTCACCTCCCAAGCTGCCTTCACCAACCAGGAGGGGCATGGATCTAATTGGCAAGTGGTGGCATTTACAGTCCGGAGGACCCTGTCTACTTCCTCAGACACAACAGGATCAAACTGTTCCCAGATAACCGGGTAAGTACGTTCCCCAGGCATCTCCACAGGCCGTGCCCCGTGCTTGGCATCCAACTTGGTACGAATCTGAGCGATTTTATCCTCCAGATGCTTGGAAAACTCTGCACAGCCCTTGTAGGTGGGTTACTGGACCCAACTTCCCCAATAGGGATCAGGTGATCTTAAACAGGGCCTCTGGGCGGCATTCTGTGGATGCAATAAGAGCGGAGAAATATTGACGTTTTGCCGCTCTTACCGCCACAAGATAGGCCTTAATAGCGGCTCTAGCTTGTGCTCGGTTGGATTCGGTCCTTGTCTTCCTCCAGCAGCACTCTAGACATCTCTTAATCCTCTTCAGAACCCTCAGCTCCTCCGTAAACCACGGGTAGTGTTGGGTTTGATAGGACAAGAGAGGTCGCATGGGCGCAATCCTGTCCAAGACCCCTGCCGCCTCCCTATTCCAGGTGGCAGCCAGGGCCTCCGCTGGACCGTGCAGAAGATAGTTGGGTATAGCCCCAAGCTCCCTTTGGAACCCCATCGGGTCCATCAGTTGCCAGGGGCGGACCAATCGAATGGGTCCTGCCTCCCTGTGGAGGGGGGCAGCATAAGAGAATCTCAAGGCCACCAGGGCATGATCTGACCATGACAAAGGGGACAGATTTAACTCTCCCCTCAGATCACATTGCCACTGCTCCAACAAGAAAACCAAGTCCGGAGTGAGGCCACTGTCCCGAGTTGGGTCCCGAATAATCTGGGACAAGCCCATGGCCACCATGGTGGCCATGAACTCCCGAGCTGCCTCTGAGGCCCGGCCCAGGGACGGTAGGTTGAAGTCCCCCAGAACCAGAAACCTGGGGGACTCAACCACCGACCCCGAGACGACCTCCAGCAGCTCAGGCAGGGAGGTTGCTACATGGCAGGGAGGCTGGTACAATAGCAACAATCCCAACTGCTCTCGCGAACCCAACTTCAAGAACAGGGTCTCACAACCGGCCACTTGCGGAGCAGCGCCCCTGAAGGCCATCAGAGATTCCCGGATGACAACAGCCACCCCTCCTCCCCTGCCCTGGGATTTCGGCTGATGCCATACCATAAACCCAGCCGGGCACATTTCTGAGAGGGCTACCCCCCTTCAGGGCCCAGCCAGGTCTCGGTAATATATACTTCCAATCTCGGTAATGCATACTTCCAATCTTCCATACTTCCAATATTTTGATCATTTCTGATGTAGTCCCTCTCTGATTTTCTCTGGAGTAAATTTTCAGAGGTCATAGAAAGTTGAGAGGGGAAGAGAATTAAAAACCTTTTTTCAGTATATTAAAAAGAAACCTTAGTGTTTATGGGTTTCAGTTGCATTTGAATTTAATCTGTCACTTTAAAAGATGATAATGGAAAATGAATAATCAATTGTATTTTAAACTAAATAATGAGTATACTAATGAACACATCATTAGATTTCTTTTTTTTCCTCTGCTACTGTTCTCCCTTGATTGTTTTCTATATTTCAGGTTCACTGAAAGTAATGAGAATTTATGCAGTGAAAAATTCTAAAACGATTCCTCATTGCTTCTCTTTATAGGTAGAAAGACTTGAAGCCAAAGTTGTTGAACCTCTGAAATTTTATGGGACCATCATAAAACTTAAAAGAGTATGTGATAGACTTTGTTTTCATTTTCATGTTTTCTTTTTCTCTTAAGAACCTGGTTCTAGTCTTTCTTAGTTCAAGTAATCAATTCCTGGAATCTATAAAAATGCCATGTAATAGAAGTAATTCTTCATACATGGATATTCAAAGCTGGCATCATCCAGCAAAGCTTTAAAACCCAAAACATTTATTTACACAGAAATCCATTTAACACAGGAAGCCTGTGTATATAAATAACCATAATGTCAGTTGTTCATCAAAACCTGCATTAAATATACCAGAATATTAAATCCATTTCAAACAAAGTTTTGATATCCTAATATTTACTGTTATCTACTATTGTGCGGTGATCTTGGGTAAAATAAATAATAGATTGATTGATTGATTTTTCAAATTTTGCCACCACCCATCTCCCCCAAGAAGAGGGACTCTGGGCAGTTTACAATAACAAACACATTAAAACAATAAGCATAAATAACATCTAAAATATAAATACAAAATTACCAAATATAAATATAAAAGTAAATATAAATATAAAATCCAAGTGGCCATAAAATATCTAATTCAGTGAGGAGAGCTCTAAGGCGCCAGCCACCCCCAAGAATAACTTCTCCCCTTCCCGCCCTAAGCGAGATGGCAGAGCCATGTCTTCAGGTTCTTCCGGAAGGTCAGGAGCGATGGGGCTTGCCTCACCTCTGGGGGCAGAGTGTTCAGGCTACTGCATAGAAGGCCCACTTCCTGGACCCCACCAAGCGAAATTCTCTTACAGACGGGGTCTATAACATGCCCTCTCTGCATGATTGGGTGGGACGGGTCGATGTCATGGGGATAAGACGGTCCCTCAAGTAACCTGGACCCATGCCATAGATAGCATAGACTTGCTAATTTGTTTGCTTGCATCACAAAGAGGGTTGGGGACTGCATTCATAAGTAAAAAGGCTCATTCATATTTTGTCTTATTAAATCAAGATCTAATGGGATGCAGTAAGTGCTTTCTTACAGAAATTGCTACAAGTTGCAGCAGCTGTCAATTTAGATTGCCTTAAAGTGGGATTAGGCAACGCCTATGAAATATATCTGTCAGTAGCTACTAATCTTGTAAAGCTGTAACAGTACCTTCTAGATCAGAAGCAACATGCCTCTAAATACTAGTAGCTGAGGTCCAATTATGGGAAATGGCTGTTGCCCTTGGCTTTGGAAAACAGGATGCTGGAAAAATAGTCTTATCTATATTATAAGTAATTATGCACCAACTTTAATTATTCAGGTAATTCACATATTTCTTAAGAAAAATATTGAAATTTTTTAAAAATAATTGTAAATCAACAACTAACAAGGCAGTAAAAAACACTAATACAGTAACAAAGCTTATGAAAGCTAAAAGC
Source organism: Charina bottae (assembly GCA_023362775.1). Taxonomy (NCBI): domain Eukaryota; kingdom Metazoa; phylum Chordata; class Lepidosauria; order Squamata; family Charinaidae; genus Charina; species Charina bottae. The sequence goes on along the minus strand of JALMGJ010000003.1, from coordinate 150,027,694 downwards.
AGATTAGGAAAGAAGGTATTTGCAATCCAATGTTAAGTAGACATGGATCCAAGGCTCTTACTGAATGCTTCTTCTAAGAAGGTATCTTTTCCTAATCTCATAGTGGAAGCATTTGTATGGAGAAAAGTGATCCTTAAAAAATCTGATTGTATGCTGCAGAGGCTTTAAAAGTTAGGTTCTGAAACCAGACTAAGAGCCACTGCAACTGATACAACATTGTACATTGTGAAGTCCCAAGTATTAACTGTATAGTTTCGTTCTGAACTGCAGATTCCAAACCATCTCCAGAAAACAATGTCACATTGAATTGTCTTTTAATATGACAGTATTAAAAGACAATTCTATGTGACATTGTTTTCTGGGGATGATTTCAGAGTTATGTTTTACAGTACAAGCAAATTTGTAAACAATTAAACTTAGCTGATTTCTTTTTGAGAAGTGAAAATGCCTTAATTCCCACAATTACAGCTGTTGTACGTATGCAGTGAACAGTTTGTTTCTGGGAATTTTACTTAATTTCCTTTAAAATATTAAGATCTATTGGAGTTGCACATAGTTATCTCCCTACTATCTCTGAATAGGGAGTTCCAAATTGCTATCATGTTTAATAACTGATAAGATCTATTTTTCATGGCTAGTACTACATATTGAGATCTTAAATAATGGCAATTTTAGAAGTAGAAATGTTCTATTTATTTTAAAAAATCTGTTAACATATATTTTTATAAAAATGAGCATCCTTGTGTTGAATTTTTTAGTATAAATATTGTTGTTCAGAATATGGAAATCATTGTCTTTTACAAATAAAACTAAAATCTAACTTTTTATGTTATGTTTTTGTACATGCAGATGTATATTTCTTTTAATTGGAAACTATACATTCTCATTGCAAAAGATACTTATTTTCTGGTCTCTTCTGTATTAAACATGTAATAGTAAATATTAAATTTAGAATAAAACTAATTATATTCTACCCTATAGCAATTACAAAAAAAGGGGGGGAAATATTTATAGCAATAATCTCTACTTCTGTTGTATAATTTAATCAATAGCCTAAGCAAACACCCTGGATTTCCACAAAATCTTAAATGATCAGAAACTTATTTTTAAATCTATAGTTTTTTTTTAAATGTCTATAATGTTTGCAGGAGGATCTTAAAGCAACTTTAACAGCAAAGAACAGAGAAGCAAAACAGTTATCTCAACTTGAAAGGACCCGTCAACGAAATCCGTCTGATCGACACATTATTGTATCCTTTACACACACATCTATTTAACAATTTATTTTTTTAATTTACAGTAGCTAAACTGTTGAAAAAAAAGACTGTGTATATGTGAAAAATCTTTCAAGTGCAATTTCTTTTACATCCTGTTTTCCTAAATACCTTTAGTTGACAAGTAGCTACATTGGTTATTCAGCAATCAAAAAGTAATTACCTGCTTATGGAATTCTTGAGGAAAAGATGTAATCTTTTTCTTTGCTCCCTAATTTGTTATAGCTTCAAGATTTACTAAAAACCAAAACCCATCAATTATTGCTGTCTGATAAACTAGAAGCTCAATGAATTGTTATACAGAAAGGATTGTTTAAATATCAGAAATATTGTGTAATATTTTCTATAACTTGGAAAATTTTCCTTTACTGTTAACACCTTCAGTCACAGGTGAGTCTTCCATTTGAAGTGAAGTAACAGCATAAAATCTATTGATAATTGTGCTTTTTCATACTTATAGCTAAGTTTATATCCTATCTTTCCACCAATACAGATAAAAATAAGTTATATACACCTACAGGCACTAAGATCAGTAGTAGATGTCCTTTAAAGATGCCTTACTTTGGAAGGCAAAAAAATCAGGAGTCTGGTAGCATCTGTTCTGACTAACATACTGTATTAAAATTCATAAGCTCGCTAGCTAGATTCTTTATTAAAGTTAATGACTAGTCCATAAAACACATTGCTTTCATCATTTGACTCCACCTGTGGATCCCTCTGCCAATTTCACTGTTGGTTTTTTTAACAGTAAATTTGTGTTTAACAGTATTTGTGTTCCCTAATGACATTTTTGAAATTGCCAATTGTCACGGTTGCTTTTTATACCCACAGGTTGTTTATCCAGACTCAAATAAAGGTCCCACAATAAAGCACTGCACACTTAAAGTTCTTAAATCTCCCTTTATAGATTTGGGGGGGTGTTTTACTTTAAACAACTATTTACAATATAAAAGTGTGTTCTGTATAACTATGTGATTAGCTAATACAATCCTAGCTTATAACTAAATAACCTATATTACTAATGGACTTATACTATACAACTATTTCAATCCTTATCTAATACACATATAAAGTAACTATTCTTATGCTTCTGCTACTACTACTACAAACTTACTCTGTTGCTACTATATCTAGTACACAGAGCTTCTTTAATTAGGCAGTTTTCACACACTTGCCCCTCTTCAGATATTTTCTGTAGGACTTTTCATCTGCGTGTTGTTTCCGCTGGACCTTCCAAGTCTCTGTGGGGAAAACAAACACCTTTTTGCTTCTTTGGTTGCTTTATTTCCTTTCTGGCTGGCTGCTGCAAAATCTCCACACACACCCCGGCTCTGCACTCTCATCCTGCTTTCTCTCACCACCACCACCACCTCCTCCCCCAGCTGTTACAAAGCTGCTTTTTATCCGTCACTCCACTGTCCTGACGCTAGGAGGAGGTTTGAAGTAAGAGGGAGGGAGGCGGCACAGCTGCCTGCAATTACCCCAGCAGCTTGCTCTCCCACACCAATATTCATGTTCTCTCTGTAATATGCCTCACTTCTATCCTTCTTACTTAGATCATTCTGCCTTTTTTTACATCTTTTTCTTTAAAACAGCCATGATCTTTCAAACTAGCTCCATTTAAATAGACTGCCGTAATCTCTTCATGACATTTTGGTTTTAAACTGTTGATATCTATGCTATCAGTGCAACTGCTTGCCTTCTGAATTTTCGGTTTATCAGTTTTCAAAAATATCATTTAATGTAGAGCTTCTACTCTTAAGAGAACTCCAGGATGGATTCCCCTTTCAGCTAGCATTTATATATGAAATAATAGATTAATTTGTATCAAAAGCAAACAATTAATTAAGGAATGGCAGCTTTTGCAATTGTGCTAATCCTGAATAAATGTGTGACAAATGTAGACAAAGCTACTCCACTCGATAGAAGTTTTGCAATTACTGTTCTGTCTATAGCATATTTCACACTTACCCTATATAGTTCAGTTATCTTAAACAGCAGTGAAACATTATTAGATTTTATTACATAAAATTTGTAATATTTTCCAAATTGTGGGAAAATACATGTTAATTTACTTAGAGTATCCTATCTAAGGGCTACAACTATAGCAGTTTGCTTTGTCAGGCAGCTTATCTAATGATTTTTAAATAGAATATTGGAAAACATCTATTTGAGGGGAAAATCACTTTATTTTTAAGGCTGAAAGTGAATTACAGAGAGCCTCTCTGGATGCAACTCGAACAAGTCGGCAGTTGGAGGAAACAATCGACAATTTTGAAAAACAAAAAATAAAAGATATTAAGGTGGGTATGTAATTCTGGTATGAAGCAGCAAAGTAATGCAGATAGTGGGGTTAGTTGACCATTTTTGAAAGGGGAATAAGCATGGTCTTAACACAAGCCTCTCCACGCATTTAATGAACTTGCAAATGAGTGAGCCAAGTTTGTTAGCCTCCTTCATGTGAGGCCCCTAGAAAGGACATAATTTGGTTCTGTTTTTAAAATTACTGGTATGTTCAAGTTTAGTGTCAGAAAATAATTCAAACTGGGAGTTTTTAGATATTCACAGTTTTCCTCAGCAAATTGCCGCTTCTGTCAAAATACCTAGTTTACCCAGTGAAGAACAACGCTAACCAGATTTACTACTGAATTTGAATGTGCTAGAATTAGAGTTTTAGTGCAATTAGAATTTGAGCAGATCATTAACATTAAAATTTACTAATTCTAAGGAACTGTCAGTTTCCTTAGTAAATAAATGAAATGGGAACACAATACTTACATTGAGACAGATAATAGGACGAGACTGGGAAAAGAATAGTGCTCAGGTGGTCCATGCTGTTACATTTCAAATAGGAAACCTTCAAACAAGAAAGTCTAGAATAATTTTTCCCAGTTGAAGTGAGAGAAGGCCAAGTATCTGGTCAACTACTCAGGAACAAGTTGTGACTGCACTGACTTCCTCTAGGCAGATAAAAAGTCAGCCTATACAAAGAGTTCCAATTATACAAGGACTGTTACATACAGTAAACTGAACATTCATCTTTTCAAGCATAGTGAATTAAGATTCTAGTTTTCATAGAGATGGCTGTTATTGCCACAACTGTCATCAAGCAAGAAATAGAGAAATGTATATATAATATTCTTACCTTTATTTTTAGAACATATTTTCAGAATTCATTACAATTGAAATGTTATTTCATGGAAAAGCCTTAGAGATTTACACTGCTGCATTCCAAAATATACAAAACATTGATGAGAATGAAGACTTAGAGGTAAGAGACCAAATGTATATTTGGTAATGTTGTAGTCAATTGGTTTTGTAGCACATTTACAGTTTTATAAACTAGCTATTCCAACACGTTTAAATAATATTTTCTTAGATAATTGAAAATACTCAAAAATATGTATATATTTTAAAGCAGACAAAAAAGTTAGATTGAATATGCAACAGAAAAGTTTCCCATTCTCATTCTGTCCATAAACCCAGATGCAGTTTACTTGAGAGTATCCTATCCTTTCAAAGCAGATTTGGTGATAGGAACCAATGTATGGGAGGGAGATTTATACTTACAGATAGTCCCCAAGTTACAACTGCAATTGGGACCGGAATTGCTGACACTAAGCGATGCAGTCACAAAGTGCAACGTCACGTGACCGCATTGCTTAGCGACGACAATCCAGGCAGTCCCAGTTGTTGTCATAACCCCAGATGTGTGGGTCGTTAAGCGGGAAGCTGGGAAGTGGAGAGAATCCCTGGTAAAGAGTACAGGGGTGCTGCAGGGGGTGGGGGAGGCCCAGCGCAGGCTGCGCATGAGTTGAGGGAAGGGGTGCTGCAGTCCAGTGCAAGCTCAGGAAGGCCAGGGAAACAGCATGTGGGGTGCATGCAAATGGAGGTCGGGGAAAGAGGGTGCAGGGTGCATGCGTGTGAAGAAAGGCTGGGGGTGGGGGAGATTTACCCAAATGACTTGGGACCTTCCCTGCTGGCTTCCGCATTGACTTTGCTTATGGGAAGCCAGCAGGGAAGGTTGCAAATGGCAATCATGTGACCGCAGGATGCTGCAACCGGTCGTAAGTTCGAGCTGGTTGCCAAGCGCTCAAATTTTGTTCACGTGACCGCAGGGCCGCTGCATCGGCCAGAACTTCGAGGACCAGTTGTAAGTCCCTTCGTTCAGTGCCGTCATAATGGTCACTGAACAAATGGTCGTAATTCAAGGACTACCTATATTCTATCTTCCTCATTTTTCTCAAGAAAAGGAGTCAAATCTGAGGAAATATTTCAATTTAGGGAAAAATACTGTATTTAAAAGCATAATGTGCCTCCCCAAATGGTATGATAGAGAATGTGTTGAAATAATTTTTGCTGGTTTTAAGTGTTAGCACTTCAGCTGCTAATACTTCAAAATATAGTTTTCTTTGCAGCATGAAAGGCAAGTAGATAAGCATTTTTACCTAATTTGAAGAAAATCTTCTGCATCTAAGTTGGGATCTAACAACAAACCAGGCAGAGGCAACATAAATTCAACCAGAGCTGCTTCAATTGCTTTTAATAATGTAAAACAATGACTTTCAGAAAAACAGATACTTAAGAAATAAAGGAAACTTCAATTATACAAGCTCTCCTGCTTGACCTGCACGATACTAAACGATATCCAGATTTTAGTCCGACTTTCGGTGACATCCAGTGACATTCCTACTTTCAGAAGAGATGAGGTGATATTAATCAGCTTCCTCCCTTTGCAGCCATTTACATCCTAGAATCCTTACTACTGTGATTTACACCAGTCTGTTCAGATGGAAATATTCCAAGAAATTATGCAGTGAATAATGTTTAAATCACTTAAATCAATATAGTACTTAACTATATTGACCTCTGAACAGTCACTCATGCCCTGGTCATCTCCCGCATAGACTACTGCAATGTGCTGTACATGGGGCTACCCTTGAAGAGTATCCGGAAGCTACAGCTGGTGCAGAATGCGGCCGCACGAGCAGTTTTGGGAGCCCCAAGGAGGGCACATATAACACCATTACTACGCGAGCTGCATTGGGTGCGAGTTTGCTTCCGGGTCCAATTCAAGGTGTTCGTTATTACCTTTAAAGCCCTACATGGCATGGGTCCAGGTTACCTGAGGAACTCCCTCACGCGTTACATCGACCCGTCCCACCCGGTCAAGCAGAGAGGGCATGTTACAGACCCTCTACATGAAGAATTGCCAATTGGCAGGGTCCTCTACCGTGGCACCCGCCCTTTGGAACAAGTTACTCCCGGAGGTAAGACAGGCCTACTGGCCTTCCAGAAGAGACTTAAGACATGGTTATGCCACCTTGCTTGGGGTGAGAGGGGGGATAGCCATTCATGGGGGCGGTTGGCACCATGATGGTGCCAAGGATAACATCTTACTGCCTTCTGAATTTTATATTTCTCAGGATGCCATTCTGCCTTAGATAGATGGGATTTGTAGTAATTAGTAAGTGCGAGTCCTGTAGTAATTAGCTAGAGTGCTTGCCAGACAGTAGAGCAACTCTTAGAGATAAGAATGACATGCAGGAGAGAGGAAGCAGACTAAGGCCATCCATCTGGAAACATCAAAGGCTGGCAGTGTAATGTTATGGGAAGTAAGTCAGAAGCGGAGGGGTGGATGAGGGGTGCTTGAGAGTCTGGCAGGTTTTAAAAATATGTTTCCACGCAAAAATGATTAGTCTGCTCTTTGCATCGATTCTATTCACTTGTATTAATAAATGAACTTTTTCCTATCCTATCATGGCTTGTGCTAAAAGTTTCTAAGTTGTATCAAAGGAGTGAGTCATCACAGATAGAGCAGACTTAGTTTTGCTGTCTTACATAGCGACAATATGTCAACTGTTGAACACCAGCAGGAAGATACAGAGATTGGAGAGGCCTCTCTCCTGTCATGGGGGGCTCAGGTTCGGAGTCCATGGGGGTTTTGGGCTCAGAGTCAAGAGTCAGATGAGGACGGGTGGCCAACCTCTGACATAGAGTTGGAGGACAAGCAGACAGCTCTAGATAAACGGCCGCCTGAGCAATCAGAGTAGGTGGGGCTCGTCAGCAAGCAGCAGGCACAGGTGCCGCTGATTAGTGAGGATGAAGATTCAACTGCTGCCCCCTCCCAGTACTCGAGAAAGGAGAGTGGAGAGAGGAAAAGCAGAGGTAGGCGAGGCTACGTGCAAGAAAGTAGCCCCACCCTCCTAAATAAGCTCCACCCGGTTCTGCCTCTATAGAAAGGGAACCACAAGCCCAGACCGTTCGTTGGGGACAACCGTCTGCTTACCAGACTGCATGTGCCTGGATTCCTGATTGGAAAACCTCGTGACCTGACTCTTGACTCTTGGACTCAATTGACTAATCCTATTTTGAACGTGAAACTCCCTTAAGGCAAGCTCGTGGGACTTTTGCGGCTTGTTTTTGTAGAGTGTGTGCGTTTGCGCTCACACTCCCTTGCCGCCTCTTCGTTACCTCACAAGTTTACCTCACAAGTTTCTCAGCAAAGTTTACCTCACAAGTTTCTCAGCAAAGTTTACCTCACAAGTTTACCTCACAAGAACTTGGAGACAGCAACGCAGTAGAACTTTAGGATGGAGAGAAGCCTTTGGAGGAAGAGATCTAAAGGTAAAATTTTCTGGTGAACCTAAGACTCTTGCTTGTTTCCTAACCCATGTGAGGTTGTTTATCGAGGAATTTGAGGACAATTTCCCAACAGAGGAGGCCGAAGGTGAGCCACGTATCAGCCCAGCTTAACGGGGAGGCCGCTGACTGGTTAGTGGAATTATACGACAGCGGCTCACCTGAATTGGGAAATTTCCAGAGATTTATGACCGCTTTGCAGAAAAGATTTGAGGAACCCTTGGGCAAAATGAATGCCAAAATAAGCCTGCAACATATCAAGCAGGGGTCCCAATCCATATCTGAGTACGCCATGGAATTTAGGGTCTTGGCTGGGAAACTAGTGGACTGGCCAGAAGCTCTTGAGGTTTAATAGTTCCAAGAAGGACTGCAGCAGGAGATTCTGGAGTGGTCCCTAGCTCAAAGAAATCCTCAGACGCTGATGGAGTGGATCTGTCTGGCTGGGAAGATACGAGATTATGCCTCAAGAGGAGGCAGGCAATGGGGAAATCAATGCTGAGCACCACGTCATAAAGAACAGCGAGTAAATCATGGGGCGAGGAAAAGGAACGCCGAGCAAAGCAAGGCTTCTGTTTCAAATGCGGAAAGGAGGGCCATTGCCTGGCTAATTGGCCACAAACTGCCACGGGGGGGGAAAGTAAAGCTGGAGTTGGCAGCGTTAAGAGCCTGGCGGCAAAAGGTAAAGGAGCGGTGGCTGCTGTTACAGAGAAAAAAGTTTCTAACCCCAATTGGGGGGGGGGGATTCTACTGATGGCAAATCAGACCAGTCGGGAAACTACGAGAGCCTGTTCTCAGTGGCACCAACGAACAGGCTGGAGCAAATGGGCGCAGCGATACGATAGTGAGTGAACCTGCCCAACCATGGTTGTGGGATTACGAATAGAGACATTGGGGGGTTGTGGTTGCATGGATTTAGTCTCGTGCATCCTACCATAGTGACTGGACTGAGACTGAAGGTGGGCAAGTTGACCCAATTATTTTTACTCAGCTCGATGGATCAGAGATGCGGGGGGGGCGGGCAGTGCAGTATTACACCGAGGAAATCCGGATGAAAATAGGGAGCCATAAAGAAACCTTAAGGTTTGTAGTGGCCCCAATCTCCAATCAGCCTATAGCTTTGCGACTAACATGGCTATGGGCCTGAAATCCTCAGATGAATTGGGCCATGGGCCAAATAACTTTTGCTGATGGTCTTTATGGAGGTCTGTTTTCCCAAGAACCTGGGTCTGAAATGGTAGGGGCATTAAACAAAGCCCTAGGGGGGGAGATAGCAGGAGAAGGTTCTCCCATTCATATGCAATACAGAGATTTGAAGGACGTATTTGGGGAAGTAGAGTCAAACCAGCTCCCGCCTCATAGAAAATCAGACTGTGCCATAGAACTGGAACCGGGGACAGATTTGCCTAAAGCTAAGTGGTATTCTATGACACCTAAAGAATTGGATGCTTTGCAGGAATTTATTGACAAAAACATGGAACGGGGTTTCATTCGCCCTGCCTCCTTGTCAATGGCTGCACCTGTTTTGTTCAGAACCAAGAAGAATGGTGTCATGGGGGGCTTGGGCTCGGAGTCCATGGGGGGTTTGGGGTCAGAGTCAGACGAGGATGGGCAGCCAGCCTCTGACATAGAGATGGAAGGCGAGCAGACAGCTCTAGGTAAACGGTCACCTGAGAAGTCAGAAGAGGCGGGGCTGGTCAGCGAGCAGCAGGCAGACACCACTATTAGTGAGGATGAAGACTCAGAGTTGCTGCCCCCTCCCAGTGCTCAAGAAACGAGAGCGGAGAGAGGAACAGCGGAGGTTAGCGAGGCTACGTGCAAGAAAGTAGCCCCACCCTCCTAAATAAGCTCCACCCAGTTCTGCCTCTATAGAAAGGGAACCGCAAGCCCAGACCGTTCGTTGGGGACAACCGTCTGCTTACCAGACTGCATGTGCCTGGATTCCTGATCGGAAAACCTTGTTACCTGACTTGACCCCTGGACTCAATTGACTAATCGTATTTTGAATGTGGAACTCCCTTAAGGCAAGCTCGTGGGACTTTTGCGGCTTGTTTTTGTAGAGTGTGTGCGTTTGCGCTCACACTCCCTTGCCGCCTCTTCGTTACCTCACAAGTTTACCTCACAAGTTTCTCAGCAAAGTTTACCTCACAAGTTTCTCAGTAAAGTTTTACAACTGCCTCCCTGGTGTATTGTGTGTGATTGGGCTGGGACAGGACAGTTTGTCCCCAACCAAAACCCCCTCTCTGGGGAAACAGGAGGTGGTTGTTTGCTCAGACAAAAAAAAATATGGAGACGCTTCTCGCAGAAAATGCACAACTTGCACAGCAAGTCGTTCTCCTTACGTTTCAGCTGACTCAGCTCCAGTCCTCACCTTCCGCTGCAGCAGCTGCACCCCCACGCTGAAAATACCCCATCCTTGTGCCAGAAAAATTTGATGGGACGCTGTTTCCCGCCTTTTTTGCTCAGTGCAACCTTTACATGAGTAAAGGTTGCACTCCGCCCTGAAGACTTCACGACTGCGCCATAAGTTGGGATTTTTAATAAGTTTGTTGTCGGGTTCTGCAGCTAGATGGGCTACTCCTCTGCTTATACAACAGAGCCCCCTGCTAAACGATTTTGATGAGTTTAGCCAACAACTGCAGTTTATGTATGAAGATCCTGTTAAAACTCAAACTGCAAATAGACGCATTAGAAAGTTAAATCATGGTCGCCGGCCAGTGGCAGAGTATATTAGTGACTTCCATCTTCTAGCTCAGGACTTGAAGTGGAATAATGAGGCCTTGGTGGATCAATTCCAGGAAGGTCTGTCCTCAGAGATCTTGGATGAGGTGGCCCGGACTGAGTGCCCACAGACCCTCCAGGCTCTCATGCACCTGTCTCCGCATTGATGGCCGCCTCCAGCAGCGAAAGGCGAGGCGACGCTCTTCAATGGCACCTCTACTCACCACATCTCAGGAACCCAGGAAAACTCCTGTGGAAGAGCCGATGCAAGTGGGGAGTGCTTGGCCTTGCCTTACTCAGGCAGAAAAGGACAGGCACTGGCGTGAAGGGTTGCGTCTGTACTGTGGAGGCCGGGGTCACCTCGCCACCACTTGCCCCTCCAGGAAGGTCAGACCTTCCCCGTCAGGAAATGGGCTCGGCCCGACCTAGGGCATTTAGGCTGGGCCAAGTTGGCAGCTAGCCAATCCCAGATGCCTCGTGTTACTCCTGCCAAACACCTTGTTGTGACTGTGTCTTTAGAGATTCCGGGAAGGCTGGCTTTACTGGTCCATGCCATGATTGATTCAGGGGCCACTGCAAACTTTATGGATGAAATGTTTGCCAAGGAGTGGGATATTCCACAGCATGCGGTAGCCCTTTTAGTAGTTGAGACGATTGATGGGCGGCTGCTACATTCAGGGTCAGTGGCCCCAGCAACCGACCCCATACAAATGCAAATGGACAGTCACCTAGAATGGGTGGAATTCTACCTCGCTGCTGCACCTCATTTCCCTCTTGTGTTGGGGCTCAGGCGGCTTCAGGCCCATGATCCTCATATTGTGTGGTTCTCAAGGGCTGTTACATTCAGGAATCCTTGTTGCAAGACTCATGTGTTAAACAACCTCGCTGCAGGGCAGCCAGCCCTACCTCTCCAGAATTGCCCTCAATTCATGGACTATGTGGATGTGTTCAGTGAGGAGACTGACCAACTTCCACCACACCGGCCCTATGACTGTCCCATCGATCTGGTTCCTGCCGCCAAGCTTCCAGTGGGACGAATATACTCCATGTCCAAACCGGAGCTGGCAGCTCTCAGAGACTTTATTGACAAGAACCTGAAAAAAGGATTTATCAGGCCCTCCTCTTCTGTAGCTGCCCCTGTGCTGTTTGTGAGAAAAAGGTCACGGGAACTGAGATTGTGTTGTGACTATAGAAAATTAAATGAGATTACCATAAAAAATCGCTACCCACTGCCGTTAATCTTAGAGCTACTGGAACGGTTACATAATGCTCAGGTCTTCACCAAACTGGATCTGTGTGGTGTATACAGTCTAGTGTGGATCCAGGAGGGGGATGAGTGGAAAACTGCTTTTTGTACCCGCTATCGGCACTTTGAATACACGATAATGCCGTTCAGGTTATCCAATGCTCCTGGGGTCTTCATGCATTTACTGTATGCATGATGTGTTCCAGGACCTCCTTAATAAGTACATCATAATTTACTTGGATGACATCCTGGTCTCCTCTCCAGCAGAACACAAACATGTAAAAACCGTGTTATAGCGCCTATGAGAACGTCATCTCTACACCAAGCTGGAGAAGTGCCAGTTTGAACAAACCACCATTGACATTTTGGGGCATCGTATTTCCGCTACTGGCATCTCCATGGACCCGGGCAAGGTCAGAGCACTCCAGACATGGCAACCCCCATGTCGGGCTAAGGATGTATGATGTTTATTAGGGTTTACCAATTATTACCATGTGTTCATACCCTGGTTTGCTGCACTCACCGCACCCTTGACCAATTTACTACAAAAAAGAACCAAGTTTAATTGGTGCAAGGCCGAACAATGATCTTTCAAAATCCTGAAGGCTGCCTCCGCCTCTGAACCCATCCTCCGACATCCGGACCCCTCACAGCCATTGGTAATAGAGACCGACGCTTCAGATGTGGCCATTGGGGCAGTATTGCTTCAAGCAGATGGGCACCCTGTTTCTGTGCTCATTACTCCTGGAAGCTTGTGCCTACAGAAAGAAACTACTATTTGGGACAAGGAACTTCTGGCTATTAAGGTGGCTTTCGAGGTTTGGCAACACCATCTGGAAGGGGCTCAACATTCTGTGGAAGTGCAAACCGACCACTGGAATGTGGAACACTTAAAGACTGCCAGAAAATTAAATCAACGGCAGATCCGGTGGTCCCTGTTCTCTCGGTTCAACTTCAAAGTAACGTACATTCCTAGGGGGTGGAATCAACGAGCAGATGCCCTCTCCCGTAAACCAGAATACAGCCACTTGGAAAACCAAATACCACCCCGACCTGTCATCCCTCTAGAAAGGTTTGCTTCTGCTCAGATTTCAGTAGACCTTCTATTCGGGAGCAGCAACAACAGGATCCTTATGTCCACGCTCAAAAACAGGAATTCTCGCAATTACCTAGGGATCAACCTACCCCTTGGACTTGGACACATGACATATTGTGCTTCCGGGGACACTACTATGTACCAGTGGGTTCACTACCGGGTGTAATTCCACAATTGTGCCATGACATTCCCACAGCTAGCCACTTTGGATTTTTTAAGACTTGCTCCTGATTTCAAGAGATTTTTGGTGGCCACGCATTCAAAACGATGTGAGTCAATACGTGATGTCCTGTCCCATTTGTCAACAAGCCAAGAACCCAACCGGAAAACCTCCAGGTCTCTTGATACCACTTCCTACACCAAAGCGCCCATGGGAAGCCATATCCATGGACTTTATCACTGATCTGCCTGCGTCAAAGGGAGCATCAACAATCCTTGTAGTAGTTGATACGTTAACCAAGATGGTACATTTCATTGCCTGCTCCGGGGTGCCCACGGCCCAAGAAATTGCACAGCTGTATATACGTCACATCTTCATGGATTGTCTGAGAATGTAGTCTCAGATCGAGGCCCACAATTCACTGCCCGGTTCTGGCGGGTCCTTCTCAAGAACCTGGGGGTCCAAATTCACCTGTCGGCACACCACCCAGAGTCAGTCGGAGGAACTGAATGGTTTAATGCCATCCTGGAACAATGTTTGCGCTGCTATGTGAATTTCGAGCAGGACAACTGGGCAGACCTTTTGGAATTAGTGGAATTTGCATACAACAATGCACAGCATACTTCCATTCAAATGTCTCCTTTCCTGGCTAAGTACAGTTTTCATCCTTGGCTATTTTCGTTGTCCGCCCCGGATTCCTCAGTCCCCACTGCTGATCAGTTCCTCCAAGAATTACAAGCGATCCATCAGGTTCTTCATGAGCAACTGGAAAAGGTCAAGGAGGATTACAAACTGTTTGCAAATTGACATTGTCAAGCGGGTCCTTCGCTATGTACCGATTGGCTTGAATGCTATTTGTACTTCCAACAAGTACAAATTGGCTTGAATGCTATTTGTAGCAGGCTTGAATGCTATTTGTACTTCCAACAAGTACAAATCATTACGTTTGATGAAGGATATGCTGGCCCATCTATCAAAAGGGAGGATTTTCTCCACACTGGATTTAAGAGAGGCGTATTTCCGAGTTCGAATCAGAGGAGATGAATGGAAAACTGTTTAATTGTCAGTTGGGTTCTTTGGAATATCTGGTAATGCCCTTCGGACTAAAGGGGGCCCCTGGGGTCTTTATGGATTTGATGAATGAAGTGCTAGTCTATCGATGACATTTTGATCTATACTGAAACAATGGAAGAGCATATAAAATTGGTGAGAGACATGCTGAAACGTTTATTACGAAGCCAATTGTATGCTAAATTGTGAAAATGTGTGTTTCATAAGGAGCAATTGGATTATCTGGGTTACTGAGTGTCAAATAAGGGGGTAAAAATGGATCCCGCAAAGGTGCATGATGCAATCGCTTGGGAACCCCCAAAAACTAGAAGGCAGTTGCAAAGTTTCCTAGGGTTTGCAAATTTCTATAGGCAGTTCATCCCCAATTTTGCACAAGTGGCGTTACCCCTCACTGACTTGTTAAAAACAAAGGGTAAAGGTGATCAAAAGGAGGTGAAAAAACCAGGGGCAAAATTGCAATGGACTGCAGAATGTCAAGAGCCGTTTGAACAGTCAAAATCCCTATTTATGTCAGAGCCGGTACTAAAGCACCCCGATCCTATGAAGCCGTTCGTGGTACAGGTTGATGCTTCAGATGTGGCAACTGGAGGAATTTTGCTACAAAAAGATGAGGAAGGGGTCCTGAGACCCTGTGCTTATGTCTCTCGAAAGTTCAATGACACAGAATGATGCTGGCATGTATGGGAAAAGGAAGCCTTCACAGTGTGATGGGTATTGCTGACATGGAGGCATCTGCTAGAAGGGGTTTCTCAACCATTTGAGGTATGGACAGATCACAAGAATTTAGAGGCTTTGCATGCCCCAAGAAAGTTGAACCCTAAACAGGTTAGATGGGCTCAATTTTTCAGTAGGTTTAACGTTACACTCAAGTACCTGCCTGGTGGAAAGAATTTCTTGGCTGATGACCTATCCCGGTTGCCCCAACACAACAGCCAGAGGGAGGAGGTTATAGACTCAATTTTCCCAACACAGCAGTTAGGGATGGCTGCAGTTACAAGAAGTCAGAAGTCTGCACCAGTTTTAAGAGTGGAGGAGGGCTTGCAGACTGAATTACTTTGAGTTAAAAAAGGATGCTTGGTTGCAAGCCAATAAAGCAAGCCTGACAGAAAAGCAGGGTATTGGTGGAATGCTGATAGACTGTATTTTCCAGAACCTTTACGTCGTAAAATACTTGAGAGATGTCATGATGCCAAGTAAGTCGGCCATTTTGGGTTCCTGAAAACCCTGCATCTATTGAGGCAGCAATTTTTGTGGCCATCCTTGCGCAAGGAGGTGGAATATATGGCCAGCTGCCCAACTTGTGCTATGGCAAAGAGAGTGGGGGGCAAGCCCAGAGGACTATTGCAGAATGTGACAAGCCCTACTCAGGCTTGGAAGCAGATAGCTATGGATTTTTTATTGGACTTACCAGAAAGTCAAAAGAAAACAGTGATTTGGGTGGTCAATGATTTGTTTTCAAAACAAGCCCATTTCATTCCATGCACTAGCATACCCACTGCTGGACAGTTGGCAAAGATGTTTGTTCAACACATCTATAGACTACATGGGACCCCTGAATGGATTATCGGTGACCGGGGAGTCCAATTCACTTCCACGTTTTGGAGGGCGTTCCTGAAGATGGTTGGAGTAGAACAAGGCCTAAGCTCCTCGCACCTCCCCCAGACTGACGGGGGCTGTGAACAGGCTAACCAGTAATAGAACAGTACCTCGGGTGTTACATTAGTTATCAGCAAGATGATTGGGTGGACTTACTTCCTTTTGCAGAAGTGGCCTATAACAATTTGATGCACCAGAGTACGGGGTTTTCCCCCTTTCAGGTGGTGAATGGTCAAGAGTTTGTATCCTTTCCAGAGTTACCTAAAGACCAGACAAAAATCATCCCTCTGGATGGATGGTTGGCCTATAATAGAAAAAGCATTGATAGAAGCCAAGGAAGCTTATAAGAAGTATGCAGATTGCAAAAGGACACCAGAATGGCCACTGAAGGTGGGAGATAAGGTTTATTTGTCCAAGAAGTTTTTATAGACTTGGCAGCCATCAAAAAAGTTAGGCCCAAAATATGTGGGGCCTTTCCCTATAACTAAAGTAATTAATGATGTAACAGTGGAACTACAGCTACCAAAGAATTTAAGGAAAGTCCATCCGGTCTTTCATTGCAGTTTATTGAAGCCAGTAAGACTCAGAATGTTGGCATCCCGAGCAGCGTGAGCCAGTTCCAGTGATGGTTGATGGGGAACAGCATTTTGAAGTACAAGACATCCTGGACTCCAGGAGACACCATGGGACATTGCAGTACCTGATACAGTGGAAACACTTCCCCAAGTCCCAAAGTGAATGGGTAAAAAGCCACCATGTGCAGGCACCCCAACTAGTAAAAGAGTTTCACCAACAGTACCCCAATAAGCCTAAGTGAGGGTAAATTGGATCAACTGAGGTTGGATAAGGGGGTTATTGCCTTATAACCAATTGCTTCTTTTCTGTACTTTTCCATATTTTTCATATGATCTTGTAATGGGGGGGAGTTGTTTAAGGAGGGCGGTATGTCAGGATGCCATCCTGCCATAGATGGGATTTGTAGTAGTTAGTGCGAGGCCTGTAGTAATTAGTGTGCTTGCCAGACAGTAGAGCAACCGTTAGAGCAGTACTTTCCAATCTGCCGCCGTTGGCAACACACCAATGGCAGGGGCGGCGCAGGGGCACGCGCAGGGGAGTGGGCGTGCAGGGTGGCGGGGCGGGGGGTTACATGGCGGCGGCGGCCTCCGCTAAAACGCGAAAGTGCTGATGGTGCGCCGCTGCCACTGCCGCCATGCATGCCGCCGTGCACACCCGCCGCTTCTGGGTTGTGTGGCGACACACCAAACTGTGTGTTGTGACACACTAAAGTGTCGCGACACAGAGTTTGGAAAGCTGTGAGTTAGAGATAAGAATGGCATGCAGGCGAGAGGAACCAGACTCTAAGGCCATCCATCTGGAAACATCAAAGGCTGGCAGTGTAATGTTATGGGAAGTAAGTCAGAAGCGGAGGGGTGGATGAGGGGTGCTTGAGAGTCTGGCAGGTTTTAAAAATATGGTTCCGCGCAAAAATAATTAGTCTGCTCTTTGCATCGATTCTATTCACTTGTATTAATAAACGAACTTTTTCCTATCCCATCATGGCTTGTGCTAAAAGTTTCTAAGTTAATATCAAAGGAGTGTCATCACAATATTTCATATTTTGTATTTTTATATTTTTATGTGTATTTTTATGTATTTATACTTATATTTATATTGTAGTGTTTTTACTGTTTTGTCATTTTATTATCTGTAAGCCGCCCAGTCGTTGCATGCAAGATGGGCAGTAGACAAATATGACAAATAAATAAATATAACAAATAAATAGATTATCATTAGTGATGATCATACTTTCCTGAGAGACAATGTGCCTCAGAATTGCTGCATGCATTCCAAATCTCACTATCAACATTTAAGTTTTATTAACAGGTATTTCGGAGTTCACTTTATCCACCAGACCATCAATCCCGTTTGGATATTGTTCGTGCAAATTCCAAATCTCCCCTTCAGAGAACTGGTTCTTCCAGAACTTGTGCTGGAATAGTTCAGGTAAAAAAACACCCTGAATATTTTTGTTACTAAGTTCTAGGAATGTTTTAATATAACTTTTCCAATTAATCTCTAACCAGAAATCTATTGTATATCAAAATTATTTGAATGTCCACTCAGGAAAAGTAATAGTTGAAAACAAATATATAAAACCCTTTATTTCTAAAAGTGAAAAACATACTATTGTGTAGATCACTTATGAAAACCTTATTAAGGATAATGGTGGGACTTGTTTTTAGGGGGGTTGTATTTGATCAGTACTATTTTCAAATATCATTGAGGCGAGCATTTGTAATACAGCTGCATGTAAAATACAATATACAAGTTTTGGACTAGAAGCAGATTTTTAAAGCTTAAAATCTTTTAAAAAATTATTCTTGCATCTTATATGTATTTGTTCATTTGTGGAAAATACTTCCATTTGTAAGCCATGAAACATATAGTCCAGAAAGGCAGTTGGTTTGTAGGATAGCCTGCCAACAGTGACTCCTTGCATACATAAAAATATTACATAAAAATATTCTTTATAAAAAAAAGGGTTTTTTTCTTCAATGAGTGTTTTTTTCAACTTTGGGAATTAAGAGCTTACATTCTATGGTAGCAGATTTCTAGGAATCCCCTAAAGGAAGAGGATGCAGAGGAAGAAGAAGAGGAAGAGGAGGATGAAGAATTAGAAACCACTAAGGAGGAAAGATAACTCTTGCAACAACAAAATATTCCTCAAATTAAAAATGTTAATTGTATTTACACTTCATGTTAAGACATCATAAGGACAGCCATTAAAATTACAGTAAAAATACATTATCTGACCACCTTATGATCTCTTAATAGTATAAAATGTCAAAAAAAGTTGCTAAAATTGAGTTCAGTAGATTTTTTTTGAAGTTGTGTCAATTATGATAATCACCATGAGGGATTCATCAAGTTTCCTTGTTTCTTTATGTTTTTCAGAATAGATGTTATTCCCATTGATTATCTGCTAACACAGGGGAGTGGAGTATATTGTCTCATTTATTAAACAATATAAGCAATCAATCCCTAGTAACCAAATAAAGTGACTTTCATAACTTGCTCAGATGTATTATAGAATCCAGCAGCTGTAAAAAAAAATCTAAATGTTCTTTGACCTGTACACAACGCTGTAGTCCTAAAAAAACAAGTGTCAGAAAGATCTTGATCATTAATCATTTCCAGTCTTATCTTCAATCATGCTGTATGACTGGAGAGATGTCAGTGGAGCCTAAATGTAATTTTGTCTACCCATCCTTAGCCAGACTCTTCCCCAGAATCTAGTCTTTAGTGTTTAACTGAATACGCATACTTGATTTGCAACAGAAGCAATGTGACTCAGTATTAGACGGTTTACTAAGCAACTTGAGTCTGTTTGGCAAGACTCTTCAGCATTTTGTGGTAAGTTTTATTTTAGTCAAAATTCAAACATGAATTTAGAAGAAAACACATCTAAATTTTCTTCTCATTTCATAATCAGAATTTCTGCATTAACTATGTATTAGCAGTATTCTAACATACTTTTAAGATTTTTATAGGTTATTACGTATTTTGAAAATAAATATATATATTCTCACCTTAAGTATTTATAATCCTGTCTCAATGATTCTGAAACTGAAGTGCATAGCACAATAATGTTTTCAAACTATACAAAACAGTAAGTTTGAAATCAAAGAGAATTAAAAATAAGCATTTACCTAAAACTGAACCATAATCTCTTTATCTCAGTAGCTATCAGTTTATACTATACTGCCACGAATGTATTATCTTGTAATAAAATGATTGAGCTTGCAAATCAGTATTTGATAAACTACATATCCATACTGGGGGGAAAAATGGGTTTCTTTACTAGTTACACTTGAAAAACATTTCCCTGGCTCAGCTACTTAGAGCAATAATACTGCAAGGATGTGTCAAAGGAATTGGAAATGCAGCATTTTCTACTAAAATGTGAATGGCAGGTTTTCAATATTATTATTAGATTAGTTATAACATTGAAATGTTACTGGAATTCTACCAGATGGAAATTCAGAAAAAATGAATTAGTGTTACCATTTCCCGCAGGCTAAGAGTTCACATAGTACTGCAGATGTACAGTTCAAATTATGTATTACCTGTCTTTCCACATCTCATCTACACAGAAAACAATGCCAAAATCTTTGGCTTTAGTAGGAGTTAATAATTCAGTTCAAAGATCACCCAGAGCCCCATATGTCCATGTCAAACACTAAGAGAAAAACAGAACACTACTCAAAAGAGATTAGTGGTATAAGAATCGCTGATAGAAGACAGTGTCATCTTATCCTGACCTATCCCAGATATAAGTATTTAATACTGCTTTTCACAATCTGATACCCTCCAGATGTGTTGTGTTTAGTTTCCAAGGAAGGTAATTGACTAAAATTAATGAGAGTTGTAGTTTAATACATCTGGAAGACACATGGTTGGGAAAGACCTATCTAATGCATACATCCAATTTAATCATCTCAAAATGATGCAGCCCAGGATGAGTAAAAACACCCTTACAATAAAATATAGATCAACTTAAAAATATTTCTGAAGTTGTCTTAAATACTGGATACTTTTCAACTGCCAGTCCCCACCCCCACTTCTTAAAGAGAATGTGTTAAGGCTGTTTTCTACCCAAGCATAACAATGCTATTGCCAAATTTTGCAGACAAATTAATAGAAAATCTAGGCATGAACCAAGATTGTAGGGGTACACATGTATCACAGTGTGTCACATTCTTTGGGATATACCATACAATATGTTAGACTGTGTCTGCGAAAATATAACATTGGTTCTTATTAGGATTGCAAGGTACTACTGTTATGAATAAGCAATGCATCAGTGACCATCCACATATTTCAGTGTATGTTCTTTTATTTTAAAAGAAATGCTGAGCTGACATTAACGAAACTATTCAAGATACCACTGAGCATTAACAATGGGCAAGAATCCTATGAATTTAAGTTAATATATACAGGGATGACACAACCTATGCTTTTGAACAACTTTGAAAATACAATGTTTTACATCAAACAATATATTTAGATGAACTGCAAATATACATGCAGCAGTGGGATGAAAACTAAATACATGTTGTCAAGTTTCATATTTCAGCTATGCATGTTTTGAGACAACTTGTCAGAACTGTCAGGTTGATCCACCATTTAAAAAAAATATTAATTCAATTAAAAATGCTGCAATTTTAAAATTAAACTCTTTATAATGTTTAACATTTTGGGGTCTCTTCATTTTCCAAGTAAAAAATGTGAATTGTAATGAATTAATACTGTATATTTATTTTACCTAATTTTCACCTACGCCAAACTTAGCCTAACTTTGCGCTGGCCAATTGGCCTATCGTTCAGTTCATTAACCGCAGCCTTTGCCTCTTTGTAATTTATTAGAGCAATGATTGCTTCGCCAGAAGACATTCCATATTCATTCTGCTGAACGGAGAGAGACTCTGGTATGATCTTATAGCCATGGAAAAAATCCAGAATTTCATTAGGAGATGCTCGAAATGGTATATTTTTTAATTTGATCAGTGTTACACAATCTGAGCCACCACCAAAATTAGAATCAGGCATAAAACGCCCATCAGGAAAATTTCCAGGAATACTTTCACCAAATTCTGAAAATGGGGGAGGACCTCTAAAATTATCAGATGAGCAGATGAAATCATCAGACAGGCATCCATAATCAGATGTATGTTTTACACCTCCCTGCACTGAGGGTCCTTGTGAATCAACAGAGTAAAAGTTTTCATCTCTTTTACGTGCTTGGTGATGCCCTTGTGTCTTTTCATTAGATGCTGATGAAACATTAATACCAAACTCTTGCATTTGCTCCTCCGGTATACATCTTAAGAGTACCTCTGTCCCCAAAAAGCGTCTGCGATTTAAGCTTTCAGCTTTTCGGGCTTGATCTTCAGTCCTGAATTTGACCAGTGCTTCTCCCAGTCCAACTCCTCTGTCGTCAAAAAGCAAATAAATGTCATTGTCATCAATATTAAACCCTGCAAAGAATTTCTGTACTTCAACATTTGTCACATCAAATGGAAAATTTCTTACATAAACACATGTCTTTGAGCCAGGGTAGCCATCTTGATTATTTTTATCCTTTACATGGTGATGTCTTTCTGGTGATCTTTTGACTTCAGAAGACCCAATTAAAGGTAGTACTGTTGTTTTGGAAACAGGGAAAATGTAAACTTCTCGACCAAAAAGATCACTCCTGTGATAACACAGTGCTGATGTATATGCTCTCTCTGATCTTAACATAACAATTGCATCCTTATTTCTTGCCTCATTATCATGTGATTTTAGGAAAGTAATGTCCTTGTTAATTAAAGTTGGCTCATTAAAGAATCCCCGCAAGTCTCTCTTCTCAACAGCAGCAGACAAATTTTTAACATGTATGTAATATTCCTTGCTCTGAGGTGAATGGGACTGGGTTGGACCAGAGAAAGGTGAACAAGAGTGGGTTTTAACCCTCCTTGGAGACCTTGAATGGGTACTTGCTATGATCCTCCTTGGAGAATTTGAATGCATAGATGCCATGACCCTCCGTGGAGGAGACCTTGAACCATTGCGTGCCATGATCCTCCGTGGAGACCTTGAACCAGTGTGTCCCATAACCCTCTGTGGAGATCTTGAATAGGTGCGTGCCATAATTCTTCGTGAAGGAGACCTTGAATAGCTGCGTTCCATCATCCTCCATGAAGGAGACTTTGAATGAGCGTGTGACACTACTCTTCGTGGTGGGGTCCTGGATCGGGTACGTTTTCTTGGAGACAAATAGCTTGGCTCTCTTTCTGAATATTCTCTGCTTGAAGAATAACTTCCTTTATTGAAATTATGTTCAAAGTGGATAGAACGGTCTATCTTCTCATCTATCCTTCCACCATACTTAATCCATGCTCCTTCATTAGAGGGCCGTACTTCTATAAACCGTGTACCCATATAATTCCTATCACGTTGCAGTCCTTTCTTGGCATCACTTAATGTAGCAAATTTGACCACACCATCCCCATTGTTTTGACCATTGGTTTTTAACATAAGAATCCTCTCCACTTGTAATCCAGAGAAGAAATTGAGCACATCATCTTCTGTTGAAGAATAAGGCATACCACGTATGAATAAGTATAACCTATCAGTTTTAAATGATTCTTTCCTAGGCTGATTGAAATTTGATCTTGAAATGTTTATGTTACTGTTTCGAGAGCCACTGGGATGAAACTCATCCTCCAAAGGAACCCTGGAATCATAGCTAGATTTACCAATTCCTTTTTTAATGGCTGCGACTATATTTGAAAGATTGCCAACACCAGATGTTCCTGAATTATTAGAACCTGTCCTCCTAGATCCTGTTTCTTTTCCACCACGATCAAATATTTTCCTATTAATTTTTATTATGCTCTGCATTTCTGCCTTGCTACTGAGAAAGAACTGTATTCGTGAATCCTTGATAAATCCTCCTGAGTAGCTCATTGCTTGTCTGGCATCTTCATCTGTTGCAAATATAACAAAAGCTTCCCCCTCTTCTCCTCCAATAATATGTACACCACCATCAGGAATATTCAATCCTGAGAAGAAACGGCGAATATCTGCAGAACCCGCAACAAGAGGAAGTCCCTGTAAACGGATGACTACAGCCATTTTGAGCTCAACCCACAGCAATAATCACCTGTGGACAAAAAGGCATACATGATAACAAGCCTTTAGTATACTGGAAGAATGCTAGGCCTAAGCTACACCATTTAAAGCAAAAAAGTCCTGCCATTATTGAAAGAATAACTCCTACATTTCAAATCACACAGAACCTAGTTTAATCTGAAAGTTTACAAACACTAGCCAATTTGAACTATTTATACAGTTCCCAAAAATATTCTCAATCATAAAAGCACCAGTGTCATTCATAAAATCTATGATCAAAGCTATCAAAGCTGTCACAGCATCTTAAAAAATCCAGTGGAAAAAAACTGATCTTGTTTTTATGCTATCTGATATCAAAAGAATTATTTGTGATCAAAAAGATGTCATTTCACTTCCAAGCAATAATGAAGTTTAGACATTCTCTGCTGTTAGGCCAGCTCATCTCATAATGAAGCAAATTCAGTAATCCTTTTCCCCATGTTTATTCTTTCCCATGATTAGATAGCCAGCTGCACTTCTTCCTTTCCAGTCATCAGCCTGGAAGAAAAAGCCATCAAATCTGACAACACAAACATTAAGCTTTCAGAAGCTTACCTGGTTCTTCTTGGAAGGCCAGATAAAGGCTGTGAAATCAACTTGACTGTGGAAAGAAAATGAAACAAAATTAATGGCTAAGCAGCAGATTTACACTTTATGCCACATTCAGTGGAATATCCAGAATCATGGTGAACATTAACAACCCATTAAGAAATAAAAAATAATGGAAGTTGTTCAGCTCCTTTCCTATTCCAGAGATGTACCAAAAAACCAGGAATTGTGAATTTTAACTGAATAGTATCTTGTTTTTCACATGTTTTGGGAGAGATTCATTATGCTCTCTACTTAAAACTGATGTCAGCAACAATAATATGAGTTCAATCTTCAAAATTTAGATACAGGTAAAAAAAATCCGGTAGAAAAACATCATTTTCCTCAATGTCCTCAAGGAGTCCTTGAAAGTTCCACACAAAGAAGTTTAAGTGTCCAGTTCTTCTAACATCCTTTTTCTTTTAAAGAAGGTAGCGGAATGTTCATCAGTAACTGAATAAGTGACCAAATTAAGGAAACATATCCCAACATCAGAAATTCCAGGAAAATATACTGATGATACACCAATTTCCCCATAATGCTTGCTGTGCCAATATGAATCCAGAAGAATCCAATGTAATGCTATAATAGCTTTGCATGTAGAAGATTAGTATCTGGCAAAAGTAAAAGTACTTAGTGAGTATATCCAGAAATAGATTTACTTATAAGATCCATATTTCACAAGTTCCAGAAAAAGCAAATAACAGAAAAATGCAATACATACCTATGTAAGCTTACAGAGGTAAGCCCCACTAAGCTCATTAAAGCCTATTCACAAATGCATGCACAGGACTGCAGGTTCAGGGTCAAAGACCTATTACAGCATCAAATTGAAGGAAATACATTCAATTTAATGTTCTATTAATAGAATATTAATACCAGAACCCAAATCGCATGTATCTTGTGTACAAAAAAACCTAAAGGCTGTAAACAATTATAAAATATACTAAACATTCAAATCTGTTACCATGCTTAGAACCAAGCTACTTTCTCCGACCCCTATAAAAGTATGGCACCCCCGTCTGGATAGAATTTCTTGTTTAAAGATCTTACATAATTTGTAAGGTACAATCCATTTGTTTTGTGTAAGCAGTGTCTACATTTCTCTGAAAACGATGGCAACTAATCTTAATGGACCTGAATAACAACTCGTTCAAAAAGCTCACATCAAAAATTTATAGTTTCTCATGCAATGCTAGGTAACCAGCTACAACTGTTACTAACATTCTTGGGCAACTCAACTTTTTCCCCCTGAATTTGTTGTTGTTCAGTCGTTTAGTCATGTCCGACTCTTCACAAGTGACTAAAAAGCAACTACATCAAGCAAAGAAAAACTGACAGCATTATGTCCTTTCCTTCATTTCCAGCAGAGGTCTGCAAAACAATGAAAAAGCCTTCAGGAACTCCAACTGATGTACAATTAACAATTATTAAAATATCAATTCCTGATTGTCAGATACAGCCAAGACACACATGCATTAATCTGTTAACAGAAGGAGAAAAACATATAGCAAGCAAGGAGTTCAGTAATTCAACACAACTTACTTCTGAGAAGGCACTATAGGACTGTATTACTAAGCTTTAAACTCTATGGACCAGCTCATGTTATACAATTCTGTATAGAGGATGAATATCAGATGAAGTGGTATATTCGTAACAAGTTTTTCACAGTTAAAATATCCACTGTGTATTTTATTGCTGTGTAGTCCATTCATGAATTTGAGCAAGGAAGTAGACTCCAGTTAAAACAGGCACACTCATTCGTATCCATGCAATGACTGCTGGAGTAGTGCTTGGTTTACTCTGTCCCCGGAAGATATTTGTTGCAGAGAAAGATCTAGAGCCAGTTTGGTCTAGTGGTTAAGGTGCTGGGCTAGAAACCAGGAGTTTGTGAGATCTAGTCCCGCCTTAGGCATGAAAGCTGGATGGGTGACCTTGGGCCAGTCACACACTCTCAGCCCAACTCACCTCACAGGGTGGTTGTTGTGGGGAATATAGTAGGAGGAAGGAGTATTAGGTATGTTCGCTGCCTTGAGTTATTTATAAAAATAATAAAGGCGTGATAAAAATTAAATAAATAAATAAAATAAAATAAAATAAAAATCTCTCTCTCCTAGAGAATGCAGAGTGTAAGAGAACTCTAGAATATCACGCTTCTTCTTCCTAGCGTTTTCACACTATTTTCGCGGGGTCTGCTTTTCGGATCCTGAAATGTCAGGCATGACTTCCGTAATTATAATCCTGGCAGAAAAATAACATTGGCAAGATGGGGAGAAAAAGCATATCTTCTCTAGCAATTAACAATACTCATTCACCTGCAAAGATTCGTTGGCTAAGAGGGGATCAGAGACACCAATTGAGATGGAAATCAATCGGTGGAATAAGCTGTGAGTCCGGAGTTTTCTTCGTCTTGTACAGCTTCTATATACAAATCCCAGTATCATCCAATTCACTCCTCAGGAAAACTTTCGGAATGATCCAATATGCTCAGAAAAGTGCCATTAAACCAACGAACGAAATACGCGAGGTACAAGAACGTCCGTAGCTTGTTCAATCGTGAAACGACCTTCCGACACAGAACCAGAGCGACCATTCCCAAGCACACCGAACAGGGATGTGTTCTTCCACCCCTGTCCTAAGAGGGAAAGGTGGTTTTCGGCGAGTTTCGTTTAAACGCCTCGATTTTTTATCAGCACGCTGAACAGCAAACGTATCGGCATCACCTTCCCCGCAGCAGGAGCTGCCCGGGCACCGCTCAACGCCCCCCCCCCCCGCCTCTAATTATACACTTCCACTTGCCGGCCTCGCTCGGCCTCTCAGCTCTGAGAAGGGCGAGAACATCGGATGCACGGTGCACCTTAGACGCCACCGCCGAAGCCAGCACCCCCCCAACACACACACGCACGGACACCCGTAACAACGGCCCGCTCACGATTCATTTCTACTAACCAGGCCCCTGTGGGTCGAATGAGGCCTTGAGAGCGCCTCAGCTCCGTAAGTCCCCGCGGGAAAAAGGAGCAGAGCCCCGCGCTTGCCTAACAGGTCTTCGGGGCGAACGCCGCAGCCTCCTCCCTCTCCTCTCGGGCGCGCCAATCCGTCCGGGTGTCAGTCTGGAAACGTCGGCTGTCGGGCGTCCTGCCCTCTCAAAAATACGGTGCCGCCCCCGCCTCGACCTCCCGAAGAAGGGAGAGAGAGAGACAAAAGTCCAGCCTGCAAATGTACAAAATGGCAGCCGCGCTTCCGCTCCAGCTCCCCGCCTCCCACCTCAGCAAAGCCACCGAGAGCGACTTTCCGCACGCAGGCGCAGAGAGACATCCTAGGCGCATGCGCCATGCCCCCAGAAGTTCAAAGTTTGGCCAGGGATTCCGAATTGCCGGGTTGTTTCCGGTGACTGCTAATACAATTTCTTTAGAGTGCACAGAACGAGGGTTTTGTAAAGGGGAGAAGGGATTGAAAGATTGCAACTTTTGTCACCAATCCGATGACATGTGAACAGTCTTTTGTATGGGACTCGAAAAGTTAGAGAACAATTCGCATAATGTAAATATTAAGTCCATTTGTCCTTCCCCTAGAGTTTTCCTAAGCGCAACTCAAGATCAGTTTTGCTTACTTTAAAAAAATCTGCATTTCTCCTTGTCCATAATTGTTACTGTCTGCTTTTTTAAAAAATTGCTCTATTATTTATACAAGTAAATTAAAACTATGTTTATAGTGACATAATGAAAACCAAAGAGCTTTAATTTCAAATAAATACAATGTATTGTCGAAGGCTTTCACGGCCGGAGTTCGATGGTTGTTGTGGGTCTTCCGGGCTGTGTGGCCGTGTTCTGGAAGTTGTGGTTCCTAACGTTTCGCCGGCATCCGTGGCCAGCATCTACAGAGGGCAGGAGCACAGACAGAAGCGCTCTTTCTGTGCTCAGGTAGAATGGCTTAGTTGTGGTTAGGAACCACAACTTCCAGAACACGGCCACACAGCCCGGAAGACCCACAACAACCATCAAATAAATACGTTTATGATTTCATGTGACTGGTTCCTATCTCCGTTTTAATGCAGTGCTCGTCTAGTCTGTGTTTCAATATATACGAAAACAATATCGTTGGTATCGTTGCTTTGCGGGATGTAGCGGTGGAGGAAGCGATCCTGTTTTCCTCCTGTGATTTTTTTAACCCCCTTGGCGTCTAACCGACGGGTGATTGATTGGGTGGGCAGGGACAATGCTTGAGTAGCCATGGGGACGCTGCCGCGGTGGCTTGGCGCAGCGCTGCTCGTGCTGCCTTTGAGCGCGGGCCGCGGCTTCTTCCTCCCCTTGCGCCGCCCGCAGAGCTGCGGTGGGACTCAGTACTTCGACATCGCCAGCTTGGACTGTGGACGGTGTGGGGAGTTCCAGAGGCAAAGCGCTCAGGGTGAGGCTACCTGAGGGATCGCGGCTCAGGCTGATCCCCGAGGCCAGCGGCACCGCAGCGGAGCTTGGCGGCGCTGACGCCCTGGCTAGCTACCGTTAGGCACGACAGACGCCCCTCCCGCGGGGAGAGCGGCTACGAAGTCATAGACTGGGCTCGCGCATGGCGCTAATGTGGTTTGCCTGCTTCGGGCTCAGCGTGTTGTGTGGTTTATTCAACCAGGTTTTTGTGCCGGCTGGGATTCAGATCTCCGCATCTTTTCTCACTGCTGAGTTGAAGGGGTTCCCCCCCCCCCCCCGTTCCTACTAAGAGGGCAGAAAATCGTATCCGCATGAAATGGCCCGATCCCTGCCCTGCCTCTGCTTCCAGTCCCTGCCATTTTGCTGATTCCATCCCAGGGAATGGAGGGCAAAGCCCTGCAGATTTTATTCACTTTGAGTGTCCTTGGGCAGTATCAGAATAAGAGGGAAGCATTACTTTAATACTAGTATACGTAGGGGTGGCGTAAGGCTACTTCACTTATGAGCTGGGAATGAAAGGAGAACAAGGCCATCTGACTCAGCAAACAAAAAAAAAAGGGGGGGGTTGTGGCATGGCCAAGGCCAGCTGTAGGCTGAGTAGGCACTGCCTAGGCACTAAAGCTTAACAGGTACCAATGCCACCCTCCTCAAAATGCAAATCTTTGCATCACAACGGGGTGCCATCTGTCAGTGTGGCCTAGGGGCACCATATATCCTTGAGCTGGCACTGGCCATGGTTAAGTGCAGGTGGGGAAAGACCCATTTACATCTGCTGTCTTGAAAAAACCTCCTTTCCAGCTGGTTCTGGCTCAAAGTCTTAGGGCAGAGCTTTCCAAACTTTTCATGTTGGTGACACACTTTTTAGACATGCATCAGAAGCCGGCAGGAAGTCGCGGTCACGTGACATCGCACTTAACCCGCAGTGGTTCGCTTAACAACTGCAGCCAGAATTGACAAACTGACATCGTAACTCGTGTCTGGACATGTTACATTTCACTTTTTGACCATGTCGCTTAACAATGAAGCTGCTGATCCCAATTGTGTTCAGTGAGAACTACCTGTACGTTTTAATACACTGTATGTGACGATCTCAATCTTTTAGCTCGTAGCTTTCCAAACTCTGTGTCGCAACACTTTAGTGTGTCGCAACACAGTTTAGTGTGTCGCTAAGCGGCAGCGGGGGCATTCACGGCGACGTCGGGACGCGTGAGGTGGTGGTGGTGTGCACGGCGGCGGAAGCGACGATGGCAGCGGTGCGCCATCAGTGCTTCCGCGTTTTAGCGAGGCTGCTGCTGCTGTTGGTGTGTCGCCAACGACGGAAGTTTGGAAATCACTGCTTTAGCTAATAAATCAGCACTCCTTGCACAAGTCACGTAGGAATATGAAGGAATCTTTATTATGCTAGCGACCCATGACACATTAAATATTTGAGTAGAACTTTGTCCACCAATAGTTTAAATCCTACGAATTTCCCCCCTGCCCAATGAGTTGCACAGCTGGTCTCCCTCTCTTCTGTCTCTCAGCTTCCAGGACTGAATCAACTGCCGCTGCAGCGGCACCCTTTGATCTATCCAGGGTGCTGATTCAGTCATGTAGGTGTGAAGTGAAATCCCCATCGACAGGATACTTTCCTGTTTTACATGTCCAGTGTTTTTGCTGTGAGGCACCACCAAACGATCCTGTGTCTGACAGACTGGTGGAATGTCTTTCCTGGCGCCATGGCAGGGTGACACCCTGACATCCCACCACCCTGGAAATCAACCTTTCCCACAATTAGTGAACCAAAGAAGACATACAATGTATTTACATATTACACAGTCCCGCCCCACTTTTCTTCATCTTCTACTTTGGTTTTGTTGAGAATTTGTCATGGAATTTTTTCACTATCTAGGTGCTTTTACATGGCCATTGTCTACCCACTCGCTCTGAGGTTTGCTAAAATGTTTCCATTGAATTAAATACTTCCCTCGTTGTCTGGAATCCAATATCCCTTCCACTTCAAAGTGCTGCTCTCTGTTGACCATTATTGGGGTTGGCGGAGCTTGTACTGGGTGCCAGCATTCTGAGCCCTTAACTGGTTTTAGTAAACTGCAATGGAAAACGGGGTGGATTTTCCTCAAATTCTTTGACAACTGCAATTGTACTGTCACATCATTGATTATTTTAAGTGATGGGAAAGGACCCATGTACTTCAGACCTAGTTTTTTCGAAGGCTGTGGGGATTGTAAGAATTTGGTGGACAAATATACTTTCTCTCCTACCTTAAGTTCCCATTCTGGTGCTCTTGCGGTCAGAATACTTCTTGTAATCTTCCTTAGCGTTTTTCAACACTTCCTCTATTACTGGCCACCCCTCTACATGCTTGACCCATTCGTCTAATGGGATGATTTTGGACTCGCCCCTTGGCAATTCTGGGAATGCCATGAATTCCTGCCCATTTACCACCTGGAAGGGGGGAAATCCCATGCTTTGGTGTACAGAATTTATAGGCTACTTCTGCAAATGGGAGTAGATCTACCCAGTCATCCTGTTGGTACCTAATATAACATCTAAGGCATAGCTTTCCAAAATGTGTGTTGTGACACAATACTGTGTTGCCTGCGGGTCCCAGATGTGTCGCAAAAAAAAGCCGCAGGGCTTCCAGGTTTTAGCGCGACACAGCAGGACGCCGACGCCACAGTGTGCAAAAACCTGGAAGCACCGCAAAAACCTGGAAGTGCCCCTCCTTCCGGATTTTCGCGCGCCGCTGTTGGTGTGTCGCTTCTGGGTTTTCGCGTGCCGCTGTTGGTGTCTCGCCAACGGGAAAAGTTTGGAAAGCCCTGATCTAAGGTACTGCTCTAATACTTGATTAGATCATTCACATTGACTGTTTCTGGCCAGATGATGACTGGAACTACTATGACTGGAACTACTATGAAATCCATTGATATTTGTTTCCAAGGCTGTGTGGGGTTTACTACATTCTATAACAGCCCTCTGGGCTTTCCCCCCACCCTTTTGGCCATGGCACAGGTTGGGCAACTGGCGACATACTCCTCTACGTTTTTATGAAGGTTTGGCCACCAGAATTGCCGTCTTAAGAGGTGCAGAGTTTTTAGGAATCCAAAATGCCCAGCTGATTTCGCATCATGGCATCTCTCAAGCGTTTCCCTCCTCAGGGCTTCTGGAACGTACAGCCTCTCCCCACTCCACCAAAGCTCTTGTTCCTCTGTCAGTTGGCCTTTATTATGCTGCAGCCATGCATCAGCCTTTACAGCAGAGCGCAATTCGTTTTGAAATTTATTATTTATTATTCAGATTTATCACCGCCCATCTCTACAGCAGTAGACTCTGGGCGGTTTACAATAATATTATAAAAATTTAAACCTATACATCTAAAATACAATATAATAATAAATAGAAAAATCCAGAAGATGGTGAGATCTTGGAAGGTGGGTATTACTAAGCTAACCACCCCCAGGAGGAACTATTACTTCCTTCGTTCCAAGCAAGGCGGCAGAACCAGGTCTTTAAAGGCTTCCTGAAGGCCAGGAGCGAGGGCGCCCGCCTCACCTCTGGGGGCAAGATAATCCACAGGGCGGGTGCTATCGCAGAGAAGGCCCGCCTCCTGGATCCTGCTAGATGGAATTCTTTTATTGATGGGGTCCGAAGCATGCCCTCCCTGCATGACCGGGTGGGACGGGTAGATGTGGTCGGGATGAGACGGTCCCTCAGGTACCCTGGTCCCACGCCATGTAGGGCTTTAAAGGTGATAACCCACACCTTGAATTGGACCCAGAAGCAAACTGGTACCCAATGCAGCTCACGGAGCAGTGGTGTTACATGTGCTGATCTTATAGCACCCATGACTACCCGTGCAGCTGCATTTTGGACCAGCTGAAGCTTCCGGATACTCTTCAAGGGTAGCCCCATCTATAGCGTGTTGCAGTAATCTATATGGGAGATGACAAGAGCATGAGTGACTGTTCGGAGGGCCTCTTGATCCAGGAAGGGGCGCAACTGGCGCACAACCCGAAGCTGTGCAAAGGCCCTCCTGGCCACGACTGCCACCTGCTCCTCAAGCAGGAGTCGTGAGTCCAGGAGGACCCCCAAGTTTCGCACTGAACCTGAACGGGGCAGTGCCACCCCATCCAGAGTTAAAGATGACAACTTCCTGAAAGTCGAGAGGCCATCAATCCACAGCCACTCCGTCTTACCAGGGTGCCTGTTGTTCCCCATCCAGGCCCCTACAGCCCCCAGGGACTGAGATAGGGTGTTGACTGCAACACTTACTTCACCCGGGATGGAGTTATACAGCTGAGTATCATCAGCATACTGGTGATACCTCATCCCGTGGTGACGGATGATCTCGCCCAGCGGCTTCATGTAGATGTTAAATAGGAGAGGAGAGAGAACTGAACCCTGCAGCACCCCACACAAGAGGAGTCAAGGGTCAGATCTCTCCTCTATTACCACTGATTGGGAGCGGTCCTGGAGGAAGGAGGTGAACCAGCGCAAGACTACGCCGCCCACCCCCAACTCCCTGAGCTGCCCGAAAAGGATACCGTGTTCAATGGTATTGAAAGCTGCTGAGAGGTCCAAGAGAGCGAGAATGGATGCACTCCCTCCATCTCGCTCCCGCTAGAGATCATCCATAAGTGCGACCAATGCAGTGTCTGTCCCATATCCCGGCCTGAAACCTGATTGAAAAGGGTCTAGATAATCCATTTCATCCAGAATCCTCTGGAGTTGCAGCGCCACCACCTTCTCCACCACCTTTCCCAAAAAGGGAAAGTGGGAGACAGGGCAAAAGTTGTTCAAAATGGTGGGGTCCAGGGATGGTTTCTTAAGGAGGGGGTGCACCAGCGCCTCCTTAAAGGTAGCCAGGAACACCCCCTCCCTCAATGATGTATTAATCATCGCCTGGACCCAACCACGTCATCTCCCGGGCTGATTTAACCAGCTAGGAGGGACATGGGTCTAGGTGGCATGTGGTGGGGTTTACAATCCGGAGGATCCTGTCTACTTCATCAGGCCCAACAGGATCAAACTGTTCCCAGATAACAGGGCAAGTATGTTCATCTGGCATCTCCCAGGACTGTGTATCACGCTTAGAGTCCAACTTAGAATGAATCTGAGCGATTTTGTCCTGCAGATGCTCAGCAAACTCTTCCGACCGGCCCTGTAAATGGGTCGAGTCTTTACGACCCAAGAGAGATCTAGCAATCTTAAACAGGGCCGTCGGGCGGCATTCTGTGGATGCAATAAGAGCGGAGAAATATTCACGTTTCGCCGCTCTTACCGCCACAAGGTAGGCCCTAATAGCGGCTCTAAATTGTGTCTGGTCAGATTCAGTCTTCGTCTTTCTCCAGCAGCGCTCCAGACGCCTCTTCAAAACCCTCAACTACTCCGTGAACCACGGGGAGTGACGGGTCGAACGGGGCAAGAAAGGTTGCATAGGCGCGATCCTGTCCAAGGCCCCAGCCGCTTCCTTATTCCAGGCTGCGGCCAGGACCTCCGCTGGACCGTGTATCAGATCTTCGGGTATAACCCCCAGCTCCCTCTGAAACCTCATTGGGTCCATCAGTCACCGGGGGCGGACCAATCGAATGGATCCCGCATCCCTGCGGAGTGGGGCAGCACAGGAGAGCCTCAGGGTCACCAGGATGTGGTCTGGCCATGACAATGGGGATAGATATAACTCTTCCCTCAGATCACATTGCCACTGCTCAGACAAGAAAACCAAGTCCGGGGTGAGACCACTGTCCCAAGTCGGGTCCCAAATAATCTGAGACAGGCCCGTGGTAGCCATGAACTCCCGAGCTGCCTCCGAGGTCTGTCCCAGAGACGGCAGATTGAAATCCCCCAAAACCATAAGTCTTGGGAACTCCACTGCCAACCCTGAGACGGCCTCGGGCAGGGAGGTTGCTATACAGCAGGGGGGCTGGTACAGCAGCAACACTCCCAACTGTGCTTGGGAGCCCAACTTGAAAAACAGGGTCTCACAACCGGTCACTTGTGAAGCAGCGCCCCTGGAGGCCGCAAGAGAATCTCCTATGACAACTGCCACCCCTCCTCCCCTGTCCCATCGTTTCGGCTGATGTCACTATCGAAACCCGGCTAGGCACATTTCCAAAAGGGCAACCCCTCCTTCTGGGCCCAGCCAGGTCTCCGTGATGCATACCAGGTCTGCCCCCTCCTCCGCGAGCAAGTCGCAGATGAGGGGAGCCTTGTTGTTCACAGACCTGGCATTAAGCAGCAGCAGCCGGACATAAGGGCCCTCAAAGATCTGCTTACCAGGGCCTGGATTTGAACTTGGAGGACTGGAACACGCCTCCGGTAATAAACACCGGGGGCGCCTTACCCAACGATGGCCTGCCCTTCAGCTCCTGTCATAACGGGATAAATTAAATAAATTCCCCCTCTACCCTGTGTGGGCTTGTGCTTTTGGCTTTTAGTGACGCCATCCCAGTCTTTCGGGTGGGGATGATGGTTTCTACCACCTCTTCCCTTTGGCTGTTGTGCTGTGACAGCCGGGATAAAGCGTCAGCTAGAAAATTCCTCCCCCCAGGCAGGTATTTCAAAGTGAAATTGAACCTGCTGAAAAACTGTGCCCATGTAACCTGCTTGGGATTTAGCTTCCTCGAGGTGCTCAGTGCCTCTAAGTTCTTGTGGTCTGTCCAGACCTCGAAAGGCTGAGTTGCCCCTTCTAGTAGGTGCCTCCAATTCACCAAAGCCCAGCGTACTGCAAAGGCTTACTTTTCCCAAACGTGCCACCGCTCCGTCTCGGTGAATTTACGGGACAGATAAGCACAGGGTCTCAACTTCCCTTCATCTTTTTGTAAAAGAATGCAACCCATGGCCACATCCGATGCATCCACCTGGACGATCGGGCTTCGCGGGGTCGGGTTGTTTTAATATTGGCTCTGAAGTAAAGAGATTTTAATCACTCAAAAGCCATCTGGCACTCTGCCGTCCATTGTATGGCGGTCCTGGGTCTTCTCGCTACTTTTGGGTCCCCGTTCCCCTTTGTTTTCAACAGATCAGTGAGAGGCAGAGCCTCCTGCACAAAGTTGGGGATGAACTGCTGATTGAAACTCAGTGGCGAACCCCAAAAAACTGCAACTGTCTTCTAGTCCGGGGTGGTTCCCAAGCTATTACATCTTGTACCTTCTCCGGGTCCATCTCAATCCCTTTACTTGACACTCTATATCCGAGGTAATCTAGTTTCTCTTTATGAAATTTGCACTTCGGTAATTTAGCATACAGCTGATTCTGCAGCAACCATCTCAGCACCTCTCTCGCCAAAGCCACATGCTCTTCCACCTTTTCAGAATAGATTAATATATCATCTAAATATACTAACACCCCCCTGAACAGAAGATCATTTAATACTTAATTTATCAGGTATATAAAGACCCCCGGGGGTCCCCTTAATCCGAAAGGCATTACTAAATATTGGAATGAACCCAGTTGGCAATTGAATGCTGTTTTCCACTCATCCCCCTCCCGGATTTACACTCAAAAATATGCTTCCCTTAGATCCAGTTTAGTGAAGATCTTCTCTTTCGACAAGTGTGCTAGCATGTCCATCAGTGGCAGGGTGTATTTATTGGATGTGCAGAGGGCATTCAACCCCCAGTAGTCAGTGTACTCTCATTGATCCATCCTTCTTGGTTCTGAATAGGACGGGGGCAGCCATCGACGAGGTTGCAGGCTGAATGAACCCCAGTTCTAGGTTTTTGTCAATGAACTCCCATAATGCCTCTAGTTCCTTGGGAATCATGGAGTACAGCTTTGCTTTGGGTAGACTGGCTCCTGGCTCTATTTCTATGGCGCAGTCTGTCTTCCTATGGGGAGGGGGTAGTTGGTTACTCTTCCTCCCTGAACATGTATCATAGATCTCTGTATTGCATGGGGATGTTTGTCTTGCTCTCCTGTCACACACACACACACACACGGTTCAGTCACCCCACCTATTAGCTCAGGTTCTGTCTTTCCTTCCTCTGGGGTTGGTCCCTCATAACCCTGTCTCTGAAAGTTAAGCTCCCAGTAGTCCAATTCACTTGAGGGTTTTGAGCCCGCAACTAGGCTAGCCCTAGCACCACAGGTTGACTGGCTGTAGGAGCTACAATAAATCTTAAGGTTTTCACGTGGCTTTCTATCCGCATTTGGACTGTTTCAGTGCAATATTCCACTGGGCCACCATTCATCTCCGTCTCGAGTTGAATGAAGCTGATGGGCTCCTTCAACTTTCTTACTCTCAGTCCCAGTCCCGTCACCAGAGTGGGGTGGATTACACATCTAGTACATCCCGAATCCAGCAGGCCTGCTAGATTCACGTGGCCCTTTCCCCCCAATGTTTCTATCTGTAGTTTCACCAGCATTGCTGGGCAAGCTTTACTCACCATCAGGTCTTCGCGCCTCCTGGATTTAGCCTGTTCTTTGGCGCAATTCAGAACAAGCTCCTATAGTTTCCCGCCGTCTGGGATTCTTCCTCAGTTGAGCTCTCCCCCCGAGAAAGCTTCATGGAACCGGCTACTAGTCAGGGCGGCCACGGTTTCCTTGGCCTTTGTTCCAGGGATGTTAATGTCGCTCTCTCCCACCTTGCTCATCATGGCTGCTGTTTGCGGGCAGTTTGCAATGTGATTACCATCCCTGCCGCACCTGAAGCATTGCCCTTCTTTGGCTCTTCGTTCCTTCTCTCTCTACAATCTACGAGTTCCCTGTCTCTCCAGTGAAGCAGCCGGTGGCGCAAGCCACTTCCCCGTCGCTTGGGTACACTGCTGCTGCTTAACTTGCATTTGCATGTTTTCCACTTCACCGGCTAGGCAAATCCATTCCCTTGAGGTCTGAGGGTCTCCCCTCATTAGAGAACATTAGAGGATTTCCGGGTTCAGTCCCCCCCGAAGTAATCAATTTTTAGTGACTGTGGCCAGTCTGTTAATTTCCCAGCAAGACTCTTAAACTCCATAGCATACTCGGAGGCTGATCGGTTCCCTTACCTGATGCTCTGCAAGCTTGTCTTGGCTTAGAGTTTAGAGAGGGGGTCCTCAAATCTATCACGGCACTCATAAACCCATCAGTCTTCTAACTCTCAGGACCCTGCATCTTGCAGCTCTACTAGCCGTTCCGACGCCTCTCCTTCGAGGCAAGTCGATACATATCTCACCGTGGACTCCTCAGAGTGGAAGGATCTCCCATATTCTCTCATGAAACTTCAGACGTGGGTCAGGAAGCAGGTTAGGCTTTTCAGATCCCCGCCAAACTTCACTTCCAAGTCTCTTGCTCCGACGGGCCCTTCAATCTCTTGCATTCGACTTGTCGCTCCAGCTGGGATTCGGTGGTGAGGGTGGTTGATGGGCACCCTTTGTGTTGCTCCGCGTCTCTCCTTCACCTCGAGGTCACCAGTCTCTCTGTCAAAATGCAACTGACCCCACTGCCGCTCCATCCAGTGTTCTTTGGTCCAATCTCCTCAGCAGCCTCTCAAATGCTTCTTGCGGAAGCCCCATGTGCTCCTGCATTCGGTCGAGCCTCCGATCCACCTTTCGTTCCGGTGCCAGCCGTCTGAAGTAGGAGCTCCTCTCGTGCGTAGTCAAAGCCCAGATCGGTTCCCCCTCTGCGTCTCCCCCATCATTTAGAGACCATGCTGGGGTGTATTCTGTCATCGTTCAAGGCCATGATGTGCTCTCAGGGACGGCTGGAGTTGTCAGCCAGGTCTCCCGTTCTCCTGGTCGCTTCATTGACTCTGCCCTGGTAGGACTAGATAGGATCCGGAGTTCTTCCCCACCTTCCTCCTCTCCTCTCGATCCTGAAAAAATTCTTCCAGGTTCCAGATGCTCAATTGTGGACCTTCCTTGGTGGGTTGGGAACCCTCAGGTAAGGTTGCCATTCTATTGACTCAA
Source organism: Charina bottae (assembly GCA_023362775.1). Lineage (NCBI taxonomy): Eukaryota > Metazoa > Chordata > Lepidosauria > Squamata > Charinaidae > Charina > Charina bottae. The sequence goes on along the minus strand of JALMGJ010000003.1, from coordinate 149,989,282 downwards.
ATCTTTCTGTGACAATCTCGATCCTTTAGCTAATAAATCAGCACTCTTTGCACGAGTCACGTAGGAATATGAAGGAATCTTTATTATGCTAGGGATCCATGACATGTTAAAGATTCGAGTGAGTAGAACTTCCTCCACCAACATTTTAAAGCCTACGAATTTCCCCCCTGCCCAACGAGTTGCACGGCTGGTCTCCCTCTCTTCTGTCTCTCAGCTTCCATGTCTGAATCGACTGACGCAGCAGCAGCACCCTTTGATCTATCCAGGGTGCTGATTCGGTCGCGTAGGTGTGAAGTGAAATCCCCATTGACAGGATTCTTTCCTGTTTTACATGTCTGGTGTTTTTGCTGTGAGGCACGACCAAACAGTCCTCTGAATCTGACAGACTGGTGGAATGTCCTTCCTGGCGCCACAGCAGGGTTACACCCTGACACTGTACCAATAGAAATTAATGAATGCTGCAAACTATTTCCAAGATTTGGGATTTAGACAGCCAGTATTACCTTAGGTTGTTAGTTTAGGAACAGGGAGACCCCAGGTTCAAGTGAAACCTTGGTCTTACAGACTGACTTTGAATTAGTCACTATCCATTAGTCCAGAGCCTTCCAAACTGTGTCGCGACACAAAAGTGTGTCGCCACACACAGCGTGGTGTGCTGCCACACCACCCGGAAGCAGCGGCGCGCGCGTGCACGCCCCCCGCGCCGCCGCACGCCCCCCACGCCGCCGCACGCCCCCCACGCCACCACCATGCACGTGTGCACTGCCGCACACCCCCCGCGCCACCACCATGTGCGCGCGGCCCCCCCACGCCGCCACCATGCGCGCACGCTGCCGCACACACACCCCCGGGCCGCCACCAGCGGCGGCACTTTGGAAAGCCCTGCATTAGTCAAACCTATCTCACCAAGTTGTTGCTGGAAAATATTGGCATACAGTGTTATATATACATCACCTTAAGCTCCTGAAGAAAAGGCAAAACAAATCAAGTGAGTAAAGAAAATAGTGACTCACGGAATCCGATCCACCATCCTCTAAAATGAAAAGTTGCAGTGCCTGTGATCACATGATTGCCATCTGCTGGCTCCCCAGAAAGTCAGTGGGGAAGTTGGCAGGGAAGGTCGCAAGTCACAGGGTAAGTCTCCCCCACCCATGCATCCTCCCTCAGCCCTTCTGCGCTTGTTCTGCGCTGACTAGAAACCTCCCATGTACCCTCCCTGAGCCTCACACCTCCCTTGCCACTTGTGCACCCCCCATGCACCCTCCAAGCCTCACTGCACCTCCGAGTACCTTCCCTGAGGCTTGCCGCGCCTCCCGCGCACCCCCTCTCATTGTGCCTCCCCCACACACCCTGCAACCCTTGCTGCACTTCATGCTCACCCTCCCCAAGCCTCCCACGTACCCTCCCCAACCCTCGCACCCCCTCCCCAGCCCTTGCCATGCATCTCTCACACCCTCATGCACCTTCTTGTGCCCTTCCCTACCCCACAGCAGCTATTTACCTGCCTGCCAGCCTGGAACTTGCAACTTCTTGATGGCTTCCCTGCTGACTTGGTTGTAGGAAGTGGGCAGTAAGCTGCCTCGCCGAATGACCATGGGATTTGGTTAATGATGGCAACTGGGGACTGCAGGAATTGCCGTCACAAAGCGATGCGATCATGCTTTATGATCGCTTAGCGACAGAAATTCCAGTCCCAATTACTATTGTAAGTCAAGGACTACCTGTAGTATAATGTTTTAAAAAATTGATTTGTTTTCTATTGCTTGCAGGGGGAAACAATTTTTCTTTTCTTTTTTAAATTTTTTGTTTTCCAGATTTTTTTCCCAGTACCCAGTGCTGGGACATCTACAGGGGAGGGGTCAAAAAAGTCAAGATGGTGGCTTCAATTGCATCATTGTGGCCACCATCTTAACATTATACTTCCCTCACCCCCCCCCCGTGGACAATCCTGCCCATTCTGCCCAGTGCATAAAAATAAAGCAAAGACCATCGGTTTTATAAAATTAGGCATTAATCCTTTTACTTTTATAATAGCAAACTCTTACATTTGTTCCTCCGCTATACATCTTAAGAGTACCTCTCTCCCCAAAAAGCGTCGGCGATTTAAGCTTTCAGCTTTTCGGGCTTGATCTTCAGTCCTGAATTTGACCAGTGCTTCTCCCAGTCCAACTCCTCTGTCGTCAAAAAGCAAATAAATGTCACTGTCATCAATATTAAACCCTGCAAAGAATTTCTGTACTTCAACATTAGTCACATCAAATGGAAAATTTCTTATATAAACACATGTCTTTGAGCCAGGGTAGCCATCTTGATTATTTTTATCCTTTACATGGTGATGTCTTTCTGGTGATCTTTTGACTTCAGAAGACCCAATTAACGGTAGTACTGTTGTTTTGGAAACAGGGAAAATGTAAACTTCTCGACCAAAAAGATCACTCCTGTGATAACACAGTGCTGATGTGTATGCTCTCTCTGATCTTAACATAACAATTGCATCCTTATTTCTTGCCTCATTATCATGTGATTTTAGGAAAGTAATGTCCTTGTTAATTAAAGTTGGCTCATTAAAGAATCCCTGCAAGTCTCTCTTCTCAACAGCAGCAGACAAATTTTTAACATGTATGTAATATTCCTTGCTCTGAGGTGAATGGGACTGGGTTGGACCAGAGAAAGGTGAACAAGAGTGAGTTTTAACCCTCCTTGGAGACCTTGAATGGGTACTTGCTATGATCCTCCTTGGAGAATTTGAATGCATAGATGCCATGACCCTCCGTGGAAGAGACCTTGAACCATTGCGTGCCATGATCCTCCATGGAGGAGACCTTGAACCAGTGTGTCCCATAACCCTCTGTGGAGATCTTGAATAGGTACGTGCCATAATTCTTCGTGAAGGAGACCGTGAATAGCTGCGTTCCATAATCCTCCATGAAGGAGACTTTGAATGAGCGTGTGACACTATTCTTCGTGGTGGGGTCCTGGATCGGGTACGTTTTCTTGAAGACAAATAGCTTGGCTCTATTTTTGAATATTCACTGCTTGAAGAATAACTTCCTTTATTGAAATTATGTTCAAAGTGGATAGAACGGTCTATCTTCTCATCTATCCTTCCACCATACTTAATCCATGCTCCTTCATTAGAAGGCCGTACTTCTATAAACTGTGCACCCATATAATTCCTATCACGTTGCAGTCCTTTCTTGGCATCATTTAATGTAGCGAATTTGACCATACCATCCCCATTGATTTGACCATTGGTTTTTAACATAAGAATCCTCTCCACTTGTAATCCAGAGAAGAAATTGAGCACATCATCTTCTGTTGAAGAATAAGGCATACCACGTATGAATATGTATAACCTATCAGTTTTAAATGACTCTTTCCTAGGCTGATTAAAATTTGATTTTGAAATGTTTATGTTACTGTTTCGAGAACCACTGGAATGAAACTCATCCTCCAAAGGAACCCTGGAATCATAGCTAGAGTTACCAATTCTTTTTTTAATGGCTGCGACTGAATTTGAAAGATTGCCAACACCAGATGTTCCTGAATTATTAGAACCTGTCCTCCTAGATCCTGTTTCTTTTCCACCACGATCAAATCTTTTCCTATTAATTTTCATTATGCTCTGCATTTCTGCCTTGCTACTGAGAAAGAACTGTATTTGTGAATCCTTGATAAATCCTCCTGAGTAGCTCATTGCTTGTCTGGCATCTTCATCTGTTGCAAATATAACAAAAGCTTCCCCCTCTTCTCCTCCAATAATATGTACACCACCATCAGGAATATTCAATCCTGAGAAGAAACGGCGAATATCTGCAGAACCCGCAACAAGAGGAAGTCCCTGTAAACGGATGACTACAGCCATTTTGAGCTCAACCCACAGCAATAATCACCTGTGGACAAAAAGGCATACATGATAACAAGCCTTTAGTATACTGGAAGAATGCTAGGCCTAAGCTACACCATTTAAAGCAAAAAAGTCCTGCCATTATTGAAAGAATAACTCCTACATTTCAAATCACACAGAACCTAGTTTAATCTGAAAGTTTACAAACACTAGCCAATTTGAACTATTTATACAGTTCCCAAAAATATTCTCAATCATAAAAGCACCAGTGTCATTCATAAAATCTATGATCAAAGCTATCAAAGCTGTCACAGCATCTTAAAAAATCCAGTGGAAAAAAACTGATCTTGTTTTTATGCTATCTGATATCAAAAGAATTATTTGTGATCAAAAAGATGTCATTTCACTTCCAAGCAATAATGAAGTTTAGACATTCTCTGCTGTTAGGCCAGCTCATCTCATAATGAAGCAAATTCAGTAATCCTTTTCCCCATGTTTATTCTTTCCCATGATTAGATAGCCAGCTGCACTTCTTCCTTTCCAGTCATCAGCCTGGAAGAAAAAGCCATCAAATCTGACAACACAAACATTAAGCTTTCAGAAGCTTACCTGGTTCTTCTTGGAAGGCCAGATAAAGGCTGTGAAATCAACTTGACTGTGGAAAGAAAATGAAACAAAATTAATGGCTAAGCAGCAGATTTACACTTTATGCCACATTCAGTGGAATATCCAGAATCATGGTGAACATTAACAACCCATTAAGAAATAAAAAATAATGGAAGTTGTTCAGCTCCTTTCCTATTCCAGAGATGTACCAAAAAACCAGGAATTGTGAATTTTAACTGAATAGTATCTTGTTTTTCACATGTTTTGGGAGAGATTCATTATGCTCTCTACTTAAAACTGATGTCAGCAACAATAATATGAGTTCAATCTTCAAAATTTAGATACAGGTAAAAAAAATCCGGTAGAAAAACATCATTTTCCTCAATGTCCTCAAGGAGTCCTTGAAAGTTCCACACAAAGAAGTTTAAGTGTCCAGTTCTTCTAACATCCTTTTTCTTTTAAAGAAGGTAGCGGAATGTTCATCAGTAACTGAATAAGTGACCAAATTAAGGAAACATATCCCAACATCAGAAATTCCAAGAAAATATACTGATGATACACCAATTTCCCCATAATGCTTGCTGTGCCAATATGAATCCAGAAGAATCCAATGTAATGCTATAATAGCTTTGCATGTAGAAGATGAAACAATGAAAAAGCCTTCAGGAACTCCAACTGATGTACAATTAACAATTATTAAAATATCAATTCCTGATTGTCAGATACAGCCAAGACACACATGCATTAATCTGTTAACAGAAGGAGAAAAACATATAGCAAGCAAGGAGTTCAGTAATTCAACACAACTTACTTCTGAGAAGACACTATAGGACTGTATTACTAAGCTTTAAAACACCTTCTGAAAATCTGGTGAACTGTTAACCAACTACAAAAAAAATAAAATAAACTCTATGGACCAGCTCATGTTATACAATTCTGTATAGAGGATGAATATCAGATGAAGTGGTATATTCATAACATGTTTTTCGCAGTTAAAATATCCACTGTGCATTTTATTCTTGTGTAGTCCATTCAAGAGAATGGACATGAGCAAGGAAGTACTGACTCCTGTTAAAACAGGCACACTCATTCCTATCCATGCAATGACTGCTGGAGTAGTGCTTGGTTTACTTTTTCCCCAGAAGATATTTGTTGCAGAGAGAGATCTAAAGTTTGGTCTAGTGGTTAAGGTGCTGGGCTAGAAACCAGGAGTCTGTGAGATCTAGTCCCGCCTTAGGCGTGAAAGCTGGATGGGTGACCTTGGGCCAGTCACTCTCTCTCAGCCCAACTCACCTCACAGGGTGGTGGTTGTGAGGGAAATAGGAGGAGGAAGGAGTATTAGGTATGTTCGCTGCCTTGAGTTATTTATAAAAATAATAAAGGCGGGATATAAAATAAATACAAATAAATAAATAAAAATAAAATTGTATCCCTCCTAGCAGAACTCTAGAATATCAGGCATGACTTCGGTAATTATAATCCTGGCAGAAAAATAACATTGGCAAGATGGGGAGAAAAAGCATGTCTTTTCTAGCAATTAACAATACTCATTCACCTGCAAAGATTCGTTGGCTAAGAGGGGATCAGAGACACCAATTGAGATGGAAATCAATCGGTGGAATAAGCTGTGAGTCCGGAGTTTTCTTCGTCTTGTACAGCTTCTATATACAAATCCCAGTATCATCCAATTCACTCCTCAGGAAAACTTTCGGAATGATCCAATATGCTCAGAAAAGTGCCATTAAACCAACGAACGAAATACGCGAGGTACAAGAACGTCCGTAGCTTGTTCAATCATGAAACGACCTTCCGACACAGAACCAGAGCGACCATTCCCAAGCACACCGAACAGGGATGTGTTCTTCCACCCCTGTCCTAAGAGGGAAAGGTGGTTTTCGGCGAGTTTCGTTTAAACGCCTCGATTTTTTATCAGCACGCTGAACAGCAAACGTATCGGCATCACCTTCCCCGCAGCAGGAGCTGCCCGGGCACCGCTCAACGCCCCCCCCCCCGCCTCTAATTATACACTTCCACTTGCCGGCCTCGCTCGGCCTCTCAGCTCTGAGAAGGGCGAGAACATCGGATGCACGGTGCACCTTAGACGCCACCGCCGAAGCCAGCACCCCCCCAACACACACACGCACGGACACCCGTAACAACGGCCCGCTCACGATTCATTTCTACTAACCAGGCCCCTGTGGGTCGAATGAGGCCTTGAGAGCGCCTCAGCTCCGTAAGTCCCCGCGGGAAAAAGGAGCAGAGCCCCGCGCTTGCCTAACAGGTCTTCGGGGCGAACGCCGCAGCCTCCTCCCTCTCCTCTCGGGCGCGCCAATCCGTCCGGGTGTCAGTCTGGAAACGTCGGCTATCGGGCGTCCTGCCCTCTCAAAAATACGGTGCCGCCCCCGCCTCGACCTCCCGAAGAGAGAGAGAGAGAGAGACAAAAGTCCAGCCTGCAAATGTACAAAATGGCAGCCGCGCTTCCGCTCCAGCTCCCCGCCTCCCACCTCAGCAAAGCCACCGAGAGCGACTTTCCGCACGCAGGCGCAGAGAGACATCCTAAGCGCATGCGCCATGCCCCCAGAAGTTCAAAGTTTGGCCAGGGATTCCGATTTGCCGGGTTGTTTCCGGTGGTGGCTCAGCGGGTAAGACGCCAGGCTTGTTGATCGGAAGATTGCAAGTTCGGAGGTTCGAATCCCTAGCCCTGCGTGCAGAGTGAGCTCCTGCACTAGCTCCAGCTCTTGCCAACCTAGCAATTCGAAAGCATGCAAATGCAAGTAGATTAAGAGGTACCACTTCGGTGGGTAGGTAACAGCGTTCCACGCGTGTCATGCGGCCACATGACCGTGGAAGCGTCTTCGGACAACGCTGGCTCTTTGGCTAACAAACGGAGATGAGCACCGGCCCCTAGAGTCGGACACGACTGCACAAATGTGCGGGGGGTACCTTTACCTTTACCTTTTTTTCCGGTGACTGCTAATACAATTTCTTTAGAGCAGGGCTTTCCAAAGTGCCGCCGCTGGCGACACACGCGGCGGCGGCGGCGGCGACACGCGCGCGCAAGGCGACGGGGCGCGGGGGCGTGCGGCGGCGCGCGCGCGGCGGCGGCGCGGGGGGGCGTGCGGCGGCGCTCGCGCGCACGTGCATGGCGGCCGCCGTGCACGCGCGCGCCGCCGCTTCCGGGTGGTGTGGCGACACACTTTTGTGTCGCGACACACAGTTTGGAAAGCTCTGCTTTAGAGTGCACAGAACGAGGGTTTTGTAAAGGGGAGAAGGGATTGAAAGATTGCAACTTTTGTCACCAATCCGATGACATGTGAACAGTCTTTTGTATGGGACTCGAAAATTTAGAGAACAATTCGCATAACGTAAAGATTAAGTCCATTTGTCCTTCCCCTAGAGTTTTCCTAAGCGCAACTCAAGATCAGTTTTGCTTACTTTAAAAAAATCTGCATTTCTCCTTGTCTATAATTGTTACCGTCTGCTTTTTTAAAAAAATGCTCTATTATTTATACAAGTAAATTAAAACTATGTTTATAGTGACATCATGAAAACCAAAGAGCTTTAACTTCAAATAAATACGTTTATGATTTCATGTGACTGGTTCCTATCTCCGTTTTAATGCAGTGCTCGTCTAGTCTGTGTTTCAATATATACGAAAACATTAATATCGGTATTTTTGAGCTTAGACTTGAATAGTATTGTAATATAGATTAATCACTGTCGATTCAGGGCAGCCTTTTTCAGTCTTGTGCTTTCTTTGCGTATGGACTTCTAACTTACAGAGTAGTGAAGCAATCAGTCATGCCGTCTGGAACCTTACACTGTAGGAATAGGGAATTCAAAGCTTATGGAGGTTGTCAGTGTCCAAGTGGGCAGTTATGCCAATAGAAGAGAATATACAGTATGTAATTCAGGTTTGAACTGTAGAGTCCTTGGTGCTCTCTGAGCACTGAGGTAGTTATGCTTTCCAGCTGCTTACAAAATATATAAAAATTTTAATTTATTTATAATTTTATAATAAATACTTTTATTGTTTTATAATTTTTAAATTACTTTTTTTAAAAAAATCATGTGTTGCTTCAACAAATCAATGTTGGCACTTGCAGCAGGATAAGAAATAGATTCAGTTCTTGTTAGCTGCAAAATTTGCAAAATGCTGTAAAGCCAAAGTACACAATCCCTTACATAGAAGTATTTAAAATTACTCGAAATTGCTCAAAAATTAATACATCAACAAAGAGCTGTGAAGGCTAAACTTAGTCAAATTTTGTAACCATCCATTAGTCATATCAATGATGTCCTAATAATTACCGTCGGAATATCGGAATATTATTGGTAATCCCCGGCTACCAATATTAAATGACGTAGCCTGCTTGGAGCGAAACAGGCTGAGTTTGAGACATCCAGCCATTTCTACCGCTAAAGCTCTTCTAGAAGACATGTCGATGAAGGTTCTCAGTCATCCAGGTGGAACAGTCTGTGGCTTGAATCATGTCAACTGGATTTCTATTTTCTCAGTAGAAACGTTTCACTCCTTATCCAAGGAGCTTCTTCAGTCTTCTAGAAGACAGTTTCAATATCCAGAACACATGGAAACAATATTGGCTAGGAAATTGCCCTCCACAATGCCGAAGCTTGCCCTGCATCTTGGAAAAACCACCTGGATTTGACCAGCCCGGTGCGATATGGACAACCTTGAACTGAATTTGCACGGGTCATGGTAGATATGCAGATGCCCTTTATAAATGGGGCAAAACAACATAATCGAATTGTGACTGTGGGGCCGAAAAACAAACTATTCAACATATAGTGACAGAGTGTCAAAACCAAGCCTACAATGGAGACTTCTCTGATTTCCTGGCTGTGAAAACTGAAGCAAAAAACTATATTTGTAACCTAGACATACGTTTGTAATTTTCCAGTCTATATTTTATATTTCATATTTATTATTTATTATGCTCTATGTTTTTTATTGTAACACAATGTGAATGTGCCATACGATAAATAAATAAATAGATTACCATCATCTGTACAAATGTTTTGGATAGAAATATTGACAATAGATATTTAAAATGTTTTTTTCTCTTTGAGATGTCATAGCTAGTAACACAGAAATAATACATGCACTACACTCCCAATTAGTGTTTCTTTTTTTAAAAAATGTACTATTTTTTGTTTTGTTTTGTTCCACAAAAATAATAACATTGGGGGGTGGGGAAAGACATGCGGATTATGATCTAAGCCAGAGCTTTCCAAACTGTGTGTCAGGACACGATAGTGTGTCGGCTGCAGTGTCTGGGTGTGTTGCGTCGGCTGCTGCTGCCTCTGAGCCCTGCCAGGATTCTGCGCAGGTCCTAGTGCCTGCCTTGTGACTGGCTGCCTCCAAAGCTGCTGGGATTCCGCGCAGGTCCTAGTGCCTGCCTTATGCCGGGCTGTAAGAGTGTGTCGCGAAATGCTGCCCTGCTGTAAGAGTCTGTCCTGAATTGATGCATGTCTAAAAAGTGTGTCACCAACATGAAAAGTTTGGAAAGCTCTGATCTAAGCTTTAATGGACTTTCATTTCACTTCGTCAAATGATTTAATCTGTAATTGCCAGGATTCTATTTAAATTGGACCTCATCCATCTTTCGCTGCAGTAAATTGGTTAATATTGAATGAGCCTCAGGACCTCTCGTTGCTTTGCGGGATGTAGCGGTGGAGGAAGCGATCCTGTTTTCCTCCTGCGATTTTTTTAACCCTCTTGGCGTTCCGTAGTCCGAGTATCAACCCCGCCTTTCTAACCGACGGGTGATTGATGGGGTGGGCAGGGACAATGCTTGAGTAGCCATGGGGACGCTGCCGCGGTGGCTTGGCGCAGCGCTGCTCGTGCTGCCTTTGAGCGCGGGCCGCGGCTTCTTCCTCCCCTTGCGCCGCCCGCAGAGCTGCGGTGGGACTCAGTACTTCGACATCGCCAGCTTGGACTGTGGACGGTGTGGGGAGTTCCAGAGGCAAAGCGCTCAGGGTGAGGCTACCTGAGGGATCGCGGCTCAGGCTGATCCCCGAGGCCAGCGGCACCGCAGCGGAGCTTGGCGGCGCTGACGCCCTGGCTAGCTACCGTTAGGCACGACAGACGCCCCTCCCGCGGGGAGAGCGGCTACGAAGTCATAGACTGGGCTCGCGCATGGCGCTAATGTGGTTTGCCTGCTTCGGGCTCAGCGTGTTGTGTGGTTTATTCAACCAGGTTTTTGTGCCGGCTGGGATTCAGATCTCCGCATCTTTTCTCACTGCTGAGTTGAAGGGGTTCCCCCCCCCCGTTCCTACTAAGAGGGCAGAAAATCGTATCCGCATGAAATGGCCCGATCCCTGCCCTGCCTCTGCTTCCAGTCCCTGCCATTTTTCTGATTCCATCCCAGGGAATGGAGGGCAAAGCCCTGCAGATTTTATTCACTTTGAGTGTCCTTGGGCAGTATCAGAATAAGAGGGAAGCATTACTTTAATACTAGTATACGTAGGGGTGGCGTAAGGCTACTTCACTTATGAGCTGGGAATGAAATGAGAACAAGGCCATCTGACTCAGCAAACAAAAAAAAGGGGGGGGGGGTTGTGGCATGGCCAAGGCCAGCTGTAGGCTGAGTAGGCACTGCCTAGGCACTAAAGCTTAACAGGTACCAATGCCACCCTCCTCAAAATGCAAATCTTTGCATCGCAACGGGGTGCCATCTGTCAGTGTGGCCTAGGGGCACCATATATCCTTGAGCTGGCACTGGCCATGGTTAAGTGCAGGTGGGGAAAGACCCATTTACATCTGCTGTCTTGAAAAAACCTCCTTCTGGCTCAAAGTCTTAGGGCAGAGCTTTCCAAACTTTTCATGTTGGTGACACACTTTTTAGACATGCATCATTTCGCGACACACTCTTACAGCAGGGCATCATTTCGCGACACACTCTTACAGCAGGGCACAAGGCAGACACTAGGACCTGCGCAGAATCCTGGCAGGGCTCGGAGCCGAGACACACCCAGACACTGCAGCCGACACACTAACGCATAGCTTTCCAAACTTTGTGTCGCGACACAGTACTGTGTCGCCTGCGGTGTGCAGGTGTGTTGCGTGGAAACCCAGAAGCGCTGATGGCATGCCGCCGTTGGTGTGTGTCGCCAACAGGAAAAGTTTGGAAAGCTCTGCACTAACGTGTCGCAACACACAGTTTGGAAAGCTCTGTCTTAGGGAGATAGCTCAGTCACAATCACAGTAGTAAATAGGCCATCTGCTACTCCCCAGATGTTTTGGAATAAAACTCATCAGCAAGTGTTATCAGTTATCAGAGATTTCTGGAAGAGCAGTCTACAATATCTGGAGGTCACCACCATGTCTCCTAGGTTGTCCAGTGAAACATGCTCCCAGAACCTGGTGCTCCCCCAACATATTCCATTCCAACATATGGAATCCAACAGGTATGAGAGACACTAAGGAGGATGGGGCTTTTTAAGAGGTTCATTCAGAAGCTCCACTGAGTTCAGTGGACCTTCTTGAGCATAGTGAATATACAATTGCATGTTCATATATTTCCCCCAAAAAAGCAGATAACTAAGTTGTGCTTGATCACCTACCATCCTCTGGTCATTATGCAACCCACAGGGTAGATGAGAAAAAGTAGCAGCTCTTTGTCATTGGATCACCCACAGGGAAAAGAACACATGAGCACAGGGAGAAGTTAAGGAAGATGGTGAGATTGCTGTAATAAAATTGTATTTATTAACAAGCATAGTATTAATATAATATAAAAAACAAGCCTGATGTTCTCCAGTTCTTGCTTTATGCTGAGGGCATGCAAGTGAGTAGAAGTAGTTTCCTTAAAACAGTCACTTATGTCACTTATGTTCAGTCATTTCCATGGTCTCTCCCAGTTTGTAGATAGAGAAAGACCAAACAAATAGAAATATCAGGCACCATATCTTTTGCTGGAGCTAGATCTTCTGTACAGTCTTTCCCTGTCCAGACAGAGAAGTGCTGAGGGCTGGGCTTATTGGACAAATGGAAACTATTATGCCATTCAGAGACTGAAATTGCTAAAGTACATAGAGCATAGCTTTCCAAACTGTGTCGCGACACATTAGTGTGTCGCGACAAAACCCAGAAGCACGTGTGTGGCGTCGGCGGTGGTGTGAATGGCGGCAGCGGCGCGCCATCAGCGCTTCCGGGTTCTGCTGTGCACACCGCCGCCGCCATTGGTGTGTCGCCAACGGCGGGACTTTGGAAAGCACTGACAGAGAATGATGAGAAGCAAGTGGAAGTTTCATTATCTATATAGAATCATCTCGGGTGACTTTCTCTCTGGGTGGTGGGCAGGCAACCTTTTTTTAGCTCTGAAAATTACATAGATTGCTGGATGGAAACTTTACATGTATATATTTGCATTCACACACACTTACATTTAAGCCCCTCTCTCCCATTAATCTTGAGCACTATAATTGGAAGAGAAAGGAAAGTAACTCCTCCCAAAGCAAATGTTTTAATTTGAAGCAGCTATTACAACAAAGTATTGTGTACTTTTCAGGTACATCATGTGATTGTCTTCCAGGATTCAAGAAAGTTTCTGATAATGGTGGAACATCTATTATGTGTGAAAAATGTCCAGAAACCATGGTAAAATCAACCTAAAATATTTCTATTAGAAAAAGTTAATGTTGTTTTTCCTGCCTTATGTGCTTTAAAGTATTTTAGTCTTTCATTTAGAGTGGAGTTACTCAAGATGGATGGGATTGCATTACTTGTCCTAGTGGCTTAACTACAGAAGGAAAGTGTAAATGTGCTAATAATGAGATTTTAGGTAAGGATTTTATGATGTTATTTTATGTTTGTTTCTTTATTTTACCAGTCAAAGCAATGTTGAAAATTTACTGTGAGATATATTAAACGTTTTAGTTCAGTGAACAGATGAAAAATTATAAAGGTTTATTTGTTCAGGGAACAAAATGGATATAATTATGTATCTTCAATTTGTATTTTAACAAACAAAACAATTCATATGTGTCTTTTCAGATCCCCATTCCAAATAATAGCTGAATGTAATTGTTATGGTTATTCTGTTTCTTACTTGTTGGCTAAAATGAAACCTCTCTTTAAGAAGTCAGTGATAGATTTACAGTGAAGCAAACCTGATAGACGTCTATCAATGTCTTTGAATGGTTTTCAAGGTCTTTTCCTGAGCTCTTTTATTTCCCCAAACTGAAAATAAAATCTTCTCTCTGAAAATGTGTTCTTCCTCTGAGTTTGCACTCCTTCAGCTGCAAGTTAGGCTATGACACCATTTTTCTCTTTGATGAAAGTTGCAACATAGAATACCGTTAAGAGAGACTGACAACATGGCTTTTGTTGTTACACAATTAAATATAATGTTTTTCTTTTTAAAAATGTATAAGCTGATTTTTTCCCCATAACATAACTGGTAGAACTAAGTGACCGTGCATGAACAGAAAGCACTTCCATATTTGCACAGAGAGGGAGTTAATTTTTCATTTTTCTAGGTAATTCCCGGAAAGAAGGGCATTGCTGGGAAATTCCAGCACTGAAAGATCATGGCCAAGATTTCCAAATTGGGGGTCACGTGTATTAAGCAATGTCAACTGAATTTTCTGGATTTGCTTTTTAAAAATATTGTATTTGTACATTGTCAATTATATTTAAATATAATATGGTTTCTACAGTAACATTACTACTTATACTCATGTACTTTTTTAAGTGGAAAGAAATACTAATGGTACACTACTGAAAGCTGCATCATGTGTTCGATGTAATGGAAAGGAACAGTCATTTTCAATTTCAAATGCATTAAATAACATGTAAGTATTTTATTTATATAAGATGTAAATTGGAACAGGAAACAATGTTTGCCTTTCTTATTTATTCTCATTCAGTTTGCAGAACTGAAAATAAAATTAATTGATGTTTGCCAAATGTAATGATTTCAAAGTTTTCAAAGTGCTCCCACTTTTAAAAATATATTGGGCTGATTCAGAAGTAACATTCTTGCCTTGTTGTTGTTGTTGTTCAGTCGTTTAGTCGTGTCCGACTCTCCGTGACCCCATGGACCATAGCACGCCAGGCCTTCCTGTCCTCCACTGCCTCCCGGAGTTTACTCAAATTCATGTTCATTACATCAGTGATGCTATCTAACCATCTCATCCTCTGCCGTCCCCTTCTCCTTTTGCCTTCAGTCTTTCCCAGCATCAGGGTCTTTTCCAGTGAGTCCTCTCTTCGCATTAGGTGGCCAAAGTATTTGAGCTTCTTGCCTTAAGTAATAATTTATTAAGAAGGAAACAAGTGTCAGGCCTGCTTTACCTTCATCTCCATTTCCTTTTTCCTTTCATGTGGTGGTTTTGGAGCTGTGATTTTGCTGCTTACTAATCAATATTTTCCAACTTGGGATTCCCCTTGTGCAATAGTGTTGGTGGTATGGCCCAACTTAATTCACTCTACAATCCTGACTCATCAGTTGAAGAGCAATGGTTTAAAATCCTGATTAATAAATTGACGTGAATACATATTTTCCAGTTTGGAAATTATGGAAATTCTGGTTTAAAAGACTGGAATCATAGCATCAAAATTGCTAAACGCTAGACTGCTCACCTCAGTCTAGTATTCTCTAATGTGTTGAATAGCAACTTCTGTAATCTAAGCATTAACCAACATGAAAGATGATTCTTTACAGATGTACTGTAGGAAATATTGATTTGAAAATCAAAGTAGAAACAATAATTAATGTCTTCCAGTTCTTGAAAAATGAGGACATACAGACATCAAGAAAAAACTTCCTAAATAGTGGAAGAGTGGTGTCCGTAAGTCTTTTATCAAGGTGACTAAAGCAGCCTCAGGACCATATCATGGATGAAACTCTGGTAACACGGGGCTAGAAAATCAGTTTCATCCAGGTGAATCTGGAACTGCAAAGCAATCACTTTCTCAGTCACCTTAGCCAAGAATGGACAAGGATCGAGTAAGCTAATAGTAATTATCATTCCTTCACATACCCTGTCTCCGTAGCCTTGAGTTCTATAGGCTGAAAGGAATTCATATGAACCTGATAGTTACTGAAGCCTAATTCAAAAATATTTATTGCAAAAATAATCCCCTTAGATGTAATTTTGAGGATTTCTTTCTACTTCAAGGGCAATTCTCATTATTCTGCTAAAAGGAAGAAAAGTCAGTGAAAACTTGTTCTATCTCCAGGCTAATTTTTCAAGACTGACTTACAGTAGTGCAGTGCATAGCTGCACTATGATGATACCAGTACACTGGGAGATGCTGTATTCATTCACCTAGCACAGAGCTTTCCAAACTGTGTGTTGCGACACAAAAGTGTGTCGCCACACACAGTCTGGTGTGTCGCCACACAACCGGAAGTGCTGATCATCATCAGCGACACACCAACGGTGGCGTGGAAAAACAGAAAGCGGCAGCAGCGCTTCCAGGTTTTCGCGCGCTGCCGCAATGGCGGCACTTCCAGGTTTTCCTGCCACGACACCAATGGCGGTTGGTGTGTCGCCGCGGGAAAACTTTGGAAAGCCCTGACCTAGCATATTAGTAGGGCAGCCATTCTCTCCTTCATTTAAGCTTATTTAAACCATAGGTCTAAACTCTGTATACATTCTTCACATTTCATTTTATCTTTTGTAGGTGCATAAGATGTCAACCAACATTCATCAGTGTCAACAAAGCATGTAGCTGTTCCGAGCCAAATGTTTTAGTAAGTGCAACAAATAGCATATAATAGAAACAGCCATTTTGCATGTTCTTTGGATACAAAAGAGAGGTAGAAATTTAATAATCGTAGTGCATTGTATTGAATATGGGGAGGCTTGTTCATGTAAGCTGCCTGCATCCACTTTTCACCAGTTCTCCTAGAACGTGTTTCTCAACCTTGGCAGCTTGAAGATGTATGGACCTCAACTCCCAGAATTTCCCAGTCCACACATCTTCAAGCTGCCAAGGTTGAGAAACACTGTCCTAGAATCATGTGGAGGAACCATTTAGCCTTCGCGTCCAACCCGTTCTTAGTGCAGCAACCCTATTGCAGCCCCCTCCCCATGTCTCTCAGGTCTTTTGTGAGACACTCCCAATTTGTTGGAGTTTTTTTCAGGACATGCATCGGACTGTGGTGGAAAGGATGGGGTATTAAAGTTTTGCATGCCTAAATCTGAATTAAGCTGCTGTGCTAAATCTAGATTTCAGTGGAATGTTCACCAAAGGACAGGCATGTCCTCCCAAATCGTCTCATGGGAGATAGGATAGGACCCTCGTAAAAATGGTGAATTGATGAAAATTAATTTAAATTCAATTTATTTAAATTAAAAGCCATTGCTGGATCTTCAGTGTAAAATAAACTTTTTTTGCTTTTAGAAGGGCTTCTCTGGATTAAGACCTCTGCCTTTAAAAATAGATATGTTCATGACATGATTTACTTATTTTCAATTTCAGACAGGAGGTTTATGTTTCACAAGCACTGGAAATTTCCCTCCAAAGGGAATTACAACTGTTCGATTTGGAAAACTAGTAAGTTATAGTCACATTTTTTATATGATTTACAAAAGCACTGCCGTCAGGACATAAAACAAATGTCATGTTTAAGCTCCAACAACTACATAAATACATATTTTCTATCCATAGCATATTAGCATAAAAGCTAAGTCTGATATGCAATGGAATCATAGACAGAGTCAAAAGAGGCCATTTGGGCATGTAATCCAACTTAGTGCAGGAATCCAAATCAAAACCGTGTCAGATAACTTTCCAGCCTCCCTTTGAATACAGCTAGTGAAGGGAAGCCCATCAATAGATTTGTAATTGGTTTCGCTATTGAATTTTCTTACTGTTAAGTAAGAAACCTGTTACTGTTAGATTTCCTCTAATGTTCCATTGGAAGCTGTCTTCCTATAAATCTCTATCCAAAGTCTTGACAGACTTTTTGAAAGGCTGCTATGAAAAGTGATATTAAATTTAATATTGGTTAGTATCAAGTCAAGTGTTGCTGATTCTCTGAAGGAAAAAGTTGTCAAGAGTATAATCTTTTCCCTATACCTGGGACTGACTTCTGAGCAGATGCTCGTAGGATTATACTGAGATATCGGTAACAATTTGACGTATTCTATTTCTAGGGCATCACGTTGAGATCAGAATGGTTTTATAAACATCTTCAAGCATCAGCAGCTGCTTGCTGGGTATGTTTTAAATTAGTTTTCTTTTGGAACAAAATTATAAATATTTCTAATCTAATCCATGTAATTTATACAGGTAGTCCTTGGGTTACAACAGCAATTGGGGCCGGAATTTCCATCACTAAGCGATGCAGTCATAAAGCACAACATCATGTGATTGCATCACTTAGTGACGGCAATCCCAACAGTCCCGGTTGCCGTCGTAACCCCAGCACCATACAGGCCAAGGACCTCACGTTACCGCAACATGAAAAGAGGCAGGAGTCCCAGGCAAGCAGGTGGGCGGGTAGGTCCACGGATGCTGCGGGGGAGGGGTGCTGTGGGCAGGCACTGTGGAGCACGGGTGGGCGAAAAAGCAGTGGGAGCGGGAGCGACTTCTGACCTCTTGCCGGCTTCCCCATTGACTTTGCTTGTGGGAACCCAGCAGGGAAAGTTGGAAATTTCAGTCACGGGACTGCAGCTTGCTGCAGTGGCTGGAACTCTGAGGACTCCCCGTAAGTCCCGCTCGTTCAGTGCCGTCATAACTTTGAATGGTCGCTGAACGAGTGGTCATAACCCGAGGACTGCCCGATAGTCCTCGCTTAGCAACCATTTGTTCAGCGACCATTCGAAGTTATGATGGCACTGAAAGAGGGGACTTATGACTGGTCCTTGCATTTACGACTTTCACGTAAATGTCGTAAGTCCGGTGTGGTCACGTTACATTTCACTTTTTGACCACGTTGCTTAGCAACGAAGCTGCTGATCCCAATTGTGTTCAGTAAGTGAGAACTACCTGTACTTTTTAATACACTGTACCAATAGAAATTAATGCTGCTACCTATTTCCAGGATTTGGGATTTAGACAGCCAGTATTACCTTACGTTATTAGTTTAGGAACAGGGAGACCCAGGTTCAAGTGAAACCTTGGTCTTACAGACTGACTTTGAACCAGTCACTATCCATTAGTCAAACCTATCTCACAAAGTTATTGTTGTGGGAAAATGTTGGCATACAGAGTTATATATACATCACCTTAAGCTTCTGAAGAAAAGGCAAAACACAAATCAAGTGAGTAAAGAAAATAGTGACTCACAGAATCCGATCCACCAGATTCTAAAAAGAAAAGTTGCAGCGCCCCATGATTACATGATTGCCACCTACCAGCTCCCCAGAAAGTCAGTGGGGAAGTCGGCAGGGAAGGTCGCAAGTCACGGGGTAAGTCTCCCCCACCCATGCATCCTCCCTCAGCCCTTCTGCGCTTGCGCTGCACTGACCACTGACACCTTCCACGCACCCTCCCTGAGCCTCACCGCACCTCTGCGCACCTTCCCTGAGCCTTGCCGCGCCTCCCGCGCACCCCCTTGCACCCCAACTCTCATTGTGCCTCCCCCATGCACCCTCCAACCCTTGCTGCACTTTGTGCTCACCCTCCCCAACCCTCGCACCCCCTCCCCAGCCCTTGCCATGCATCTCTCACACCCTCATGCACCTTCTTGTGCCCTTCCCTACCCCACAGCAGCTATTTACCTTCCCGCCGGCCTGGGATTTGCAACTTCCTGACGGCTTCCCCGCTGACTTGGTTGTAGGAAGTGGGCAGTAAGCTGCCTCGCCGAATTACCATGGGATTTGGTTAATGATGGCAACTGGGGACTGCAGGGATTGCCGTCACTAAGCGATGCGATCATGCTTTATGATCGCTTAGCGACAGAAATTCCAGTCCCAATTACTGTTGTAAGTCAAGGACTCCCTATAGCATGTTACGAAAAAATCGATTTGTTTTCTATTGCTCGCAGGGGGAAACAATTTTTCTTTTCTTTTTTAAATTTTTTGTTTTCCAGATTTTTTTCCCAGTACCCAGTGCTGGGACATCTACAGGGGAGGGGTCAAAAAAGTCAAGATGGTGGCTTCAATTGCATCATTGTGGCCACCATCTTAACATTATGCTTCCCTCACCCCTCCGTGGACAATCCTGCCCATCTTGCCCAGTGCATAAAAATAAAGCGAAGACCATTGGTTTTATAAAATTAGGCATTAATCCTCTTTTACTTTTATCCTTTTAATCCTCTTTTTCGTTTATCCTCTGTATTTAATTTTACACTCTGGTCAAAATTTCTGGCTTATTTTCTTTCAGCTGTATTCCAATCTTACATCTTGCCAAGCCTTGGGAAATATATGTGTTATGAACATGAATAGTTTGAGCTCTGCTACTCCTGATGCATGTGGTTTGTTTCAGTATGTGTTTGCAAATACAGCTGGACTTGGAACTGTTCATTCAATATCATTTTGGTATGTTGTCTTTGTCATCCATTCCTTTGACGTTCATGCTGTACACCTTTTCAGTAGTTAGGCTGCAGTAAACATTGTGTAATTGTTTGCAGGAGACAGACTCTTCCATGGCTCTACTATGGTGACCAACCAGGCTTAGCATCCCAGGTTCTTGATACAGCACAGTTTCCTAGTAGCTTTACTTTTAAAGAAAAGGACAAGGTAGGTTCTCTGCAGTAAAAACTGTAATTTTTCTCAGTCTAGACTTGTCCTTGATGTGATTCTGTAATGATTAATTTACCCAGGTGATTATTTTAATATATTAATGCATTTCTTCAGGATACTTCATTTATTGTAGTATAGACTACTTTTGAATATGTATCCTAAAAGTGGGAACATGGATATCTATTTTACAGTTATATTGACCGAAATGTTTCTATTTTCAGGCTTTAATTATTTGAAGGGGATGGGAAATTAGTACCTATGCTGGACCAGAACAACTTATTTACTAGGACTTAATTTTATACAAACTAACTTCATTTTCTTCAAAGTTTATAAGCTTTATTGTTGGGCTTGCACTTTTTTTTCTTGGAAAATACAGTATCTCAGGCAGGAGGGAGAGTTTGCAAGCATACTTATAATAGGCAGACATTAATTTATCATATATACAGTATAAATAATTAAATACATGATTGTTTAAGATCTAAAAATTAATATATCCCCATATTATCTGTTTTGTTGAGAGAGTTCTATCTTACAGCTTCAGGTCTACATTGGTACACTTAAACACTTTTTTGTAGTAAAATTATGGCTATTACTCCTTTTCACATTTTTAGAATAAGGAAGTAACTTTTCACCTCTCCATGATACTGTTTGCATATAGTGAGCTAGATAGTAAGTGGAGTTGTAAGGATTTACATTTAGTACTTAATTCCTCTGATAATTTTTCTTACACAGTTGTAGATTGCAACATGAAATATTAATAACATTCTGATTTTCTTTTAGATCTTGCATAAAAGATATGCCTAAGATACAAGATTCTAGATCTTGAAAGCACTTAATTTTTTTTACAGGATGTAACATTAAAGTTTATTGCAGCTTCATATGATGCAATGGGAAATTTTCTGAAATGGCAACATTTAGAAGGTGGCCTTTTACAGGTAAGAAAAGAGCACATCACCTGGTATTAATTTGGGTTAGGAATATCAGATTTAGTCAAACTTGCCTATTGAAATCTAGTAGAACAAATTAGTTGTGGTTAAAAAAATTTCTTTGAATGGATTTAGACATGACTAGATTTAATGTTACTTCCATTTGCTTTCCTCCCTCTACATCACCACTCCTGCATACTTTGCAGGAGCTCAAGAGGGTATCCCAGCCCTCCAAAGCAGATACAATACAAGGGTATGCAGGAGGTGGGGTGGGGAAGAAGAATCTATTTCAGTGGCAGATGCAGTTCCACTAAGAAAATGACATCATTGGTACATTTCTAATTATGAACCCAAGTTTTTGCATTTTGAATCCCATCAACATAGTTTCAAAGCATAAAGTGTGTGGAGGCATAGCATTCTCAGCCTCATCATCTGAAATCACTGACAGGAAAATGTAATGGTATGTGGGAATGACCTTGGGAGACAGGAGGAAGAGCCGTAGACTGGACAGATTGGACAACTCAGATTGGACAGCTCAGAAGGGGGGGTATGGGAAGTGTTTCAGAAGGGACCCTCCCTAGTTTTCCAGAGAATAAAAAGGAGGAGGGGAGAAATACTTTCAGACTTGCAAGATTCTGTTAATGTAAGCTTACAATAAAGATAGTGCTGATACTCCTGGTAGTGCTTCTTGTCTGGGCTACCTCAAAGGGCTAACATCAAAAAAGGAAGATGATGAGTGTTATGCAAGGCTTTGAGAAACTGCATCTCAGTTGTTAACTACAATGGCTTTATGTACTTAAAACATCCTTTGATACTCAGATCAGTGGAGCTGTTCTTTCTCATACCGAGTTTGCTCACTGGAACTCTCAAGTACCGAATCATTCAATTATTTGTCACTGCAGTGAAAATTAAAAATCCAGAGTGACAAAATACTGCATTTTGTGTTTATGTAAGCATATCTCTTCTATTTAAAAAAAAGGAATGAATGCAACATTTATTTTGAAATTTGAGAAGATTGCAATGAAGAATGCTAAGTATTTTCTTTTTAAAAAACAGCTTTGTCCAGATACATTAATTAGACTGAATGCTGCTTATAATTTTGGAACAACCTACCAACAAAAGGTAAGCATAGTTTATTTTTTTTTAAAGTTCCATAAAATACACCTTAATTATTGCTAGAGAAGAAAATAAATATTTAATTGTTGTGCTGTTCTTGTTCATGCTCTCTTATGGACTGACTAAAATACAGGTAGTCTTCACTTGACGACCATTCGTTCAGCAACCATTTGAAATTACAACGGCGCTGAAAAAATGGCCTTACGACCTGTGCCCAAAATTACGACCGTTGCAGCAGCCCCGCAGTCACGTGATAAAAATTCGGGCACTTGGCAGCCTGCCCGCATTTACGACTGCAGGGGTGCTTCAACTCCCCCCACCTACCTATTTCCCCCCCCCCCATCTCTGCCCTTTTGGAAGCCCTGCACCCTGCCTTGTGGGGCGGCAAGTCCAGCCGCGTGGTGTGAGGTCACCCATCCCATCTCAGCCGCGCAGCGCGAGGCCACCATAGCAAGCTCCAGCCTCCCCAGCCTGCATTCCTTCACCCAGCTGCCTCCTCTACCAGTTCCCCACACCTCCTTTTGCCTTTTTCGCCCAGCCGCCGTGGGCAAAGCAGAAGCACCTGGCTGCCTTTGCTGAGTCCTTTTCGAAACCAGTTTCTCCAGCAAACATTTCCTCCATGTGGCTCCCTTTAGAACACTGTCTTCGGAAGTCCTTTGGAGAGCTCAGGCTGTGGAACGCAAGATGACTGTCAGTAATTGAGACCATTTTATCAAAATGAGTCCAATTAATGGAGAATACAGTTCTCAGTATCTCCTCTTTCAGACACAAGATGCTTCTGAATTACCAGGTACTGGGGAACAGCAAAGGAGAAGCTGTTTCCCTCATGTCCTACTTAATGTGCCCAAGAGAATCTGTCTGGGCACTTTGTAGTTGTATACAGACTTTTGAAGCCATTTGTATAATCTCCTTGTTCTTTCCTTCTGTTTGCTACAAAATAATAAGATACATGATTTAAGGGGAAGACTTTTTCCTTAAGATTTTTCCATTTCTGAGTTTTCTTGGATGTTAGGAGAAACACATTACACATTCATTTGCTTTTTTGATACAGTGTACAATTTCAGTTTCCAAGATTTTAAAGGATTATGCTGAACCTGTGTTTTATGATGTATTCCTTGAGTATTATGATGAAGAAGATGGACAGCAATACCTTTGGGCAGTGCCAGTGTTAAATGTGAATCTTAAGTATAATGAAATGTTTGTGAACCAAGGTAAGAATATTCTGTTGACGTGTGTTATATTAAGTGAACAAGTATCAGGTTTGAACCTCCCCATTCCTTCTTTCTTCAGGCAACCGTATCAATAGAGAGTGGAAGTGTTCATTCAGCTTTCAGTTAATTGAAGCTTACTGCTTAAGCCCTGGTTAATTTAACAATGTTATTGAAATAAGCCTAGTTTGTAAATGATGGTTTGAAACTTAGTTGCTTTCAGTAAACTGTAAGACCAGCCACAATTTATCTGGGTTTGGGCACAAAGCTAACTAAAGTTAGTTAAAAATAGAATCAGAAAAATTCAGTCTTGTGGCAGCTATGCTAGAGGAGAAGGAAAGGAGGTACATACATGTTCATGAAGTAACTGCAGTTATTTTATTTTTATAATTAAGTATAGTAAAATGTATTTGATAATATGGAACAACTTAAAGTTATTCAACAAGTTTTATATCATTGTAATCATTCTACATTAGTTATAAACAATGCCAGTTTCCTTATTTTTCCTTCTCTTTCAGTAATGTAAAAGTTCTTTTTTTTCTAAAGTTGTAATTTTATAACATGTTTTTCAAAGGCAGCACTGTGAACAACTGGCTTTTGACACGCCGTATATTTTTGGTGGATACCTTAAGTGGGCGAGAAAATGACTTGGAAAGCCAGCCAAAAGTAATCCGAATTGCTAGTAAAATAGCAATAAGGTAAGGTTATATAAAGTTTGGATAAAATGCTGTCCAGTTGTAGATGCCCAAATTCAAATTTGAATTTACTTTGATCCAACCATCAAAGCCCACACATACCTGCTCAGAAGCGAGCTCTGTTGAATTTATTGGGATTTATCCTGATGCGTCTACATATGATTGGAGGTTAAAAGTGCTCTGTGATATGCTGAAGATGATATCCTCAATCCAAACAAATAATCTGCCTATAAGTACAATGTGAGCATAAATGAAAATTTCAGTGAAGTATTGCAGTAAATGTTACTCTTGAAGAGGGAACTTACCACTTTAAAAATTGAACAGGGAAATGGGAGGCAGCTTCAAAAAATGGCTCCACTCTGCGCTATGATTCGCACAAAATAAACAGTACTTGGACTGCAAGGCAAAAGCTAATTTCATATTTGACTTGCTAAATCCATCAATCATTGATAAAAATAAGTGTTACTGATCATAGGCATGGGACCTGTTTATTATCTTAATTTTATAATCATCTGTATTTTCTAGAAGGATGTGTACAAACAGAAAATATGTTTGTTTTAACCCCAAACAAACACACCATGGCCAAGACGTTCAGCCAGGCAAGTTGCAGCTTGGCCAACCCAGAACCAGAATATTTTAGTTATTCTGGGTTTCAGCCAAGTCAAAATCTAGAGAGGTTTTACTGAATGAGTAGGACAAGGCCGGTGCACCACATTCCTTTCTCCTGCCCTCTTCTGTGTGATCTATACCCCAGGCCACCTTTTCTTCCCTGTTTCTGCCTTTAGCTGTCTTCCATTAATAGTAATAATAATAC
This sequence comes from Charina bottae, assembly GCA_023362775.1. Taxonomy (NCBI): domain Eukaryota; kingdom Metazoa; phylum Chordata; class Lepidosauria; order Squamata; family Charinaidae; genus Charina; species Charina bottae. Next base: position 149,964,407 of record JALMGJ010000003.1, on the reverse strand, counting down.
CGTTTATTATAGTGAGTAATCATACTTAAGCGTCGTTCCATACAAGTTCTGGGAGTAAAAAAGAATAATGAGATTTTAAAAAAAGATTCTAAACACACTGCACGAAGTAAAAAAGAAAGCAAGTTTAAACAAAATGCAGAACGTGGTGCATGGTCCGTAAAAAGACTTAACATTGCATGGTTGTTACCTTACTTCCAATGGTGTCAATCCTTATTTCCTAGCTAACCCTCCGTTGCATTCCTTTTTGCAGTATTCATCTTGTGCAGAACACTCAGAGGGGAGCCATCTATCCTCCTCTAATGACAATTGCCTACAGTGATGTTCTCATCCAAAATCCCAGTGATGAGAATGTAATGGTAAGCTCTTCTCCACCTCCCAGCTTCATTTAACAGTAGCTTAGCCAGGCAAGCAAAACTGCATAACCAAGATAGATCCTGCTGAGTAATGAATAATTCCACTAACTCAATAAACTAGAAAGCCCTGGGTATTGGTCATTATAAAGGTTTCACAATTAACTGAAAAGAACATTTTACATGTTTTTAAGTCAGAACTTAGTGCAGAGAAATAAGTTCTTGTCTGTTTAACCCAGCCTGCTGAACGGCTATTAAAATGATTGATTACAGACTGGTGCATCCTCAAAAAATCTCCATTCTGATTTATTTAAACATTGATTAATTTAATTCTCAGTCTTTTCTTTCTCCCATAGTCATTGCTTAATATCTGCAAATGTGTTCTCATTCCAGGTTAGGTTTGCATTTTTTTCTACTTGTTAAGTTTGGATTATTATGGAATTATTCAGTTTGCAGAATCTTTCCATGTTAATTGCCCTTGCAGCTTGTGGAGGTAGACTGTGGCTATTCCCAGTATTTTACATGAAAAGCATTCAATCTGTAGGTGCGTGCGTGCGTGCGTGCTTGCTTGCTTGCTTGCTTGCTTGCTTGCTTATTTATTTTTCATTTTGCAAATTTCTATAGCCACCCATCTCACAAACATGACTCTGGATGGCGCACAAGAAAAACATGCCCAATAGTCTGTGCCAACCTAGCAATTCGAAAGCATGCAAATGCAAGTAGATTAATAGGTACCACTTTGGTGGGTAGGTAACAGCATTCCGTGTGCGTCATGCCGGCCACATAACCGTGGAAGCGTCTTCGGACAACGCTGGCTCTTCGGCTAACAAACGGAGATGAGCACCGGCCCCTAGAGTCGGACACGACTGCACAAATGTGCGGGGGAACCTTTTACCTAGTCTGTGATAGTGATATTTTGTGCCTCAATCTTCCAGATTCCCAATTTTTTTTCTGTGGACAGGAGTCAGTGAGTTAGCATTTCCTTCATTCTATTCTGTATAATATTATTTTTAAAAAAACCTCTCAGTACCAGCTCTGTATACAAAGCCAGGCTGTTTGGAACACTGCTTACCAGTTAACTGTGGTTCAGATTTCCATATTGTAGCCACTATTTTTTCTGACACTCTTCACCTTGTCTGTGGTCTTATGAGATGAAGTTCCTGTGCCAAAATCTGAAGACTAGCCCAGCAAATAGATGAGAAGCCAATGATGTACATTTTATTTAAAGTAATTATATTTTATGATACATAACCTAATGCTGTATGTGTGGTGGTGGATCAAGTAAAGGTGATTTTATTAGAATGTTAAAAAAATTATTTCACTGTTTAGGTTTCCTTCTCAGTCAACTATGAAATGAACCAGTCAGAGGCTCGCATTCAGACTGATGTAAGCATTCTCTTTCCACAAAATTTTAATCTCTTTGGAACTTGTCTGCTCATTTCCATAGGCAAAGCAGTATGATTTGTTTGTTACCTTTTCCTGCAGATAGCACTTGGTGTTCTGGGCGGACTGGCAGTTCTGTGGTCCCTTCTCAAGACTGCTGGCTGGAAGAGGCGTATAGGAAGCCCCATGATTGACTTACAGGTATGAACTGTTGGATGTCCTAGTTTATCTAGTATTATTTAAATGTATCAAATCAAATCAAAGTTTATTGATTAGCCCTTAGGCCATATCAGAATACAAAATTAAACACTGAATATTAATAAAATTCTATGTGAAATTTAATATAAAAGACAAGTTAAATAAGGGGTAGATAAAAATACAGTGGATAAATATACATGTAAGTGAAAATACAAATCATATTTCCGTGTCACCCCTGCAACTTACCCCGATCATCCCCACGTATGCAGATCTCGAGCATATTGATTTACTTAAGTACAGAGCTGTGTTATGTGTTATTTTTGCGTCTTGGCCGCACATAAAATATGTTGTTCTAATATGTGATTCCCAGTGGGTCATTCGTTTAATATATGGACCAAGTTGCAGATCTCTTACCTTCTTATACAAATTGCAGTTGAATAATATATGTGCTATATCCTCTATTTCAGGTGCTCCGCATATACAAATGCATTCATTATAAGGGATGCTGTTAAATCTCCCATATCTGACCATTGTATCAAGCTGATCAAATCTAGCTCGGGTGAATACCCCCCTGAGATGTTTTGACATTTGTATTTTTAAATAGTTGGCAGTTTGAAAAGTACGTTTATATCGGCTCAGCTGTTTCAAATTGCCAACCTTACTAAGGGTGGCTGTATCTTTTTGTGCTTCTATATCCAAAATTCTTTGTGCAGCACTCTTTTTGACTTGATCTTCAGAAGCACAGGAGACAGGGAGACCACAGCTCCTTATATAATTTGTCAGTTGTATAATCCAGGAGGTCTGTAGTTGGGCTTTTATTTGTTCTAATAGACACAATCTTGGAAATCTATCAGTCTCCATTTCATTGATTTTACACCAATAATTATATGCTCTAATTTTAGACTGAATAGATTGTATAGATTCCCAGTTTGGCTCTTACTGCAGCAGCTGAAGTCCTTTTATCTACACCCAGAATGCTTCTCAGATGCTGGGATTGTGATTGTTCTATTAATAAAGTGGGATTTAAGCCCCTAACTTCTGCTGCGTATAAAAGCATAGGAGTAACCTTAGCTTTATATACTTTAATTATCGGGGCTAAGGATCCTGGGTAACTATGAGTTTTTAATTTAAGTAGTAGATTCAGGCGTGCCTTTGCTCTAAGTGCGCTCCTTTGGTGATGGCAAACCCAAGATCCAGTCTCAGAAAAAATTACCCCAAGGTAAGGAAAGGTATTCACTTGTTCTAGTACTTCGCCATCTAATTGCCATCTATGTCTCCGATGTCTTTTTCCAAACACCATGATTTTTGACTTAGATTTATTAATGATTAGAGAGTTATCCTGACAATAGGAGCTAAGTCTTCTTAACAATCTACTTATTAATCCAACTTGCGAATATGATAATAATATCATATCATCAGCGTATAGCAGGGTGTTACAATATGTATTTAGGACTTTAGGCATATGTGCAGCAAGGTCTTTCATTAATCTTGGCAGATCATTGATATATAGATTGTATAATAGCGGCGCTAGAATGCACCCTTGTCTTACCCCTTTATATGTATTGATCCTGTTTGTCATAGCTCCATTTACCCCAAACCGCACTCAAACAGGTGCTTGTATATAGAGCTTTGATCAATGCCAGCAATCTGGGTTCAGTTTTGAGGGCAGTCAGTTTACTCCATAATACTTCTCTATTCACTGTGTCAAATGCTGCAGTAAAATCAATAAAGGCAGCATACAAATGTCTCCTCTTACTGGCATATTTGGCAATCAGGTGGTTCAAAACGAAGCAATTATCGATGGTAGATCTGTTTTGCCTAAAACCTCCTTGTTCTTCCGGAAGGATACCTTTTTCATTTACCCAGCTTTTAACTCTACTCAAAAGTAACCTTGCATATATTTTGGCAACAATATTTATTAAACTCATAGGCCTGTAATTACTAGGATCCTTTTTATTCCCTTTTTTATACAGTATATGGGAACCACTATTGCCATCTTCCACCCAATTGGAATCTGGCAGGTGTTATTTATATGTGTAAATAAACCTGCCAATAGAGGGCCCCACCAGTCGGGATATTTTTTAAATAGTTCAGCTGGTAAAAAATCCCCCCCCCCCCCCCCCCCGCTTTGTTACTCTTAAGCCTTTTATAATGGACTGTATCTCATTTACTGAGACTGGTGACCATGGAGGGGAGGCTTCAGTAGATAGTGAATCACTACTTACGGACTATTTCTCTGCAGAATCCGTTAAAGCAAATAAACCTTGATAATAATTCTCCTAATCCTCAGCAGAGATTGGTATATCAAGTGCAAATCTCCGTTCCTTTAGGATTCCTGCTACGGAATGCCAAAATATAGCCGAATTGTGGCTTTTTCCCGCTAACGCTAGTCCTGCCCAGATTGAGATAGCATCATTTTTTTTCTTTAATTTTATAAGTTTTTTATATTCTCTTCTTAAGGTCAACATCTCAGCTTGTATATGAGCAGAGGAACACCTCTGCGCAAGTCTCATAGCTAACTTCAGTTTCTTTTTCATCAACCGGCATTCAATGTCAAACCAGGGAGATCTGCCTACCTGAGAACTTTTCATGAAATATTTAGTTGTTAAATATTTCTTCAACATATAGCACAAATTTGTAAATGCATTGGAAACTGACAGCCAGTCGGCAGTAGGCGACCGAATTGTAGTAGCCCAATTATCCGCATTCTCTGCTTTGAGGCTATCTGATATTTATTTATTATTTATTTATTATTTAAATTTATATGACCGCCCATCTCCCCCAACGGGGAGGGAGGTCAACATCTCAGCTTGTATTGTCATTGTATCAACTTTGGCCCATATTAGTCTTTTATTTTGACACACCTCATAATTATTAGTGACCAACCTGTCGGCCGTGTTACACGATCTTAGATCTGAACTACCCAGTAATTTCACGCTCACTGGCTGATGGTCACTTACGCCTCTTAGGTGTATGATAATCTCTGAAAAGAGGTCAGCTTTATTTCTCGATGCACAAATGAGATCTAATACACTAGTCGTGTGGGCTGCATGGTATGTATATGGGTATGCGTAATTGTTATCCTTACCTCCCAAAATTTGGAGATTACATTTAAAGATTACAGAAACTAAATAGTAGCCAGCACTATTACTTTTGTTATCTCTTGAGAGCCACTGTGGGTGGTTCTCAAGAAATTCATTTGGAAATCTATGCTTTTGAGCAAAATCATAAAGAGATGGTCCTAATTTGGCATTAAAATCGCCAAGTAATATTTATTTATTTATTATTTAAATTTGTATCACCGCCCATCTCCTCCAACCAGGGAACTCTGGGCGGTTCACAACAAACAAGTTAAAAATATAAAATTACAACATCAATAAATTACATATAAAATCCAAATAAAAAGATGTTAATAATAAGGTGGGTTTCACGGCACCAGCCACTCCCAAGAGGAACTATTGGCATTCCCATCCCAAGCAAGGCGGCAGAACCAGGTCTTCAAGTTTTTCCAGAAGGTCGGGAGTGAAGAAACTCGCCTCACCTCCAGGGGCAAGATATTCCAAAGGGCGGGCGCTACTGCAGAGAAGGCACGCCTCCTGGACCCCGCTAGATGAAATTCTTTTGCCGATGGGGTCCGTAGCATGCCCTCTCTGCATGACCGAGTGGGGCGGGTCGATGTTCTGGGGATGAGACGGTCCCTCAAGTAACCTGGTCCCATGCCATGTAGGGCTTTAAAGGTGATACCCAACACCTTGAATTGGACCCGGAAGCAAACTGGTACCCAATGCAGCTCGCGCAGCAGGGGTGTTACATGGGCTGATCTTACAGCACCCATAACTGTCCACGCAGCCGCATTCTGGACCAGCTGAAGCTTCCGGATACTCTTCAAGGGTAGCCCCATGTAGAGCGCATTGCAATAGTCTATATGGGAGATGACAAGGGCATGAGTGACTGTTCAGAGGGCATCCCGACCCAGGAATGGGCGTAACTGGCGCACAACCCGATGTTGCGCAAAGGCCCTCCTGGCCACGGCTGCCACCTGCTCTTTGAGCAGGAGACGTGAGTCCAGGAGGACCCCCAAGTTCCGCACCGGCTCCGAATGGGGCAGTGCTACCCCATCCAGGACCAAAGATGACAAGTTCCTGGAACCCAAGAGGCCATCAATCCACAGCCACTCCATCTTACCAGGGTTCATTATATATATATAATTATATATAACGTTCATTCTATATATAATTCAAGTTAATTCTATATATAATTATAGATTGAGAATACAATGTGATTATTTCATCCATTATTGTTTCTAGACATACCCACTAATCAGAATTATAGTAGGAAGATGTGTTTGGGGGAATATATACATTTACTATTATTACTTCGAGCTCCTTATATCTAAATTTCACAACTAATAAATGAGGAAATTTATCTTCATTATATAATTTCTCACCCTGCCATTGCAGTTCTTGCTTAATAAGAATACAGAGGCCGCCAGAGGCTCGCCCTTTATTCTTTAATTTTTGGGCAGGGGTATCCCATCTTTGAAAGCCCGGGAGTTGTATTGGTTCATCCTCTCCAGTTAACTAAGTTTCCTGAATGGCTATTACGTCAAATTTAGAAAGGAAACCCACTAATTCACTGTCAGCCGCATCCTTCCATCCAGCTACATTCCAGGTCACAATTTGTATAGATCTCTCACCGGCAGGATGTTCTAAGTGGGGTGGTTGGGTGGGACGTATAGATACAGAAAGTCCGTTTGTTTCTGGAGCTGGAACAATATTATGAATACTTCCCATATAAACACAATTATTATAAGATTCAACTTTCCTCACCAGAGTTTGTAATTGTTGCTCTTCATTTTCATAAGTGCCAGAATTCCACAAGTTTTGATCTGATGCTAGCGTTTCAGCTAGTGGCAGTACACTCAATCTGTCCCTCTCGTTTTCTAGTTGCTGGGGTTGTATGTAGCTAGCATCAGATTGGGGGCTGGTAACAAAAGATTGCTTCCTTTCAGGGCTTCCCTTGATGATGTTAGCTTGCAGTGGAGTAGAGTGACTAAATATGGGTGGAGCATTCCCTTGCTGAATAAAACCATGAGTAGAAGCCACTTTAATATCAACTGCAGGAAACTACTCTGAAGATTGTTCTATCTGATTATCCGGTGCCAATGATATTAAGTCACCTACTGCAGTTTTATCCTCTAAATGCTTAGTTAAAGTTTGTGTTGTAATATCCCATTGAGTGACCTTTTCTTTTGTGTGCTTTTGCTTTGGACTGGCACGTCTTCTCTTTTTTTTTCTTGGCAACTTTGTACTCTGAGTCGGCTCAGCAACAGTTCCACTGAGGAGCAGCTAGATGGGAGTAAGGTATTAAGAGTCTCTGTTGCGTTTGTTACCGATTTCAGCATTGATCTTACTATATCAATTTTGTTTAAGATCAGTTGTTGTTCCCCTGGGGGAAGGGTGGCAAACAGATGGGCCAACTCTTCCTCATCCTCCTGAAAATCCTCCAAGACCTTTGTCTCTCCTTTTGTTAAGTCTGAGGCCTGTTTTCGTTGTCCTTATCTTGTTCTGACCTTGTTAGTGGAGGAGATCTCCTCCTTACAGATAATGAGCAATTATAATTAGAATTTTCAAGGTTCGTTCCTTCCTCCCTCACTGACTTGGCTTTCCACCCAGAACTTAATAAGGGCTGAGTTTGAGTGTTGTAAAAAACACATATTGGCCAGATATGATATTTCCTTAAATAATTTTCAAGCCTTAAAAGCATTGATCGCAAAATAAACTGTTCAAAATTTAACAGTATTCTTTTACATCCGTGCCTACTAGGGAGCCAGGAGATCTCTGTTAATTCATTAGAGTATACTCTGCAGCATAAAAGTTGAGAAAGGGAGTTCAGTATTACTCGTCTGTTATGCCACCTGCCCCTGTTCACAGGTGTGTCGGCAACTTGAAGCAAAATCCTATGTCTCTGTAATACTAGCCTTTCCTCCATGTCCTCTCCATTTGAGCACCCCCTAGCTATCCCTATAACTTGAGCAAACTCCGGGGGACAGTGGAGAACAGGAAGGCCTGGCGTGCTATGGTCCATGGGGTCACGAAGAGTCGGACACAACTTAACGACTGAACAACAACGAAAAGCTCTCCTTGGATTTGATATAGATGTTAACACTTGGGTGTTACTATTTGCTTTCTTATCCAATTTAGTAATGTAATTTCCCACTAAAGTCTTTAATTTGTCTATCTTTTTATTAACCTCCAAGAGCTGGTCAAGTATAGCAATGACTGTTTGGGCTGTTAATAGGCAGTTCTTGGCAACCAGTTCCAGGTCTCCTTTAAAATTACTCTTAATATTGTCCATATCCTCCTCTCTATCTCCTATTGACGCCTCGTTTCCACATAATGAAAATGTACAGTCTTCTACATCCCAGTCCAATGTGGAATAAGAATTATACAGTGGGGCAAAAAAGTATTTAGTCAGCCACCAATTGTGCAAGTTCTCCCACTTAAAAAGATGAGAGAGGCCTGTAATTGACATCATAGGTAGACCTCAACTATGAGAGACAAAATGAGAAAACAAATCCAGACAATCACATTGTCTGATTCGGAAAGAATTTATTTGCAAATTATGGTGGAAAATAAGTATTTGGTCAATATCAAAAGTTCATCTCAATACTTTGTTATATATCCTTTGTTGGCAATGACAGAGGTCAAACGTTTCCTGTAAGTCTTCACAAGGTTGGCACACACTGTTGCTGGTATGTTGGCCCATTCCTCCATGCAGATCTCCTCTAGAGCAGTGATGTTTTGGGGCTGTCGCTGGGCAACACGGACTTTCAACTCCCTCCAAAGGTTTTCTATGGGGTTGAGATCTGGAGACTGGCTAGGCCACTCCAGGACCTTGAAATGCTTCTTACAAAGCCACTCCTTCGTTGCCCGGGCGGTGTGTTTGGGATCATTGTCATGCTGAAAGACCCAGTCACGTTTCATCTTCAATGCCCTTGCTGATGGAAGGTAGTTTGCACTCAAAATCTCACGATACTTGGCCCCATTCATTCTTTCCTGTGCACGGAACAGTCGTCCTGGTCCCTTTGCAGAGAAACAGCCCCAAAGCATGATGTTGCCACCCCCATGCTTCACAGTAGGTATGGTGTTCTCTCTCCTCCAAACACGACGGGTTGTGTTTCTACCAAACAGTTCTACTTTGGTTTCATCTGACCATATGACATTCTCCCAATTCTCTTCTGGATCATCCAAATGCTCTCTAGCAAACTTCAGACGGGCCCGGACATGTACTGGCTTAAGCAGGGGGACACGTCTGGCACTGCAGGATCTGAGTCCCTGGCGGCGTAGTGTGTTACTGATGGTAGCCTTTGTTACGTTGGTCCCAGCTCTCTGCAGGTCATTCACTAGGTCCCCCCGTGTGGTTCTGGGATTTTTGCTCACCGTTCTTGTGATCATTTTGACCCCATGGGGTGAGATCTTGCGTGGAGCCCCAGATTGAGGGAGATTATCAGTGGTCTTGTATGTCTTCCATTTTCTAATTATTGCTCCCACAATATTTCTTCTATTGATTTCTTCACACCAAGCTGCTTGCCTATTGCAGATTCAGTCTTCCCAGCCTGGTGCAGGTCTACAATTTTGTTTCTGGTGTCCTTCGACAGCTCTTTGGTCTTCACCATAGTGGAGTTTGGAATGTGACTGTTTGAGGTTGTGGACAGGTGTCTTTTATACTGATAACAAGTTCAAACAGGTGCCATTACTACAGGTAATGAGTGGAGGACAGAGGAGCCTCTTAAAGAAGAAGTTACAGGTCTGTGAGAGCCAGAAATCTTGCTTGTTTGTAGGTGACCAAATACTTATTTTCCACCATAATTTGCAAATAAATTCTTTCCGAATCAGACAATGTGATTGTCTGGATTTGTTTTCTCATTTTGTCTCTCATAGTTGAGGTCTACCTATGATGTCAATTACAGGCCTCTCTCATCTTTTTAAGTGGGAGAACTTGCACAATTGGTGGCTGACTAAATACTTTTTTGCCCCACTGTATATAGAGGTTGCGAGGGGAGAAAAAGGAGGGAGAGGAGACTTACTCACAGTATCCGTTGGCTGTAGAAACTCCTTTATCTTTGGTTGCCTGGGAGTCGTCGCAGCCTTGTCTAGTTTATGTTTTCCTCTCGGCTGAATCTCCAATTTATGCCTCCTTTTGAACTTACTTTTCAAGTTCTTTTTTGTTTTCGCTTTATGATTTTGCATCTTTGGCTGTTATTCCGAGTTGTAGACCTGTTTTCTCCGTCAAATGTCAGTCCTGTGAATATTTTTAAGATAGTATAATGTAAACAAAATCTAATTTAAAAGCTACAAAAACCTAAGAAGCTTATTCTGACTAAAACTAAAAGAAAAAGAAAAAAGAAAAGCTAAAATGAACCATTTAAAATATAAACAAAAAAAAATTTAAGGCAGGAGCTAACAAAAACGTGTGTTGCTGGGCTGCTTCCTGTAGTAATTTCTGTGTTCCTAAGCTTGTGGCATCTAACATTGACATATCTTCCAGGAATTATTTTATGCTATCTAATATAAGAAAATAGTTTTTGTTCTGTCTTCTTTTTTGTTGTTGTTAAACTTCCTGCTATTAGTAAAACACAAATCTGTTGCTCTAAATCAGAGCTTTCCAAACTGTATGTCACGACACAAAAGTGTGTCGCCTGTGGGGCCCAGATGTGTTGCGTCAAAACCCGGAAGCGCTGATGTTTCCTACATGATGAGGCTTACTTCCAAATAACCTGGCATTCTAAATCTCCTTTTAGCAAATAATATATTTATTCTTTGAGGTGGTGTGTGTATATATAGAGATAGAGATATAGAGCCTTACCTACAGTATATGCTTTCAACCCAGTGTTAGCTGACATCGTTGTATGTAATACAATCCTGTGAGAGCAGTAAAGGTAAAGGTTCCCCCACACAGTCGTGTCTGACTCTAGGGGCCAGTGCTCATCTCCGTTTGTTAGCCGAAGAGCCAGTGCTGTCCGAAGATGCTTCTGCGGTCATGTGGCCAGCATGACACGTGTGGAACGCTGTTACCATCCCACCTAAGTGGTACCTATTTATCTACTTGCATTTGCATGCTTTCAAATTGTTAGGTTGGCAAGAGCTGGGGTGAGTGCGGGAGCTCACTTTGTCACACGGGGCTAGGGTCTCGAACCTCCGAACTTGCGACCTTCCGATCGACAAGCCTGATGTCTTAACCACTGAGCCATCGCGTCCCCTGTGAGAGCAGCACAGTATTATATCCATGCCTTATGTTGGTTTATTTGAACAGTAAGAAATATGGAAAACTGTTTCCTAAATACACTTCCACATTTGGCTGCTGAACTGTCTTCTCTCCTACAAATTGTTTCAAAAAGTCTGCTGTGAAGTCTCTACATATCAAGAGTCTCTTGATAGGTAGTGCAGCTGTCTAAAAGTCACTTTTCTCACCATTTTTGTTGGGGGGGAAAGTCACTCCATTGTATCTTACAAAAACATATAATTTGATATTTTAGACAGTTCTGAAGTTTCTGCTATTCTATGCTGGAGACCTTGCAAACGTTTTCTTCATCATCACAGTGGGAACAGGGATTTATTGGCTTATATTTTTTAAAGTAAGTGTATTTTTTCTTTTTTCTTTTCTTTTGCAAATGAATAAATAATTATATATAATTATAAGACATCTGAATACTCATATGTTGTAGTTTCTCTCTTGCTTCAGACTATTCACGCAAGTTCTGCATATTAAATAATTATTTATTTGCCCTGGTGCTTTTTCATTTGCTTTTCTCTGAAGTCTGAAATGCACTTGAAAAAATAAATAGATCTAGTTGAGATGTTACCAATCCTATTTTGCTTGCAAGTTCATTAACTTTTGCAAAACTGCTGTTATTTTATAAGTAAGATACAAGCTGGTATGATTAAACAAACATAAATATTGTATCCCATTTGGTATTAATAGAGTTTGTTTGCTCTTCAGGCACAGCAGTTTGTCTCTGTTTTACTACCTCTGCCAAGTCAAGAAGATAAGTTTATTTCTTACGTTGGATGTGCTTTTGCTCTGAAGGTAAACATATGCCCTGTTGATTTCCAAAAATATAAACTGCTACAATTTATCGGTGCCAATTTGGAAACAGTTTTCATTCATAATGTTGTTTTGCTATTTTCTGGAGGGGGAAAAAAAGCTTTAATAGTAACTTCTTTGGAATATCACTTTCTTATTAGTGTTCACTAGGTTGAAATTCAAAATAAGAATGCAACACTTCTTGCTAAATGTATTTTTGAAGCCTAGTTGAAAATTCACCCATGCTTACTTCCTAATTTTCAGTGGGGACATGAGATTACTTTTGGGTCTACGCTGAGTCAGAAGTGATACGTGTATGTAGAAAAACATGGAATAATCCTGAATTTTAGCTCAGTTGTAATTGAAAAGGAACATGTCTCTTCTCCCCACATCCTAAAGACAGAAGCTTATGCTTTTTCTATATGAAAACTTGTTTTTTTATCAGTCTACAAGCATTTGAAAGTATAGTACATATGCACACATCAGTGAAGCATAAATATTCTATATACACTTCAGCACTGGATTTGAGCTAGGAAAAAACAGCTGGACTTTTGCCAGAATTTAAAAACTGTTTTCTTTAGAAATATAGAAATTAGACTCACTGAAACTTACATATGAATAAATATATCAGGGATTGTGCTATTAATGGGAATGTTCTGCTGGAATAAGCTGTTAAATGAAACAGTCTGTCCAGAACAGTGGTGGACTTCTGCTTGTTGGAAGCTTTCCAATGGAGCTGCATCCCTGCCAATCAGGGATGATTTACTGGAGGATTGGAAGAGACGACCAACCAAGTCCCTTCCAATTCATACATTCTATAATTCTGTGATCTGATTGGAATTGCACTGGGATACTCCAAGTAATCCATCATGCAGCACATGCCCAAGCAACTCCTGTTGATGGCAATAGGAGGCAGAGATACAGTATTAGACAGGAATCAATTTTTTCCTCTTTCCACATTCAATTGATAGCCATGTAAATGCCTTTCTTCGTGTAATTCTGAATTAGCGTTGCTTTTCTAGAGTTGTCTTTTTTTCCAAGACAGTAATTTTAAGTTGGTTTTTATTTCATCTAATGATTTTTAGGCGCTGCACTTTCTGCATCTGCTTGTTTCCCAACTTACAGTAGATATCTTTTTCATCGACTGGGAGCGTCCAAAAGGAAAGGTTCTTAAAGCAGTGGAAGGTATTAAATGTTTTTCCCAATGGTTGATTAACTTTATTTTGTGCATCCTCAGAGAACAGAATGTACTTTGCAGTATTTCTTTGTCATCCAATTTGTGAAAATGCTATCAATGAAATATATTATTAATAGGCTACTAGTTTTCAATCATTCAGCACTGAAGAGAGGGAAGAGCATCAGTAAGAGACACTTAGCCCTTTCCACCAACTAGAGAAGGATCAGCTGGGGGGTGATTTTTTCCTCTATTCCATGTTGCCTCAGCATTTGGTTGGAGGTACAAGAGCTGCTTTGTCATTTGGAACATATCGTTTCTCTACAAATGAGACTACTAGCAATAGAAATTGCCTGACTCTGATTGGATCTGAATTAAATACCGGCCTCCTGCTTCATACTGGCCTTGTCAGCTGATCTCTCCACCTCTTCCTTCTACTCCATTCCCTAAGTATTTAGCCTCCTGGCATTCTGCCCTGAGACTTCCAAACTCACAATTTTAATTAAAAGAAGCTGCTTTATGAAACCACAAGTTGTCTGAAAAGGAAGATCAAAATATAAATAACATTTGAAAAGAAGAGTGGTAATCCCGCTTGTACATATGGTGGGATATAACAACAACAACAACAACAACAACAATAATAATAATAATAATAATAATAATAATAATAATAATATGTAGAAATGAAAGTGTGTGTTTATATACCAAGAACCTTTATTTGTGAATATGGAGATAGGCTATTGTGACCTTAATTTTGCACAGTAGTTGATACTGGTGTGCATTAAAACCTTGAGACATAGTACGGTTAAGATTAAACACCTTTAAGTTTTGCTGATTTCAGAAACAGGGTAATCACATCCTAAGCATTCCATTTAAATTAGTGGGACTTTAGAAAAGCTTTAATTTGTACAGTCATATAACCATATCTGTACCTTTCTCATATAATATATGAAGTAACTGTACATGCTTTTTTTCTTCCCTCTGTATTTAGAACAATCTCCTCTAGTAAGCCGTGAATGGTCCAGGCGAATGCATGCTGTGGTGGTGTTCATGTGTTCATGTGGTTAACATGTAAAAGCCATTATACAGTTATTGAATAAGGGATAAGAGCATATCAAATCTTTAAGATGAACCTGATTTTACTGGACTATGTAAAATAGACCCAGAAAAAAAATGTGTGCAGTTATTTAGTTTAGTTAAAAAATGTATGATATGCTTTATATAAATGTTATATGACCACATGCATTATCTAATAACTGGTGGTGCTTGTGTCATTGAAGCCAAAATAAAATAAAATCTTTAACATGAGTTTTTTCTTCATAGGAGAAAATGGCATAAGAAGTATTTCTGCACCGGTCAGCATATGGAGAACATATTTCATAGCAAATGAGTGGAATGAAATTCAGACCATTAGGAAAATAAATCCTCTCTTCCAAGTGCTTGCTGTTCTCTTCTTTTTAGAGGTGACATTTAAAAATCCATAGGCAATGTTCCAAGACATAATTGGGTCAGCTAATGAAAAATTCACATAAAATAGTTGTTACAAACTGGGCCTCGTATAGCACCAGTTCTGATCACTTTTAATCTGGCTTATGCAATCTGGACCTCCAACAATGAAATTACACATAATAACCAAAGTAGTAAAATGTATTAAGTAATATAAGAAGCTAGTGGCATACAAGACAATCAAAAATGCTCACTAACAGTCTATCAGGAATGTAATACATTCAGTTTTACGAGAGAAAGACAAGGGTGAAGTGAAAGAAAGGCAGCGGAAAACAGGATTTTAAAAAGTTCATATTAATGGTGCATAGACTGGGAGAGCAGAAAGCAAAAACAGAAAAGGTGTTTTGTTACAGCAAAGAAAGCAAGAGATTTGCAGATATAACAGTGCAGAAAAATAGAAGAAAGATAAATTTATTTGTAAGAAGAAAGGGGATTTCTGGTTCAGGAAGAAGAGATGCAGAGGGAGAGTTACCTTCTTGTGCAGATTGGCTGCTTTTGTTGGCTTGGTGTGATGGAAGTTGGCTTAGCTTCTTTGGAATAAAAAGAAGCAGACAAAGGGAAGTACAGAAGAGTTTCTTAACTAAGTAGGAATCCTTGTGCTTGTGTTCTTCCTTGCTTGATGGTTGAGGACCATTTTTATACCTCTCAGGGAATATGTCAAATTAAAAGAAATCAAAACCATAACCTCACTTCATGTTTTGAGAAACCATCAATAGGGTATCTTACAAAAGAAGAAAATCCTTTTTCATTCTCTTTCCTAGGTGTTAGTATAATGATTGTTGATAAACAATTTGCTAGTTCATTGATTGCCAATGGATTAATTGGATGCTGTCAATGATTATTCTAAATAAAGGGCAATGTTGAATTGATCAAGAGCAGCATAACATAGAAACGTGAACACTGGAATTGCCAATTACTCAGTCACGCAAGATTTAGTTTTTTTTCACATTCAACATCAGAAAATTATAAGAGGAATCTGTATACATCCATCCATCCTATCTTTCCCCTTGGGGAGGAAGATTCAGATCAGTTACCTAATAATTGCCTTTAGGCCATATTTACAGTTTGACAGGTGTTAATTAGAGTTCAGGGGGCATGGTGGCTCAGCAGGTAAGACGCCAGGCTTGTCGATCGGAAGATTGCAAGTTCGGAGGTTCGAATCCCTAGCCCCACGTGACGGAGTGAGCTCCCGCACTAGCCCCAGCTCTTGCCAACGTAGCAATTCGAAAGCATGCAAATGCAAGTAGATGAATAGGTACAGTACCACTTTGGTGGGTAGGTAACAGCGTTCCGCGTGCATCATGCCGGCCATGTGACCACGGAAGCGTCTTCGGACAATGCTGGCTCTTTGGCTAACAAACGGAGATGAGCACCGGCCCCTGGAGTCAGACACGACTGCACAAATGTGCGGGGGGAACCTTTACCTTTAATTAGAGTTCAGGAAGCATTGGAAGAGTTCACCAGGGGCAGGGCATGTTTGCAGGAGCTAACATGCCTTGGGTGCATCTTGGCTGAGTTTTAACAATGGAAAAGCTTCTTTGATGCTTTTGCCAAGCTTGAGTTGAAGTTTTCTTTTCAGCTGCTGTCTAACTTTATCCAACATGTATTATAGCTTCCTGACAATTCCCTTTATTGTTGAAACATAGGCCTCATGCAATAATATTCAGCAAACCAAAGCAGTACAACCTTCTTCTATACTTTTATAGCCAAATATGACCACAGTACAGTAAAATGCAACAAAGAAAGTCAGTCTACAGCCAAGAAGAATTTCCCACCGAAAAGGAGCAGATGCTGTTTGGGCTGAGACATGATTAATTTACTACTGCCTCAATTCCGAATTCTTTTAAGTAGTTCCTGCTGTGAGAAGGAATGAGAGGGAAGAATTTTAGGAACAGAGAGAGGGAAAACCCAAAGATATCATAGGAAATACTGGAAGGATAAAGAAAGGCTGTATTTGGAAAGAGTTTCTTGTATGAAAATAAAATGACAAGAACAATTATAATGAAGAAAAGCATAAATTGAACAGATCATATTATAGAAGATGTGGGGAGGAAGGTAGGTAGGTAGATGATAGACAGCTAGATAGACAGACAGATTGATTAATGGCTTTTTCTCTGGGCATGAATAAAAGATCTTGACAGAATATGGCAAGAGAATAGAGATTTGTTTATTTGCTAGACATGTCTAGTGCAAATACCATTCTGTTACTTCTATTATCTTACAAAAATCCAACAGCCATGCAAAGGCAGAGGCTGAGAGGATATTTGAAAGACTGGAAAGGCATCCTGGGGTCCTCTTAGTGTCACATTATTCATGGTTTGGCCAGAGTCAAATGCTGAACAAACTAGGTAAGGGAATTTGCTAGTGTTGATACATATTTTTAAAAACTATAGATAATTTGTTCATTATCTTTACAGGTTGTAGGATTTTCAAATTTAGCCTTAATGGATTCGTCTTCTCGTCTTACTAGAAACCCCGAAAGTTACATAGCACCCTGGAGCCGCATTCTGAGATACGGTGTATCTGCTGTACTTTGGCTACTGATTGCTATAATTCAGGTAAAACTTTGTAAACTCACTGCACTGTGACTATCTTCCCATCAGATGATTCACATTCATCAATGATCTTATTGTTTATGAGTCATCAGCATACTATAGATGCCCGATAAAACCCAGTTTCTCAAGTTTTTTTTCAGGAGTGGCTTTATGGACATTTATTGCTTTCAGGAACAAAATAGAAAATATCTCTCAAATGATAATATAGCAAATTGTTATAATCATACTGAACTCTTCTCATGAGAGAAGAATGAAAAAATGACTTTCTCTCACTTTCTACAACTAAGGTGGATTTGCACACTATGCACCAGAATCTGGGTTTTGTTAATATATTGTGATCATCACCAAGCATGCATGAATAAAAGATCCAACTCTTGGAAAAATCATTAATAAGTATTACGTGTAACATTTGATTTTATTGGAAATAAAAAAAATATTTACTTGTATTGAAATTAATTCATAAAATCATAAGCTGAAGCCTATGACACTCATTCTGAATATCATATTTAGTCCACAGATCGCTGTCCACAAACACTGAGAGTCAAAGGGCCTACTTATCTAGAATGCCCTTTCAAGATGACTCAGAGAGAGACAGACAGAGGGGCTGCATTTGGAAATGTCTAGATTGGCTGTTTTACTTGTAGCTCATTAACGAACACTGAGCTAGAGGGAAGACAGTCTGCATCTGCCTGGGCATTCCACCCTAAAATCATTGGGAATCAGAAAATTCCATGCTGGTTCTTCCTTCATTTTGGGACTGACTCCTTTTTTATTTGTTTGCTTAGTTACTTGGTTGGTTATTGTGAAGTTGGCAGAGTTGGAAGTATCTTAAATTCTGCAAATCAATAGCAGAGTAGTGACTATTTAATTGTTGTTATGTTTTGCCTTTCCTCCTAGAGGTCAAGGCAACATACATAGTACTCCAGCTTCCAATTTTCCCCCACAACAACCACCCTGTAGGATAGATTGGATTGAGAGGGAATAGCTGGGCCGAAGTCACCCAGTGAGCTTTTGATTTGAACCTGGGACTCCCCAGTCCTGGTCTGACATCTTAATCAGTATATCTTACTAGCTAAAATAGAGAAGCGAAAACATTCTTCCTTAACTTATTGGTAAAACTGATTTTTCACAGGTGGTATACTTTTCTGTCTTTTATGAAAGATTTATGGAAGATAAGATCAGGCAGTTTGCTGATTTATGCTGCATGAGCAATGTAAGTATTTTATATTTCCAAAGACTGGCTTTCTTAAAAAAAGGGTGTACATATTTAAACATTTCAAAATTACATTTGAAAAGATGCCCTTTGTTAATATATCTATAGTTAGTATAGTCTAATAATTGATATCCAAAGCTACTTTTTTAAAATAACTTCCTGATTCTTTACTAAAAACTCATCTGGGTTTTATTTCTTTATAAGTTGTAAGCTGCCCAGAGTCACTTTTCTGTGAGATGGGCGGCTATACAAATTTGATAAATAAAAAAATAAACAAATAGATTATAAATAAAATTTCCCTGATGTGGACTGTAAAAAAATCCCGTCTATAGAAAAGCTCCTGACAATATTCTGAGATAAATAGCCTAATTTTCAAGTGTCTGAATTCAGATGTGGGCCAGAGAGAACAAAGAACTGGTTTTCACATTTCTTCTTATTTTAATGCCCTGTATAATGGCATTTGAATATTTAAGAAAGCTCATTCCATCTGGGTATACTTGTTACTAAGTTTGAGCTGCATTCCAGTCTCCCTGTCCTTACCCTGGTAGCCTTGTGCTGGGAAGGGTCTCATGATCACACATACAGTTTCATAGAAGCTTCAAAAATAAGCTGTGTCTTGGCTTCCAATTATACAGTTGCTTACTATGTGTAGCATAGGAGTGATGATTATTAAGTAATAAATTTGCAAAATATAGTAGTGGGCAGAATTGTGCTTGTTATCTGAATTCATATTAAAATGCTCCATTTTACTTTCCTCCCATTGCAGGTTTCAGTTTTTCTATTGTCAGATAGATGCTTTGGATATTACATTCATGGGCGATCTGTGCATGGCCACTCAGATACAAATATGGAAGAGATGAATATGAACCTAAAGAGGGAAGCAGTAAGTAAAAAACCTCAAAGACTGGAAATCTAAAATGGTTTCACTCTATCAATTTTGATTCTTTAAGGCAGGGCTTTCCAAAGTTTTTACCGCGGCGACACACCAACCGGTGTTGGTGTGTTGCCGCGGGAAAACCTGGAAGTGCGGCAGCGCGCAAAAACCCGGAAGCGCTGCTGCTGCTTTCGGGTTTTGCATGCTGCAGTTGGTGTGTCGCCGCGGGAACACCCGGAAGCGCTGATTATGATCAGTGCTTCCGGGTTGTGTGGCGACACACCAGACTGTGTGGCGACACACTTTTGTGTCACGACACACAGGTTGGAAAGCTCTGCTTTAAGGAAACCACTACAACCTTAACGAAATTCATTTCATTCATTAATACCCAGTTAACAGTTATCTCTCTTCCTACTTCCCCTGCATTTGACCTTTCAAAATAACCAAGTTCTCACAGCTTATGAAATTCATCAGAAGGAGACACGATCAAAAGTATCTTTCACATGGACTTAACACTGCAATGAACAGTATTTAACTGGCAGATGTTTTGAGTTTCTGCTAATACAGCAAAACAACCCATTGTCTCTTCCAAAGCAATTTTTAATTGGTTTTTAATTGTTTTAATCTTTTTATTTATTTATTTATTATTTTATTTATTACATTTATATCCCGCCCATCTCCCCCACAAGGAGATTTTTAAATGTTTGTATTGCTTTATGGTTGGTTAAGGGGCGTGGTGGCTCAGTGGGTAAGACGCCAGGCTTGTGGATTGGAAGATCTCAAGTTCGGAGGTTCGAGTCCCTAGCCCCGCTCGTCCAAGCTCTTGCCAACCTAGCAATTTGAAAGCATGCAAATGCAAGTAGATGAATAGGTACCACTTCGGTGGGAAGGTAACAGCGTTCCGTGTGTGTCATGCCGGCCACATGACCGTGGAAGCGTCTTCGGACAACGCTGGCTCTTCGGCTAACAAGTGGAGATGAGCACCGGCCCCTAGAGTCGGACACAACTGCACAAATGTGCGGGGAGAACCTTTACCTTTACTATGGTTGGTTTATGGTTGCTTTATTTTTTGGCTTTTTTGCTATTGTTCATGTTTTAAGTGTAAGTCATCCAGAGTCACGAATGTGAGATGGGCGGCTATATAAATTGATTGATTGATTGATTGATTAAATAAATAAATAAATAAATAAATATTCTTTTATGAGGCCAACTGTTTTCTGATACAAAATCCAGCCAAAAACTTCCCTTTGGAAGCTCATTCTAGAAACCTTTTGCTAATTCAAAAGGTTCTAATTCTAAAGCTCCACCCCTTTTTTTGCATGTAATGCATACTAAAAAGAAGCAGGGTTTCACTGACGAGGTTGTGCCTGCCATTTTAAAGCCCCACTGCGGTCAACCCTGTATCCTGCTTCCCATTTTCTCAGGCACTTTTTTATTTGAACTGGCCAAATAGCTTCAGCAGAGATCTAACATTGTAGACTGTTCTATTGCCACTATCTCAGAATCTTTGCCACTTTTACGTCTGCCAAGCCATAGTTTATAGGAGAGTTTTAAAATGATAATTAGTCAAGTGGAATTTACATTTTAAATTCTCCTCTGTCATGTATACTGATAGGAAAAACTAAATTACTAAGGCTTGTGAGAGTATCCTAATGGGTTTTGGTCACAGAGAGAGGGACATCTGCAGGGCAGTGTTCAAAAAGTCAAGATGGCAGCCAGAAATGCACATTCAACCCCCGCCCCTTTTTTCTCTGCTTTGTAATGTGCATAAAGGGACAGGGGTTTAAATAGTGCAGTCGTGGCTGCCTTTTTGACCCTGACCCCCATAGATGCCCCTGCAGAAAGACTATTTTCAACTGAACCATTAAGCATAACAATACTATCTTTCATCACTTTTTTGGTGGTGGCTGTTCTTACCATTATATAACATGTAAACAGTATTTTAGACCAGAATTCTTGATTCTCCACAGTTCTGAAAGGTAGCACATCTTGTACATATTCAGCTGTGAATAATATGGGGCTCCTGGGCTAGAAAAATCCAGATGGCAGCAAAGTGAAAGAGAAAATTATTTATTCCCATCTAGTGGTCATCCAGTTTTTTCACAGCTTAGATCTGACCACCCTATATCAGTGTTGTTCAACCATGGCAACTTTAAGATGTGTGGACTTCAACTTCCAGAATTTGCTGTATAGGGAATTCTGGGAGTTGGAGTCTACACATTTTAAAGTTGCTAAGGTAGAGAAACATTGCCCTATATAATAAAGCATTGAGTTCAGTCTTTGTACATGTTGTTTCATCAATTCTACTTTGTGTCATTTCCTCAGGAAAATCTCTGTAGCCAAAGAGGTTTGTTACCAAATACAGATGGCCAGACATTTCAGATTTCCATTTCAAGCAAGATGAGGCAGCAGTATGACAAGATTCATGAAACATTGACAAGGGTATATATCTTATTGTTGTTAGATTGTTTGCTATCAAATATTTGAAATACAAATTTTGCAGGAAAAAATAGGATTCAGTTCTTCCTAAAGTATGGTATTTGCCACAATTACTTTTCTCATTTTTTTGTATCCTTGTATCTTCATTCTCCTGTCTGTGTGTTTTATAGGTGGATCACTCTCCATTCTTGTTCCTACAGTTTGAATGGAGTTTACCATTTTACATTTGTATGTTAAAATGGTTGATGAGGTCCTTATGGATAGTAGTATCCAAAGTAGTTGTACTCTTTTAAGTAACAGTGTGGTAGAAGTCTGATACTCCAGAACTGAGATTATTCACACAAACTGAGGGATTTTCTTTAAAAAAATAATCTTAACTGGAATTAAGATGATGATGATGATGATGATGATGATGATGATGACCTTTGAATCAGTGATGACTCCTGGTGACTGCCTAGACTAGTCCCCAAAGTTTTCTTGGCAAGATTTCAGAAATGGCTTGCCATTGTCTTCTTCCTAGGGCTCAGAGAGAGTGACTGGCCCAAGGTCCCCCAGCTAGCTTTGTGCCTAAGGTGGGACTAGAATTCACGGTCTCCCGGTTTCTAGCCTGTTTCTTAACCGGTACACCAAACCAGCTCTCCTACTTCCTGTATTTTCAACTGTTTGGATCTGTGAACATTGTGCTGCATAGGAGAACCTTTGCATATTTTAATGCAATGAGTTTGGGTTGCTAGAATTTAGCACAGTTGTAAATGGTATTGCCTTAAGGCAGAGCTTTCCAAACTGTGTGTTGGGACACGTTAGTGTGTCGGCTGCAGTGTCTGGGTGTGTTGCGGCTGCTGCTGCCTCCAAACCTGCTGTGATTCCAGCACAGGTCCTAGTGCCTGTCTTGTGCCTTGCTGCCTCCAAACCTGCTGTGATTCCGCGCAGGTCCTAGTGCCTGCCTTGTGCCCTGCTGTAAGAGTGTGTCGTGAAATGATACATGTCTAAAAAGTGTCACCAACATGAAAAGTTTGGAAAGCTCTGCCTTAAGGGACTACTCAAAATATTCAATTGCAAGCCTTGAATATTAAGTATGGAGATTTTACAATAATGTCACATAATTGTTATGTCAGAACAGACCCTCAAATATGCATGCTTCAAATTAATTTTTATTCTCTCATTTTCTGTTCAGAAACATGGTCCCGTTAGGCTTCTGAATTCTTCTGCGACTACATTTGAGCAAAGCACAAAAGCATACCACACTATGAATAAATTTCTAAGCTCATTTATTGATCATGTATGTATTATAATTAACATATTATAATTATAATTATAATTAACATATAAAATATTGATTTTCATATGATTTGTGATTTAGCTTTTTTTAGCTTTTGTTTCACATGAGTCTGTTGATTAGTTCTTAGACTGTAATATATTTGTGTCCCAAAGGTGGTTCATTGTTGTTCATTTAATATCATAGCAATTCCCCTTTCTCAGATGCTTTTTAATATAATTTGTGCATAGTATTTTCAGTTATGATACCCATGACATGGTGTTATCTGCTCTGAGATCAACATTCTGCTAGCAGATGGGGGCATTATTATTTTTTAAAAAGCTTTTTGATTCAACAGACTTTGGCCTGATCTTTGATATTGTTGTTGTTCATTTATATTATCATCATCATCCACACAACTATTTTGTACTTTTTATTCTGTTTTGCTTAGTTTGCAAACAACGCCTTATGAACACATAATCTTTTGCTGTTCTTTTCAAAGGAGTTTCATAATGTAGAGTTTCTTTTGTTTTTTTCTGAGTTATGTTTTCCCTTTTTAACAGGTTCATAAAGAAATGGATTACATCATAAAGGACAAATTGTTATTAGAACGAATTCTTGGAATGGAGTTTATGGAACCAATAGAAAAGAGCATCTTTTACAATGGTATTGTCAATGTAGATTTCAGATGTTTAATTTATGAAGGCATAGGAATCTTAGCAACTTATATAAATTCACAATCTTTTTTTTCTTGCACAGCCTTTAATGTTTCAGAAATATGCCAGATTTAGACTACATAACATAAAGCTTATATTTGTCATTTTCTGTATACATATATTTATGGAGATTAAATCTGTGAGCAGTTAAATACATCGAGTTGTAAGGGAATGGCCATCTTTGTATATCAGGGTAACAACAAGGCTCTGAGAGCACCAAGGACTCCACAGGTTCCAGTTCTATCCATACTGGCAGATTAAAAGAGTGATCACTTTTTCATTCTCAAGGGTCTTGAAATTTTTGGTCACTAATAGTGAATAACCCATTGTTCAATACAATTTAACTTTTACAAAAAGGACGGTCAAGTCAGGCTTGACTCCTAGCAACATGCAATTTTTGTGGCAACAATGTGTAAGTGGTTTGCCATTGTCTTCTTCCAGGATCTCTTTTCAGCCTCCCGATATATCTTGCAGCAATGATATTTCCTAATGATCTCCCATCCAAGTTCTAGACAGCAACTTAGTCTATAAAACTTTAGAAATCAAGTACTTCTAGTTATATTTTCAGTAGTATTTTGTTTTTGAGAAGGGCTTTGAAACTGTATTATGCTGTAGTAGAATTGCAGATACATTAAACACATTACATTGGTTGCTGCATAGATATAACTTGATCAGTGCATTAATCAGAAAAGGACTATATTACTATTTTTCTCAAATCTGTACACATACTGTAATTCGTGTTTCCTTTGGCATTGCATGTTCTTTGTATTTTTTATCAATTCTCTAGTACAGCAAATTGGCTATGGATTATGAGAAATAGAACCTAGTTGGAAAAACGTTATAGTAGTAGCTCTCATTTTATAAAATAAACTTTACTTGGTTTTTTAATGCAAGTTATTCAGCAGATTTTTAAAAATCTGTTTGTTTGTTTTTGCAGATGAAGGTCATTCTTTCAGTGATATTCTTTATTATGGCAATGAAACTACCCTTCTCATCTTTGATATGCTGTTTTTTGCCATTGTGGATATGGCTACCCAGAGTTTTGTTTTAGCAGCTGTTCTTACATATTTACAACAAGAGGTAAACCTCACAATTAGAATAACATGGAGAGTGCCTTAGAATTGCATTCCATCATTTATTTGCAACTTGTAGTCATCCTGTGTGAAATATACATTATTAAGATTATTAATATCCATAAATTGCTAGATGCTATGTATAAAAATTAAAAATAATTCATCTTTCACAGTTTAAAGGGAAAAGGCAAAACACACTGGAATGGAAAGCAAAAGGGACTATTGAGCATCGGTTTGGTGATCCCATGAAAATAGTGTTTTAAAGACTTAGATAAGTTAGACTTTTTCCCGGGTTCTTTTATCCCTCCGAAGAAATATAATACAATTACATTCGGCCCAGGCAACCACTAATGCTAACAAAGTGGTTGCTTTAATTTTTATAGCCAGGATACAATAGCTTATTGTTATTTCATGAACTGCTTTTAGTATTAGGCAAACTTAATCTGGTGTGGCATTTTCAGGAAGTACTCTGAATTCAGCAGATAGTACAGAATCATCTGGTAAACCCCCATTTGCTAGTAAAACCTGCACTGTTCAAACAGCAAAGTCATGTGGTTGCATTCATTTGCTTGGCTGTTAGGATACCTCTAGAATTTCCAAAGAAATTAAAACTTGCTACTCTCTGAAAGCCTGAAATAACATATTTAAGACTGGTCACTGTAAATTGAAAGATATATCCTGTAAAGTGACTGATCTTAAAGCTAAGACTTTGCTTTCGATGTATTTCTTAGAACTCCAAAGTAATATGATAACACAACATTAGATAGATATGGATGTTCCCCTTTTTCTCACACATTGCAACATTAACTTGTCATGATCAAGATCTAGCTATAAACAGGCTTGGTGTAGACAATATGAATAATTTTGGCTATTGAGAGCAAGCTGCTAAATGGTTTGCTGTTCCTTTTTCAAAAGGAAAATCATTCTGTTGGATGTGCATAACAACTGGAGATACATTGCTTGGAAAAGCGGCTTGCTTTAGGTTCACTATTTGGATAATGAAAAAAATTAGATCCTGCATGCTGACTGGATAATGTTGAATTTTGCTTAATGTTGTTTGATCATACTTGACAATAACCTATATGAGATTAAAGGATATCTAAGTTAGCAGAACAGCCTATGGACATTTGTTGCTACACAAAGAATATTTAGTTGAATTTGTGCCATATCATTTGAAGCTGGTTTGTGTTTTTAGATTTTCAGGTTCATTCGTAATACAGTTGGACAGAAGAATTTAGCATCCAAGACATTAGTGGATGAAAGATTCCTTATATAAATGAAAAAAAGAGTTCTTTATTGGACACTAATGTTGCTGTGGAAAAAGTTGTACAAATGAAGAATCTATTTGCAGTATTATTTAAATATTAATGTACACTATATTTGTTATGTGGCATACTAGAAAATCTGTTTTTGTATGAATTAAATACTTTGGTACTTATAATAGCTCATAATGAATTGCATGCCTTAGAGCATTGATAAAATATGACAAAATTCTGTTGTCAAAATTCATGCATTAATATTGTAAATTATTTTATACAAAAACTCATACATGTTACTGTAATGTTTCTCAGTCATGGCTATGTTGAACGTATTTGCATGTGGTTTAAAGTAGCCTTTATGGGCTTATAATCGTACAGACTTGTGAAGTAGTTGATTTAGAATATGTAGAGTATTTTAATACTGTTTTTAATGTTTTTGTAATTTTGTAAATTTCTGTAAACTTCTTAATGATTTTACTATGTAAAATGGTATATAAAAATAAATAAGAGTTTTAGCAGAAAATACTTGAAGGGTATGGGTCTAAAGCATAGCTTTCCAAACTGTGTGTCGCGACACAATACTGTGTCGGCTGCGGGGCCCAGGTGTGTTGCGTCAAAACCCGGAAGCGCTGATGGCACGCTGTGCGCACAGTGGCAGTGGTCCATCAGCGCTTCTGGGTTTTCTCACGGCACACTAGGACACCGCTGCCGCCACCGCTGCGGCGCACGAAAATCCGAAAGCGCCGCAGCAGCGTGCAAAAACCCAGAAGCGCCACCGCCGCAGTGTGCAAAAACCCACTGCGACACTTCTGGGTTTTTGTGCGCAGCAGCGCTTCCGGGTTTTCTTGCGCGCCGCTGTTGGTGTGTCGCCACGGGAAAAGTTTGGAAAGCCCTGGTCTAAAGAGTGCAAGAGCTACTAATTGTAATTAATTATTTTCACTGAGTTCAAGGACTACTTAACATCTAGTAAATTTAGTATATTGGGTAAATTACATTCCCACTGAATCCAAACAAGAGGGTTGGGAGCAATTCCTGAATGTTTCAGGTTTTGATAACTTCAAGAATGGATAGTAGTAATTGTTTTTTGTTTTATTAATCAAGTGCAAATGCCCACAGCATCATTAAAGGATCAACCCAATCACAAAATTAGGAAGCATAAAAACTTGGAAAAGGGGAAGAGCTACAGTGTCCCTGGTTCTGAAATCAGTGTCTAATAACTCATTTTCTTCACACTACCTCCTCCCCCCCCAGAATATGGATTTCCATCAGCTTTAGAACGAACGACTTGGATGGAAGGAAGGAATGTTAAGGGGATGCAAAAGCTGAGGTGAGGTGAGGGGGGTAATTTAGGATGTTGGGGAAAGCTGACAGTTGATCCCCACCTTAGGCTGAAAACGGGGGCTAGGAGTTTTGGTTAGAAGGTGGATGTTTGAAAGAATCTGGGCAAAAGATTGAAAGCTTATACCAGCAACCTGCCATTTATTTTCTGTTCTTTCATGAAAACTATCTCTGCAGCAGTTAATCACATTCAATCTCTTAGTGATGCCATAATAAAAGGTTTGAACACTCATCTTGAAATCAAGTGGCTACAATAGTAGGGTTGTGGCAATGTAGCTCAACAGAACTGCAGTGTGCTTTAGGTGGGAACTGATCTTGGACAGTGCTTGGAGGTATACTGTAGCTGCAATCTTCAGGCAACTTCCTTGATAGACAATGATTGTCAGAATCGCCTTGGACCTATTCTTCCTCACTATTGTATGAGTTCTACCTTACTCTAAGATCCACTCTATACATTCTCCTGGAAGTTTGGGGAAACTCTCCTTTAGGTTGCATTTTTGTCCTTGAACAAATGCTAACAGTGCTATGGTCTCACATCTCCCTCCCTGCCCTCAGTGTATCTTAGTCTTGACACCTTCTTTAAAAAAAATTGCCTACCATTTGAAGAATTGTAGAACTCTATCCCAATATTATTTAACAGTATTGCAGTGCTTACTATTCTCATATTTATTTTTATTTAAGATTTTTTTGAAAAAGAAATAAGATAGGGAAAATAAATGGAAACAAAAGAATCCACTCAAGTAATGCTTATTTTCAGATCAACCTCTGACGTATACCATACACTCTGACTTATGACATCATTATTTTATCTATGGCCTTGTTCATTATTTGTTTAAAGTAACTATTTTCAATGTCTCTTATAGTATGTAAGAAGCTTGTTGTCATGGTCCTTCAAGTTAATCCTGACTCCTGGTGACTACATGGGCCTATCTTCTTCCAAGGGCTGAGAAAGATTGACTGGCCAAAAGTTACCCAGCTGGCTTTGTGCCTAAGGCAGGACTCAAACTCATAGTTTCCCTGTTTCTAGCCTGGTGCCTTTAACCACTAGACCAATTATGGGCCTTGAACTTGTAGCATTCTGAATGTAATCAACATGATAAAACACAACAATGGAATCCGTGGAACTATGCTCCGCAAAAACATAATTTCTCAAATTTTCATCACTAAAATATGTTTGGAACTCAGCCTAATCAACCTAGTAGATCTGTGAAAGATCATTCTTTTTTTTTCCTGGATTTTTTAAAGGTGCTAGATTAATTTTATGGAGAAAACAAAAAAGCCTCAGTTCTACCAAAGACCTACTGTAGCTCACACTTCTAGAAGTTGCATGAAATGTGGTTGGTATACTTTCTGAAGAATTTCACAATTCTTTTGGAGTTGCAGAAGGAAGGAGGAATTCAAATGGCCATCTGTACAACCAATCACATATGCATACGAACCCTCAACCACCTGCTTTTTTCCCCTATAAAACCTGAGGAGTAAGGGATACATATTCTGTTGGTTTTTTTATCCGTTCAATTGTGTCCGATTCTCAGAGACTGCCTGGACAAGTCCCTGCAGTTTTCTTGGCAAGGTTTTTCAGAAGTGGTTTGCCATTGCCTCCTTCCTAGG
Organism: Charina bottae; assembly: GCA_023362775.1. Lineage (NCBI taxonomy): Eukaryota > Metazoa > Chordata > Lepidosauria > Squamata > Charinaidae > Charina > Charina bottae. The sequence goes on along the minus strand of JALMGJ010000003.1, from coordinate 149,935,377 downwards.
GCTGAGAGTGACTGCCTTTTATCTGAATTCCCTGACAAAATAATGAAAGAAAGAAAATTGAATTGGGTGGTGCTAATTCTATCCATGGTTCTTTTAAAGAAGGTGATTGCACATGACATTAAGAAATCCTATCAAGAGTACAGCAATTATAGTCAAGGAAGCAATGGGACCACCCACAGCTTTGGGGGCTCAAGATAGATTGGTTGATGGATACAAGTTTTATCGGGCCTCAACATTGTTTTAAATGTTTTTGTTTTGTTTTGTTTTATTTATATTGTGTTTTTGATTCTTGTTCACCACCCAGAGTTTCTTCTGGTAGATGAACAGCTATATAGGTTAAATAAATAAATAAAGCTCTCTTTTATGTGTCATTTTATAGAATTTATTTGAATACAATGCTTACAAAGCAAATCATGCTTTTGGAGTTTTGGGATTAAATTGCCCTATTTTGTTGACTTATTTTTATAGGAAATTTGGTTCAGTACTGGGACCATTGTTTTGTTTTGTTGGGGGGGGGCGTATATTGAGTTCAAATTTTTAAAAAGTAATTGATCCAGGCCATTCTGAAAATGATACATTTTGACTGCAGTAAAATAAAAGATCTCCTGAGGAGCAAATAGCTTCACAATTTTATCTTTTTTGTATTCAGAGCAAGGTCACAATGACCCACTTTTTCCTTGGCTTCTCACAGTTCCTTTTATCTGAAATGCTCTTTGAATCGGTAATATACTTTGGAATATTAAGCAACCTTTACTTATAGCCATTTCTCAAATGATCCCTGCAATATCCTGCTTGCTTAAACTTAAGTTGTCCGGACATAGGAATGTAAATAAGATAATGTGAAATTCGCTTAAGATGTTGTTTACAGACCAAAGCCATCTGGAATTTTAAGTGTCTTTTCTGTTCATGATTAATATATGAATAGCACAGAGGGGCTCAAAACTCACATGTCCTGATAACTTGATAAAATGGGTAATTCTGCTATCTAGACTGATACACAATTCACCAAATTGCCTTCTAACTAGCTTAATTACCTGTGTACTGGTCATCATATGCAGTGCAAAGAACTGATGTATGCTTTACATTCAAAAAGGCCCTGGGTTCAATTTGGGGAATCTCAGTCTAGAAGAATCATGTAGGAGATGTGAAGGAAACTGTACTTAAAATCATGAAGAGCTCCGTCAGAAACAAGAGGCAGAACATGATAGAGAAATTGCCAGGTTATGAAGGCAATGCGTATTCTGTAGGTATAAAAGCTGGGAAGGAAAATAGGACAGATGAAACAAGAAGTGGGACTCTCACAGAATGTTGAGAAATCATTGTTAATCATTTTCCCCCATTCCTTCTCCAGCCAAACTGGTGTAGGTGAAGAACATTCTTTGGTACAGTGCTGCCATATTTGCTCTAAATTGTGTTAGCTGGTAACAGCTTGCAAGGACAAACTTTCAGCTAGTTCAGACTGCTAGTCTGCTTGGACAGAGCTAGCCCAAAACTTTATGCTGCTTCTGGAGAAATAAATAGTACACCCCCCCAATTACAATACCTAGTATCCAAGCCACAACTAACCACGTTAAGTTGGCATCTGAGCCAATACTTACACACATACCTCTTCCTTATGGCAGTTAACACCCTCAAAAACAAAATAGTGCAATGGGTCATGCATACCTAGAGTAACCCAGGGAAAACAATGAGACTTAATAATTATTATTAACTTCAGTCCCATTAATTTTAGTTGATCTACTCTCACCTTTTCATGATGTCAAGGGTGGCTGCCAAAGTCTGACCAAACTCACTCTACCTAATGGGAAGGTCGGCTGCGTGCCTGGGACTTGAAAGGGAGGGTGAGAATTTGGGTTTGAATATATGTCTTACGTTCTCTTGCAATTTGAAGCATGAATACTCAGAATCCCAGCTCTCTCCCACTATCTATTTTTTTATCCTGCCTGTCATGCAAGAAGTGCAGGGGATGATATGTGGAAATTCATTCCATTTGGTAAGACTAGGAAAATATGACTATCTGAAAAGCATCCAGCAAGCTTCAGGCCTGAACAGAGACTGAAATGCAGACCAAGACACCCTAATTCTACCACATGGTTTTATCCAGTCTCTAGGGCCACAACAGCTCAGTTGTAAAATATTTTGCTGAACTGTTATCATCATTGGCGATCACTCGTAGCCGAGTAAGATTGTCTTCCAAGGGTAAAATTTTAACAGTGGATCCGTAAGTGGCTGTAAAGGCCAATTCTGGATCCGCACAACCTCCCAGAGTGAGGGCATAGGTTTCCGGGTGGGAGACGGTCATGATGAGGGTTTGCTTGATGTGCCTTCCTTTTAGCTCTTTTCTCCCTTTCGCCCTGTACTCGTGCGTCTTCAAAGTCCATAGCGCCTTTAATAAAGGCTGACCTCCAACTGAAACGCTCATGAGTTAGGGCTTCCCAGTTCTCAATGCTGATATTACATTTTTTAAAATTAGCTTTGAGAGTGTCTTTGAATCTCTTTTGCTGTCCACCAATATTCCGTTTTCCATTCTTAAGTTGGGAGTAAAGTAGCTGCTTTGGAAGACGATGGTCAGGCATTTGAACAACATGGCCGGTCCAGCGAAGTTGATGTTGGATGATCATTGCTTCAATGCTGGTGGTTTTCGCTTCTTCTAATACGCTAACATTAGTCCGCCTATCTTCCCAAGTAATTTGCAGAATTTTTCGGAGGCAGCGTTGATGGAATCTTTCAAGAAGTTGGAGGTGGCGTTTGTAGTTTGTAGTTTGCTGAACTGTTAATAGTACAATCAATGTTATTAGAAGTTCAGATTCAGATCAATTCAGTTCAAAACTCGCCATTCATGCCTTCCTACTTGAGGGCAGGGATGGCTGGATCACCCTGTTTCACTTGAGTCATTTTCATCTGTGTTGGTACATGCTATTCCCTTCCTGCATCACTCTATGTATGTAAAAGTTACATAAAAATGTGGCTTTTAAGCATACTTATTATTTAAATATACTTACAAAGAATTGCATGGCAAAATTGGCACAGCATCACAAGAGGTATGGATCAGGGTTTTTTTTTCAGATTTTCAGAAACACCAGTTCTTTGAACATCCCCTGGGTCTCTTTAAGAAGTGGCACTTTCTTCTGGATAAATCAACAGAATTCTGTGCAGCCAGTATATCACTTCATAATCTAACTAGATATCTTAATAGTTTAGGCTTTGCTACTTCTGGTTTTAAAAAAATAACAGAAGTATTTGCTCTTTCATATTGTAGGTCAATGGAAATCACTCAGTCAGGCAATCTGAAATCTAAAACCAACCATCTTTCTCAGGGTCACTTATCCAGTTCTGGCTGACACTCAGGATAGGACAGGTTTTTAAATAGAATATTCCTATAACCTTTGCAGCACAGCAGCTTTTGGAACCCAGTAGTGTTTTATATTTTAAAAAAACCCTTCACTCTCTCCTTTGTGACCACTACATTTGAATTAAACTACAAAAGTAAAGGAAGCTTAAGGCTGGGCAGGAGCTTATTGATGGAGTCACGAACTCCAAGCAGCTAACAACAATCTTGCAAAGTAGAAGTGTGAACCAGAAGTTGAGGACATTGAGGACATTAATGTTCACATTTTAGACAGGGAAGATAAGTGGTTTGAAAGAGGGGTCAAGGAATCCATTTATGCCAACTTGGAAAATCCTTCTTTGAATAGAGGTGGGGGCCTCAGGCACAATCTTTCCCCTATTTTCTTTCCTGCTTTGTCTTCTGTGCCTAGGAAGATTAAGACCATTTCGCAATCTCAACAACAGCAAGGTAATCTTAATGATCCTCCTTTGGATGATAAAGGGACTTAGAAATAAACATCTCAAAATAACCATGACCTAGCCACAGGTGCAAGGTCACACAGCCACCCTAGAAACATATTTAAGGATTCCCTTACATACTTTGCTCAGACTGAAGAAGCTTCTTGGATAAGGAGCGAAACGTTTCCACTGAGAAAATAGAAATCCAGTTGACATTATTCAAGCTACAGACTGTGAACCAGAAGGGACTTGCACATTAAGCTTAATTACGTTCAGAAATAAATTCAGTCTTCACACAGTAGTTAGACGAAGAAAAATAGAGATAGCTTACATTTATTCAGTAGATCTGGATACGAGTAGATTCATAGTAGAAAACACTTAATCATCACCAGTTCTTTGTAGACAATTGTTATGTAAATGGTGATGTCTGCATACAAGCGAGATAAAATGATGAGAGCACCTATTAGGTTTTATTTTAACCATATGTGCCCATATTATTGATCTGGTTGTCCAGAATCTGGGTTAATGTAGCTCTTATTCCCCCAACAGCTTAAGATAGCCTCTCAGCCTGGTGCCCTTCAGATGTTGTTTGGACCTTCTAGAACAGAGCTTTCCAAACTGTGTGTCGCGACACAAAAGTGTGTCGCCACACAGAGTCTGGTGTGTCGCCACACAACCCGGAAGCGCTGATCATCATCCCACGGCGACACACCAACGGCGGCGCGCAAAAACTGAAAGCGGCAGCAGTGCTTCCAGGTTTTTGTGCGCTGCCGCAATGGCGGCACTTCTGGGTTTTCCTGCGGCGACACACCAACAGCGGTTGGTGTGTCGCCGCGGGAAAACTTTGGAAAGCCGTTCTAGAAGGATCTAGATATTAAAGCTGTGCTTCTTTGCTGCCACTTAGTGATGGGCTGAATTTTTGCACTCATGTCTAGTCATTTTTTTCCCTCTCATAATATACTAATATGATGGAACCTAATAGCTCCTAGTCAGAGTAATCTCTATTTTCATGACTGTAATACTCAATTATTGATCACGAGGGAGCAGAACACTCCATTCTGTTGCCCTCATATTTTGCTTCTGAGTTTTCCAGAAGCATTGGATTGGCCTTCACATGGCCTTCTGCGGGGGGGGGGGGGCAAGTGATGAAACATGCATCATACCACCATGACACAAACAGTGGGGCTTACCAGGGGTCAGATGTCACAACACAAATACAGGTGGGGATCTGCAACATGTCACCACAGCAATATCTTTATTTATTTGATTTACACCCCATTTTTGCACAACTCAAGGTACATACTGTATATAGTGCTTCCTCATTACTTTCCCCAGAACAACCCTTTGAGGTAGATTGGGCTGAAAGAGATGGCTGAGCAAGGACATCTAGCCAGATCATTTTCGCATTATCATTCCATGCTGCAGATGCCACTGCGTCTTTCTGAAAAACAGTATGAAATGTATAACAGCTTGAGCTAGCCGTGTGCTTCTAATGGCCCTGCCTGTTGAGCAAAACAACCAGATGTATTTATCTTACTCTTATATGTAGGAGTCTTGTGCTGAATCTTATGCACAACTTTACGAGTATCTAACTATTGCATTGTCAAATAAATGTTATATTTTTTTCTGTTATGTAGATAGTAATCCTAGAAAACTTTGGGCGATAAACAGAGTCAGACCTGGTTAGTGCTTGGATAGATGATCTCCAGGACTGGAGTCTAGACTGGAAAGTCAAAAAATAATCCCTGAAAGAATGATAAATCAGTTGTTAAATCTACTTAATGAAGTCTCCCATAGCTGAATGAAACTTATAGACCCTTTAACCCTAGAACATAGCTTTTCAAACTGTGTGTCGTGACACTTTAGTGTGTCGCAACACAGCTTAGTGTGTCGTGAAGTGGTGGCGTGGCAGTGTGCATGGCGGTGGCGGCGACGATGGCAGCGGCGCGCCATCAGCGCTTCCGCGTTTTAGCAAGGCCGCCACCACTGCCACCGCTGCCGCACACACCCCTGCGCCACCGCCGTGCACACGTGCACCGCCCCACGCCGCCGCTGCCGTTGGTGTGTCGCCAACGGCGGCACTTTGGAAAGCACTGCCCTAGAGTAAGGATATTTTCTTCTCTATTTTTGTACAGCATCAAGCACATCAGGAAAATGCTATATATAAGTACAGTAACCATGTGTCCTTTATTATAAAGGACAGTCCTTTATTTCAAAAAGCTGTCTTTTAGATTTATTTTCAAAAACTCACTTTTGTCCTTTATTTGGCTCATTTAAATTTTACTGTACAAATGGTACCACTTAATGCAGTCTTTCACATTCATATGAAAAATATGGAAATTGAATTCTCTTTTTAAAATTAATTTACATATATTGATTTTAGATCTTTTTATTAGAACATGTGTTTTTGTAAGGTTTTTCTTGGTTTTGCTCTTGAATTTTCCTTTGTAAAGCAGAGTTATAAATAGAAACAATTAAAATGTTTTATCCTTATGAACCTCTTTCAGATTTGCCCCCTTTTCAGGTTTGTCCTTTATTTTTTCCAAGAAAATATGGTCACCATATACAGTATATAAGTGAGATGGGCACATTCTGGAATGCTGTTGCTGTTCTGGTTTCCAGGAAGTCCTCCCTTCCCTCAAATTCAACCCTCACTGAATGTGTAACATGGATCTGTACTGCAGAAAAACTGTTAGATTGACTCACTGCATTTGTCCCTATTTATTCTACTGCAGCCTATCCATTCATCCTACTGCTTCTCCAAATCCTTTTGTCCCCTAAGACAGGGTTTCTCAACCAGGGTTCCGCGGCACCCTAGGGTTCCACGAGAGGTCACTAGGGGTTCCTTGGGAGATCACGATTTATTTAAAAAATTATTTCAAATTCGGGCAACTTCACATTAAAGAGGTAAGTTTCATTCTTTATTTTCAGTTTAAGAACACTGTTAATGCATATATACAGGCCCACACATGAAACAAAGATAATAATTTTGTAACTTCTGGCCTCTATTTGAGCCTGAATGTGCAGGGGTTCCCTGAGGCCTGAAAAATATTTAAAGGGTTCCTCCAGGGTCAAAAGGTTGAGAAAGGCTGCCCTAAGATGTAAAAAGGTAAAGGTTCCCGTGCTCATCTCCGGTTGTTAGCTGATTGTCCGAAGATGCTTCCAAGGTCATGAGGCATTCATCTACTTGCATTTGCATGCTTTCGAATTGCTAGGTTGGCAAGAGCTGGAGCTAGTGCGGGAGCTCACTACCTTACCTGCTGAGCCACCACGCCCCCTGCCCTAAGATGTAGGGAGACTCTTTACAAGCAGGTGACCTGTGTCCGCTCATACCCAAAGTGTACATGCAAAGGCTACAGCAAAATATTAGGGGTTATGTCAAGACCTGCTTACCGAACCACAAACCAGCCAACTACGTTTTAGTCCAGCCTGCCGTGCAAACTCAGTTCTCTTCGATTGGTATGAGTTTGGTTCGTTTTCGATTCAGTCTATATTGTGCAAACCCAGAACACGGGGTTAATTCTAAAAGCCCTGCGCAAACACGTCGCGGGTGACCATAATCACTGGGATTCTTGTCCAAAGCAAGGGGAGGGACCCCTGTCATCGTGCGAACTTAATTACAACTTTTGCAAAGAGGGAATGCGGTGAAGAGCTGCAAGACATGATTTGGCGGAACCCACAAACGAAGGCGACGCCGAAAAGCGCGTCCACCCGCCTTTCATTGGCGGGCAGCTCTCACCCGCACCTCCTGCGGCCCCGCCCCACCTCGGCAAAGCGCTCTGATACGCCCCAAAGCTAGAAGAAGGCGGGCCTTCTGGGAGAAAGTGCCCTCATCCGAACTCAGCACAGCGCCAGGCGAACCCGCCCTTTTTTTTTGCCGGCTCCCGCCTTTTCAGACTGGAGGATGCGCTAAGAGGAGAAGGAAAAAAAGTCACAACCATAGAAAAAAAAGTCCTCAGCGGCAATTTGGACAAGATACATTCCTCTTCAGAAAGACAGTAGCGGCAGGAGATCAGAGGAGACACACGTCAGTCTTGAGGTCCCTCCGCCGAGGAGCCAAAGACACCTCTACCAAGCCCCAGTATTAAAAACCGCGGAACGAAAAACAACAATAACGAAGGAGGGGAGCGTGCGGCGAGCGAGCGTGTGAGTCATGTGACCGGCCCTTTTTCCCCGCCCATTTCTGTTTTTAGCCAATGGGCGCGAAGGTGACCGACCGGAGGCTATATAATCCGGGTCGCGTCACAAAAACCGCCCAAGAGTCGGGGGAGTTGTCGCCAGCTGTGCGTCCGGTGGGTTGTGGCTGCCGCGAGGAGCCGAGGCAGGCGCGTGCTCGCTGCCGGCCACTCGGGGTTCTGAGTGGGAGGGGAGGGGGAGAGCGCGAGAGAGGCCGAGCTCCTCCATCTGCGGCGGGCGCGGAACGGCGGGACGGCGGCTACCGCCTCGCTCGCTCTCCTGTTACCCGCTGTCCTCTCCGGGTCCCACCACCCTCCCTCTCCCCAGATCGGGCCAGGTCAGTACCTCAGGGTTACAGCCGGCCCTGGGCTGGAGCAGCTCGGGTGGCCTTGGGTAGCGGCCGCCGCTGTCGGTGTGAGTGGAGAAGAGCCTGAGGATTTCTCGGCTCCGGTTTTTCGGGCCTGAGGCGGAGAAGTGCGCGCAGATTGGGCGGAGGCAGTGATGCTCTCGCCAAGGCTGTAGTGCAGCCGCCTCCCGCTCCCCTGGGCGAGGATGAAGGCCGAGCGTCGCTCGTCCAGGCGGAGAGGCGTAGGCGGAAACCCGGAGCAGAGGTCTCCCTCTCCCGCGGGGCAATATGCAGAAAGCGCCTGGGGTCCCCGCAGGAGGACGCTCGCTGAGCGGTTCACGCGTCTCTAAGGGAGCCCCTGAGAGAGAGAGGCGTTGTAGTCTTGGGCAAAACATGCATCCTCAGTTCGACTTGAAGGTGACTTAAGGATCCACCAAAACCAGGGCCAGTGTTTTGCCTTCAGAAAGCCTTGATTCAGTGCTTGGCATCTCTTGGTAATGGAAAAGTAACCTTTGAGGCAAGCTCGGTTCCTGGTGACTTCATGGACATCCACATGGTTTCCTTAGGAAGAGGAGGACCGAAAAGCTCCTGCCTGTCAGTGCAGGCGGTGCTGAGCAAGATGGGCCATCTTTCTTAAGCGTTACAGTTCTGAACAGTGGCTCTATTAACTATTACTGTATGTAAGTGTGTGTGTATATAAATAAATATGTAAGCATATATTTTTAAAAGTCAAGTTGAGCATGGCTCCATGTAGTTTTCTTGCCATTGCTTTCTATTTAATTTTATTAATCTCCCATCTCTCTATAGCCTGGGTATTCCCATAGAGTTCATCCATCCTAGTATTAATCCGGCCCAATTCTTTCCTAAGCTTCCGAACCCAAGCATAGGCAGCCAGCTGTTACCATCTGCTGGGGCTATATACACCTGTATGATTAATAATATTGAATTAGGAGGCATATATTGCTTTTTAGTTTTGTTACTTTGCAAGGAGAAAAACTCAAGATATCACTATGTTTTATTTATTAGAAGTTCTGATAAATGCTTTAAAAACGCTGTCCTGCTTTCCAGAGACACTTCTAGTGTAATAGAAGATTAAAGAAGCTTTTAATCTGATTGGCAAATCATTGCATAAAGTAATAATAGTTTATTTCCTCCTGCCTTGTATCCAGAAGTTAGAACTTATTTGTGCAGCCATTTTCCCTTAAACCACTCGCTGCCATGTGGAGAATAATTAAGATCATTGACAGAATCCTGGGAAAGATATAGTTAATTCCCTGTTAGAATGCCCTCATGCTAGGAACAAACTATCTTTGCAGCTAAACAGCTGATAAAGTCATGCCAGGTTTGTGATTGTCCCCATCTGTCTCATGAATTGGCAAGGACTTTGTAGAACCTGGGAGAGGAATGGGATATATGTCTTGTAATTGGATTGATCATAATTCCGTGGTTTGATCATCCCAATATTCAAATAAGGCAAATTGGTATATGTAAGAAGGCACTCTTGAAAACACCAAACTGTTGAAGAGGTAGTGGTAAACTGTTCTTCACCTAAGAAGCCCCATTCTCTGTGATGATCATGTGTGTTCAGGAAGATTGAGGCATACTTGTAATTTTCAGTGCTGCTCAGTACTTCTTTAAGATGGATGTGTGGTTTTGATTTAAATGTCAATCTGGTTGGAATATGTCATGTATATCTGTTGTTTACTAATCTCTTTTAGGTCAGTAAAGCTGGGAAAGTCCTGAGCATCTTGGTTTGTAGAAAATACCAAAGTGAAAACTTCATATTGCTCTGTGCAGAGCAGCTGTATACAGTTTGATGGTGGCTTCAAATAATTGAAGCTGGTGCTTAGCAGTTTAAAATATCCCCCAGGCTTATTTCAAAACAATGCATATGCCTGTTGCTCTACGGAGCTGGCTGATAGCAATGAGTCTTGTGTGAACTGGATGCTATGTTGTACAGCAAGGGTGATGGAGATCTGCTGTGTGTTGGGCTGTAGAGGGCTTAGATTGTGCTGGTAAGAAACTGGCTATGCTGCAAGTTGCTGCTGCTTAATGCTTGTCACTACAAACAAACTGCTTGTATTTCTGTGTTTTTTTTCTGTCCCCTTCAATGTTGGAGACTTCTTCCTCCTCCTTTAATAATCTCTCCTGTGCCTTGCTATTCCTGGGCTACTGCTTTGTGGATGTTGGCGGCTTCTTGTTGTGACAGGAGAATGTGTGTGTGTCCTGGGCCCAGGAGAATTGGTAGGTATTTTTTGTGCTATTATCTGAGTAATAGAATTTGGGGGGTTGGGAATGGGTTAATGGGGGAGTGTATTAAATAAACATTACTGTAGGTATCCTCTGGAATTGTTGGCTGTGAATTTTAGGAATTGTGGTCTAACATTTCTGGAGAACACCTAGTCTGAAAAGGCTCCTGTAAGTATTGTCTTTTCAATGCTTCTTTAAGCTTAAATTGATATTTTCCTAGTTTATACTCTTCCAAATAAACTTCCCTTGCATTTCAATTTAACAAAAGTGAGCTTCAGTGTACAGTAAAAACAGATTCACACAGCACATTAAGCAGTAATGTAGCTTGTTTAGTTTGGGCTTAAATGCATGAACTCAGTATGGTGCTTTGTAAAATATGCTTTATGACTTCACGTTGTATCTAGCCATTATGGTTAATTCAACTGATGGTTTAAAAAAAATCCTGACTTAGGATGTGTATACCCAACCACTGTACATGTGTTGAATGTGGTACTAATTTGTACAAATGCACTGCTGACAAGCATCCCAAGTTTCTAGAATATAATAATATAAATATTAGATAATAAATTATATTGTTACTACCTTCATTCCTGGGTTTTTTTTAAGGCATTCAGGTGGGGTTAATTAATTTTAGCTTGCTTTAGTTACTGGCATAAATTGGGCATGTCACTGACCCATTTCCTCTGCCTCCTCCACCCACCCCTGGTAGGGATTTTGTATCTGATACAGTGCTGAGTCTTTCTTTCATGTTTACCTGGAAAGAGAAATGTTGGTCATGGTAACCATGACAAGTGACTGTACATATATCAGGCTTTCAAATTGGTTTTTTGATATTCACAAGTCATCAGCTACTTAAGATTGATAAGGTGGTCTGGAGACATGACAGTAAAGAATCAAAATAACTGAGGAAATGAAAGGACCTGAGGTTGGACAGTTGTTGGCACTTTCTACAGCGGTCTGACTTGCTTTATTCCTGTCTTCTATTAAAACTAGAAATTTCCAGAATTTGAAAATGTACTATACATATTTGAATTGTGCAATGAGATAAGCTGCCTCTGCTTCACCCCAAACAGGCTCTCCGCAGTAGCATATACTATTGGCATTGTACAAGTCCCATAGAGGATATGATTGCAAGAGAAACAAAATAAAAACAGGAAGAATGGATCCATCTTGTGTGTCCTTTTTCACATTATGGCTATTAAGGGTTAAGGTAGCGAAAAGTATCTCTGACACTTGAGAAAGGCAGACAGACAAAACACTGAGCAAAGTATGTGCAACCAAAAATATAGGAATACAGAAGCAAGAAATAGAATAAAGACTGCTCAGATCAAGATGATTTGAATATCTTTGAAATCCAATATGACTGTGACAAACACAAATTAGACAGTTTTCTTAAATTCTGCTGTCTCTACCAAAACTTGTGAAATAACTTAAATATTTCTGTGGATCTATGGAAGATAAAAGGTTTTAAAGTAAGAAAATAGTTTCAAGCACTACTACTAGGAGAGTTTGCCACAGATCCTCTTGAAAAGCTGCTGTTTGTCAGAGTTGAAAGTATGGACTAGATCTGTGGCTCCCAAACTGTGTGCCATGGCACCCTGGGGGACTGCACCAAATTCACAGGGGCGCTGTGGGATATTTTCACCTCGATTGACCAGACTATCACCAGACAATCCTGCTGGTCGCAACTCACTTTCCATTCGTCTCGAATCCTGGCTTTTCTTCTCCAGGTTCAGCCAAAGTTCTTGACTATTGGGTCTTCCCATCTCTTTGGAGGTCGGCCAAGGGGTCTTTTTATTTCTCTTGGATACCATTCGGCAACTGCTGTTGTCCAATGGCCATCTGACATGTGCGCGACGTGACCTGTCCAGCGTAGCTTCTGTTTGTGATATTTGATGACATTTATTCCACTTCGTGCTCTAAACTGACTATTTGGGATGTGGTCTCGGAGAGGAAGTTTCAGCGTGGATCTTTCCATAGCCCTTACTGCTCTTGAAAGCTCTTCCTCTTCTGCCTTTGTTAGCGACCATGTTTCACTTTCATATAGCACCGCCGGTAAGACAGTTGAATTAAAAAGATTAGCACACAGTTTTCCTTCGATCTTCTCATTTTGTAAGACTTCTCTAATGGAGTTGTATCTAGCCCATCCAGCTTTCTTTCTTCTGACCAGTTGTTCTCTTTGATCATTGTTCATTCTGATTAGCTGTCCCAGGTAGACATAGTGGTCAACCTCTTCAATGAGTTCGTTCTGAACCCTCATTTGGAATTTTGGAAGGTTCCCTGTCTGCATATATTTTGTTTTAGTGCGATTCACCTTTAGACCCACCTTTCTGCTTTCGGCGTCAAGTTGTTGAACCATTTTTGCAGCTTTCAAGCATCTTTTGCGATCAGTACAACATCATCCGCAAATCTGAGATGGTTTATCTTCTCTCCATTTACATCGATTCCGTCTTCCCAGTTCACTCTGCGCATGATATTTTACTACTTAATAAATGGAACTGTCCTAATGTCTGTGGGGTGCTGTGGCACATGTGTGGGAACTGCTAGGGGCACTGTGACAAAATTACTGACACGGCGCTATGAAGCAAGAAAGTTTGAGAATCTCTGCTCTAGATGTTAGTTCCATCATTCAATAATATACTCCATATTAAGTCAAAATTTGCTGTTGCTGTCATAGACCATTAATTGTGTAACAGTAGATGGTTGCTGAAAATGGTCATGCAAAATGGTGACTAGTTATTTTTGTGATCTGCTTGAAGACCATTAAATGAGTATAAGTAATTTTTAAAAGAATCTCCTGGAAGTTTTGTGGTTCCAGACTGTAGTCTACTGTTCACAATTGTTATGTACAGTAAATATCCTGTGGTCACTTACAAATGTTGCTGAATATAGCAGGACTTACTGGTGGGTAATACAAAGATTTTAGGTGCCTGGCACCCTTAAGTTTGTAAAATTTGAGGGAGATGACAGGAGAAAACAGATTACAATAATTAACACAAATAACAAATGTGGCAACTTCCTTAATAAGGCAAACCAAATCCTTATTACATGTACAGACACTGAGAGTCTTTTCAAAGATAGGACTTAGAACAATGATAGAACAATCAAGAATAGGTGATTGTTCCAGTGCTTCAACTTTTAAGGTGACTTTCAGACTCCCAAATTGACGTTTCAATTAAGTTGGGTAAATCTATTTATAATTCTTTACTAGTGTAATAGGGTGAATTGGGATATTTAGCCTTAGATTATTAATTTAAAATACTCCTGCAATTAACTGCTGAGTCAGCAAAGCTGTATGCGTTAAAGAGGTATTTAAATAAAAGTGTGTGTGCGCACGTGTGTGTGTATGTATGTGTATATACACACACACACACACATACATACACACACACTTTATGAAAAGGCCATGCTAAGTTTACCTTGTCTTATGTTTCCTTCCAGCAATTCCAGTCAAGAGCTCCAGGTTGCCATTGTTCTCTGATGCCATGCCAGCACCAGCTCAGCTACTGCTGCCATTAATTCGCAACTGTGAGATTGGCAGGATATACAGCACTGCATGTTACTGTCACCACAAGCATCTATGTTGCTTGTCCCCTCCCTTAACTCACAAGCACTTGAGGTATGTTCCTCAGAAGAAGATTGCAACGCTCTGCAGACCAAAGGAAAACTTCAGTCAGTTTATTCATGCAAGAAGCTATGTCTCCACACCACAGCGATTTTACCTCACACCTCCACAAGTCAACAGCATCCTCAAAGCAAATGAATACAGTTTCAAAGTGCCAGAGTTTGATGGGAAAAATGTAAGTTCTGTTCTTGGCTTTGACAGTAACCAGCTGCCTGCCAATGCTCCCATAGAGGATCGAAGAAGTGCAGCGACTTGCTTACAGACAAGAGGGATGCTTCTGGGTGTATTTGATGGCCATGCAGGATGTGCGTGTGCCCAGGCTGTCAGTGAGAGACTGTTTTATTATATAGCTGTTTCTTTGTTGCCCCATGAAACTTTACTTGAAATAGAAAATGCTGTTGAGAGTGGTAGGGCCCTGTTACCCATCTTACAGTGGCATAAGCACCCTAATGACTATTTCAGTAAAGAAGCTTCCAAATTATATTTTAACAGCTTACGAACTTACTGGCAAGAACTCATAGACCTTAACACTGGAGAAACAACAGATGTCAAAGAAGCTTTAATTAATGCATTTAAGAGGCTTGACAATGACATTTCTTTAGAAGCTCAAGTTGGAGATCCGAATTCTTTCCTTAACTATTTAGTATTGCGTGTAGCTTTTTCTGGTGCAACTGCCTGTGTGGCTCATGTAGATGGTGTTGATTTGCATGTTGCCAATACTGGTGATAGTAGGGCCATGCTTGGTGTCCAAGAAGAGGATGGCTCTTGGACTGCTGTTGCTTTGTCTCATGATCATAATTCACACAATGAAAATGAAATTGAACGACTTAAAATGGAACATCCAAAGTCTGAAGAAAAAAGTGTTGTCAAACAAGATCGGCTATTAGGCTTACTGATGCCTTTCCGAGCTTTTGGTGATGTCAAATTTAAGTGGAGCATTGACCTTCAGAAGAGAGTAATAGAATCAGGCCCAGATCAACTCAATGATAATGAATATACAAAGTTCATTCCACCAAACTATCACACTCCTCCATATCTCACGGCTGAGCCGGAAGTGATACACCACAAATTGAGACCTCAGGACAAATTCCTGATATTGGCAACAGATGGTTTATGGGAAACAATGCACAGGCAGGATGTAGTTAGAATAGTAGGTGAGTATCTAACGGGCGTTCATCATCAGGAGCCAATAGCTGTTGGCGGCTACAAGGTAACATTGGGACAGATGCATGGTCTTCTTACTGAAAGGAGAGCTCGTGTCTCTTCAGCCTTTGAAGATCAGAATGCCGCTACTCATTTGATACGCCATGCCGTAGGAAATAACGAGTTTGGCACTGTTGATCATGAACGGCTCTCTAAGATGCTCAGTCTTCCAGAAGAGTTGGCTCGGATGTACAGGGATGATATCACAATTATAGTGGTACAGTTCAATTCCCATGTTGTTGGTGCATGTCAAAATGAAGAATTCTGAATTGAAGTGGCAAACAAAACTTTTCATTGAACAAAATGATAAATGGCCAGTATTGAGTGCATCATAGTAAAACAGTTGATTATCATCTGGTCATTGGAATTATAACTGGAGCAAATATAATTTGCAAAAACCTTGGACAGTGATCAACATGTTACTTATCTAATTTAAACTACCAGGAGAACAAAACAACTTTGCACTAATTAGTCTTATTTGCTTGAACAATGGCTTATAATTTGGGATTACTTGGTAGAAGTAAATCTTCATATGCATCAGTGCAATGTCCTGCAGGGCAAAAATCTTGCATTTATCACATGTAAATTCCAATGTAGATAGGTATCTAAGTTGCTTTAGAAAACTTTGGATGATAACTTGGTTATAAAACTGAACTTGAATAGGGCTGTTGACTTTTATATCTACAAAGTAGCTATTGTGTCTTTCCTTCAGGAAAGGAAGGGAAAGTATTTTTTAACAGTTGGTAAATGTCTTGATATCATATCTAATTATCTTCTCTTGGGTAGTGATATATCTGTTGAAACACATGCCTGGAATATTGATGTTAAAAGTCCAAGTTTAAGCCATAGATATCTTAAGCCTATCCAGAAGTATTAGAAATTGAATACCATTTTGCATCAAATAGCTAATATATTTTGCACAGTTCAAAGGGCAATAAATAATTAGAAGGTTAGATAACTAAATGGAAAAGTGCAAAAAACAAAACAAACCCTCTTTGGCTTATGTTATAAGCCTGAAATTCTACTTTTGTGAACCTTGACCTAATCTTCAGTCAGACTGTCTTGTAAAAACATCACAGTCCTGGCTTGTACCAAACCTATTTCTACTGGTCTTGGTTTTAGTGTTGTATTTAGACAAACAGTAGTGGCTTAGTAAATTTGTGTAGTCACATGTGTTATAGTCTGAATTAAAGTTTGGTCTTCTGGACATGTTAAGTATTACAAAGCAAAAAATGTACCTGTATTGTTTGGTTGCCATGGTGACTATTGAAGAAAACCATGTAGTAAGAGTTGTAAATAGAGATCGTGGCAGAGAAAAGTCTGCATGCTCTATGCTGAAGTCTACTGGCTGTGCAGCATCAGCTCCTTTCAAAGTGTCACTATTGGTGTGTAAGCTTGCTTACATCCCACATCTCTTCCTCATGTTGCATGACTGATCTCTGAACTTCATCTATACCATATAATGCACTTATTTGGAAATGGCAGGTAAATTTAAGAAGTTTTCTTAGCAATTGCATTTTGAGTACTTCTAATTTAATATCAAACTCAAGGCTTCATGAATGTCACTTGCCTTATAATATCGAACTAGTTTTTATCATTTCATAAACAAATAGTATAACTATAATTGAACGTTGCTTAATGTTTTCCTCAAGTTCATATCTATATTTGAGGCATTTGCAGATGAACATTAATATCCTATGTGCTTCTGTTTAAATATCCTGTATGTATTCCACTTGAATTCCATTTGACTTTCCATCACATATGTGATTGTTCAAGCTGACACATTTTAGACAACGTCAGTGTTCTTCACAGCATAGATATATAAAATGAAAAAAGAACAATGAGATAACTCTGTCCTTAGTACACCAGTAATATCTATGTGATTGTTTCCAGCACTTAAGTTTTGTAGCACTAAAGCTCTCTCTGCTCTTTACTATACACTAAGAGTAATATTTGTCTAAAAAGTTGCAAGTATTGAAATGCAAAGACATATGTAATTGCACCACTTTCCTAAATGGATATTCTTTATAAATTTATCTGGGTGGAAAATTCCTATCTGCAGCCTTAAAAAGGGGGTGGGCTTCTCTCTGTCCAAAGAAGTAACTATTCTAGCTTTTGCTGATATTTCTCCATCTAATTTTGTTGTTTATTATATTAATGACAAACTGAGCAGTTTAAATTGTCATCTTTATAAATGGAGTAGAATTGATACATCCATATTTTATGTTACATTATTCATTTTCTTAGCAATTTGTGACATCTGCAATACATGTAAATGTATCTTTTTGGCTTGGTTCTAGTCATAATGAAAGGTATTGAGTCCTGGTCCTATATCTTCAGCATTGTGGGGAGAGGTGGTGGTCTTGTACATACGGATATGAACATAGGAATTTAAGTTCTCAGAATACGTTTGCACTGGGGGGGATGGCTTTTTCAACACCACATGATACAGTCCAAGTACAAACAACTTTTTAGTAGATTTCAATAAAAACAATTATTGGAAACATGCATTACGGTCTTTGAAAAGTTGTCTCGCCTTTACTTTCCTGGATTCAAATTTCAGATTTGATTGTTGGGCTGTTTTTAATGGTAAAGTCACAGTTATGCATGAAAATGTTTGCAGTGAAACTGCCTTTCCCAAGAGAGCTTGCAACTGGAACAAATAAATTAGTAGCATCAGACTGAATGGATCACAATATGTAAATATATTCTATTTCACAAATGTGGTTTTTGCATTAGCTTCCAGCTAATTAGAAATATCCATTCTTGCCTTCCATTTTTAGAGCAAACAGAAGAGCTCAGTTGAATATAGTCATCTATGTCATTCTCCAGTTTTTCTCATCTGTTTTAGCATATGCTTTTAGCTGATCCATTATATCTATACAGTGCTGGACTATTTAAACCCCTTTACTTTCCAACTAATGAGTAGCTAATAACTTTTCAATGAAGTGAGTCTCATTTGTTGTCCTTTGTCATTATTACTATCAAAAAAGAAAAAAAAATCAAGCAACTGGTTCCTGTTAAAATTTGGGAAAGAAAAATCAGGCAATCCTTAAAACCTACCATCCTCTTGTTCCAAATACTGATGTTAAGAAAAATTTTCTTAAACTGTTGGAAATGAGGAAGCTGGGTTTTTGGATCAGCTCTAATACAGAGTAACCTTACAAAGTAGGCAAGGTTTTGAGAAAGTAACAAGTAAGAGAAGGGAAAAGAAAATGGAATATAATTCTTAAGAGCTCAGGCAGCCTTGCCAATGTTTCTTGACCACACTGAAAGAAAAATGCATTTCATTTCAAGCAAAAGCTCATAACTGACACGTTTATGTCTATTTTTACACCATTGAAGTTGAACCTTAGGTTGACCTGAATTAAAATGTGACCAGAGTGCAGGGAAAGTCTTGCATAATCCTGTTTGTTGTATAGTTTAATATGAGTGTATTTTTTTCTGCTAATTTTCCAGATAGGAATTGGGACTTGAGTTATATATCAATCAATTTTCTAAAAAAACTAGACACCAAACACCAAGAGGTATCTGATTTTGTTGATGTATCAGTTTAATACCTTTCAATGTGACTGCCAATGAAGTCCGAGATTACAGTTCAAAATGCTAAAAATGTTTTTCCAGAACTTTCACATGGAAAGAGTAAAGCATGCTATAAGATGTGCTACATGTAATCTTCGTCAGAAGAAAATTATTTTATGTTCAGAGGGACTTCTGCTGTAGTAACTGTGTTTGGGGTAGTAGTAGTTCAAACTGTGCTGAGTCTTTTTTTTAGTTGAGTTCCTAGGGTCTGTGCCAAGAATTAATAAGGCCATAAAATTATGTAATTACCACTTAAGCTAAAATATGCTCAAGGCTATTTATTTCACAACATCAAATGTAAATTATGAAGTTGAATAGTGGTATTCCAATGTGTGCATATGTGTCTTGTATTGGAATGTACCATCTTGATGGCAAGAGTATTGTATGTTTTTATAGTAAAATATCTGTTGGTAGAAAATCACTTCTTTGCACAATTATGCCTGAGATTAAAGGAACAGAACATATGTAGTACTCTTGCTTCTAAGTATGAAATGAAGAATGCTATGGAATGATAGTTGCTTTTTATCAACCCTTTAGTGATTTCTAGGAATTCCCTAGGACCTTGTGTGTTTCTTTCTGCCAATAGTATAGTTCCTCTTTTGATTTGGTTGCCAGAAATTGTACTAGGCAAATTAATCAATGGAAATCTAGTTTGATTTGTCTTTTATAAAATTGAAAGCTTGGACTTGTTACGATATAGTGTGGGGTAAGAGAAGTGACATTTTATTTACAGTATTGTTCAATATTACTACTCTATAACAAGGTCTTCAGATAGTTTACGGTAAAAGTTAAATCCATACAAATATAAATGTTTCCACTTGTAATTTCTTATTGGCTAGATCAGAGCTTTCCAAACATTTCATGTTGATGACACACCTTTTAGACATGCATCATTTCACGACACAGCAATAACAGGGCTCCCCGGCCCACGTGATTGGCTCCCGTCTGCAAACCCCGCCCCCGGCCCAAGTGATTGGCTCCTGCCTGCAAACCACTTGGCAAGTTCTCCCCTCTTGCAGCTTTCAGGACAGCCTGGAAACAGCTTGAATGCGGCAGTAGACCCGGGCGTCCAAAACAGCCCCTTTCCACCCACCTGGAACATGACAAATTTCGCTGTTTGCCATTTTTGGGGGGCACTCGCCGCCTCTCCCATGGTTGGGGGAACCCCCTGAGGACAAGGGGCACCTGTCTCCACCACCACCCCGCCCTCCACCCAGACACTGCTGGCGACACAGTAGTGTGTTGCAACACAGTTTGGAAAGCTATGGGTTAGATATGATGATGAATCAGGTGCTTGGAAGGCAGTTAAGAATGAAAGATCTTAATATTTTGTTAAACTATATTCTAAAACATTTGGAATCTTTCATTCTATGAAGAACTTTGGATATATCAAGCTTAGTAAAGGTAAAGGTTCCCCCACACAGTCGTGTCTGACTCTAGGGGCCAGTGCTCATCTCCGTTTGTTAGCTGAAGAGCCAGCTTTGTCCGAAGACGCTTCCGCGATCATGTGGCCACCATGATGCGCACAGAACGCTGTTACCTTCCCACCAAAGTGGTACCTATTCATCTACTTGCATTTGCATGCTTTCGAATTGCTAGGTTGGCAAGAGCTGGGGCGAATGCAGGAGCTCACTCCGTCACACGGGGCTAGCAGGGCTAGGGTCTTGAACCTCCAAACCTGCGACCTTCTGATCCACAAGCCTGGCGTCTTAACCGCTGACAGTTGTAAAAATGGTGATTATGTACTCATGGAAGAATGTTTGACAGAATGAAATCTATCAACTCAAACTTTGTACCAAAGGGGAGGCAAGACCAGGCAATATGATTCTGCATGTGCTAGGCTTAATTCATTGTTCAAAAATTGAAATTGAATGATGAAATTGAAAATATGTAACTGAGGAAAGTTATATTTTTAATAACTTGATATATATTTTTCTTTAAGTGGGTTTTTAAAATAAATGTTTAGATAAAGATATAATTTAGATGTGGGTTTGAGTTTTTAGTTTAGTTTTGTTTTTTAAAGGTTTGTTTGGGGGAGTTGTACACACACACATAACATTTAGTATAGGTTTTTTTCTTCACCATATAGCTCTTTAAAAAGAGAAACCCAGCCTATTATATATAAAGTATTTAATACAATGTAATTATGCTGCTGTTTTAGTATATATGTAATATTACAAAGTAATGGTCTTTCAATGTTAGTTTAAAGATATAGATCACACACACACACACTGTAATATGCGTGGAATACATCAGTACAATATGAAATGAAAATAAATTTATTTTGCCCACACCTATCAGTCTCAATAAAAAGCTGATATATACAGTATATCAAATAAACAAAAGCATTATATCAGAATAAAAGTATACCAGTAGTGCAAAGGAAATAAAAACTTTTTATTGAGATTGATGGCTGTGGGCAGATAAATTGATTTTCATTTGATATTGTACTGATGTATTCCACACATATTACAGTAATACTTTTTTTTCTTTCAAAACAATGCACCTTTAAAGAAAAGTAGTTGTGGCTGGTTCATTAGAATTTCCCTGTCTGGCTCTGCCTTCTGGAAGAAAAGCTTAACCTGAATTTCCCATCCCCCTCTCAAAAATGTGTCTAAAACTGTCCTTCAATCAGCTTAGAGAGAAAAAAAAGTTTACCCACAATTAAAATTGTTGCTCTTCCCTTTCTATTGCATTTTGATTTGTATTGTAGAAAACAGCTACAAATCTGTAGTGCTTTGAAGAACTGATACTTTGCAATTCAAGTTACAAATTTGATTCTGTTCTGTCAACCATCATGTGACAAGCTTGGCCAGCTGGACGTCAAGAATGGGAGCAGGAGCGGCAGGCTAGTAAGAATGGCTGGCCCAGTGCCTCTGCCAAAAGCTTTTCAGTAGGTCTATTTATGACTTGGATGTGGGCCTGGCACTTCTGCATTACAGTTTCTCAATGTTTTGAGTTGTGTTCTAGCCATAGATCAGCCTTTCTCAACCTTTTGACCCTGGAGGAACCCTTGAAATATTTTTCAGGCCTCGGGGAACCCCTGCACATTCAGGCTCAAATATAGGCCAGAAGTTACAAAATTATATTTGTTTCATGTGTAGGCCTGCATATATGCACTAACAGTGTTCTTAAACTAAAAATAGAGAATGAGACTTATTTTTTAATGTGAAGTTGCCCAAATTTGAAATAATTTTTTAAATAAATCATGATCTCCCAGGGAACCCCAGTGACCTCTCGCAGAACCCTAGGATTCCACGGAACCCTAGTTGAGAAACCCTGCCATAGATAATGCCAAAACACTTGAGGGCATGATGCGCTTGCACAATAAAGAGAATAGCCTCCCCTTAATATGTGTCACTAGTACAGTGCTTTCTAAAGTGCTGCCGGTGGCGACACACCAACGGCGGCAGCGGTATGGCGGGGCGGGGGCATGTACGGCGGCAGCAGCGGCATCCGCTAAAACGCAGAAGCGCTGATGGTGCGCCGCCGCCATGCACGCCCCCGCTGCCGCTTCCGGGTTGTGTGGTGACACACCAGACTCTGTTGCGACACACTAAAGTGTTGCGACACAGAGTTTGGAAAGCTGTGCACTAGTATTTACAAATTAGACAGTTTACTGCCATATTTTCAAAGACTTGCAATACTGTTGTATGGTAGGAGTCGTGTATATCTTCAGAGAAATGCTATTCCAGAGGGTAGGTGCCACAACAGAGAAGATGTGTTTCTGGGGTCCCACTAGATGCCATTGCTTGATAAAAGAGACTTGGAGTGCCCCTACTCTGCCCAATCTTAGTGGACAGGCAAAAACCACTAGAAACAGATACCCCTCAAATAACCAGGCCCTGTGCCATGAAGGGTGGCAACCAGCACTTTGAACTGCACCTGGAAGCAAACGCAACCAATACAGCTTGCAGAGCATTGATGACACATGGGTTTATTGAGGTACACCCAAAATGCCTGCACTGCTTCCTGTTGGTCTTTAGTGGCAGCCCCATGTGCACTACAAGAGTTCAGCCATGAGGAGACTAGAGTATGAGTGACCATCCGAAGGGCCTTCTAGGAATGGGTAAAACTGGTGCACAACGTGGCCCTGTGCAAAGGCCCTTTGGGCCACTGCTGCCACCTGCCCTTTGAACAGTAGCTGTGAGTCCAGGAGGACCTCCAAATTGTACACTGGTCTTGAAAGAGGAAGTACTACCCTATCCAAGACCAAAGTTGAAAAATTTCTAGATCCAGAGGACCCAGTCGCAGCCATTCACTCTTGTTAGGATTGAGCCTGAGTCTGTTCCTCCCCATCCAGACCTGAACAGCGTTGACAGCATCGCCTGGGCAGCCTGCAGTTAAGATGTATGACTGGGTATCATCAACATACTGATAATACCAGACCCTGAACTGAAGGGTCACCTCACCTACATGTTAAACAGGGATGAGAGTGGAGAGTGTTGAGCCGTGATGCCCTCACAAATGAGGGTCCATGGACACAATCACCTCTACTCCCCTGTTAACACCAACTGGAACTGATCAGAGTGGAGGAGGGGAACCATGGCAATAATATGCCTCCCAATCCTTGCACTTGGTTGAGAAGGATACTGTGGTTGACAGTACTGAAAGCCACAGAGATCAAGGAGCACAAGGATTGATACTCCTCCATCCTAGCTCTGCCAAAGGTCATCAACAAGCATGACCAATGCAGACTCCGTACTGTACCCTGGCCTGAAATTTGACTGGAACGGGTCCAGATAATCTGTTTTCTCCAAGAGCCTCTACAACTGTTGTTTGACGACCACCTCAACAACCTTTCCAAAAAAGGGAAGTTTGGGGACCGGACAATAACTGTCCAGAAGAGATGGATCCAGCAGTGGCCTCTTGAGAATGAGGAACACCACTGCCTCCCGCTGAGAGGTTGACACCCAACTACAGGTCACCTTCTGAACTGCTTTTACACTGCAGGAGGGACCTGGATCTAATAAACAGGTGACCAAACGGAGGAACTTATCTGCTTCCCCAGGAATCACAGGATCAAACTCAGTACAGATAACCTCACAACTCTTGAGCTGCCCCAGACTCAACATCACCAGATAGCAAATTCATCTCCCAAAGGACTAACAACCTTGGAGTCTTTAAAGCCAACTGAGGGATGGAATCCAACAGCTCAAGCAGAGATGATGCTGCACAGCAGGGAGAGGGTCCAGCAGCAACAATCCTTTTTTTTCCCTACACCAGAGCTTTCCAAACTGTCGCGACATGTTAGTGTGTCGGCTGCAGTATGTAGGTGTGTCTCATGAACGTAATGAGAAACCTGAGTCCGACGCTCAGAGCCTCAAGCGCCTCGCTGCCGCTGCCTCCGAGCCCTGCCAGGATTCTGCAGGGGTCCTAGTGCCTGCCTTGTGCCCTGCTGTAAGAGGGGAGCTCTGTTTTCATGAGATATGTCGCTATTACAATTTATGTATGTGTCCATGTCTCTTATAAGTTAGTTTAACCTCCGGTTTGCTAGTAAAACTGAATTACTGTGTCGCAAAATGCATGTCTAAAAAGTGTGTCACCAACATGAAAAGTCTGGAAAGTTCTGCCCTACACTTCATTTGTTTTGGAAGAGTCCCTCCTAGTGGGGAGATGGGCAGTGATAAATTTGATAAGATTACAAAAAATAGATAAATAAGGCTACAAAAAATAGAGTATCAGAATACACAACAACAAAATCTAAACTAAACCAAACCAAGAAAAAAAGACTCCCCTTAAAGACCCTGAGAGCAGCAACAATCCTATCTGTTCTCTCGGACCAAACTTCAGCCAGAGCATCTCACCTTTGGTTATCTGTAGAGACTGTGTCGTGACACGTTAGTGTGTTGGCTGCAGTGTGTAGGTGTGTCGCGTGAACGTAATGAGAAACCTCTGAGTCCGACGCTCAGAGCCTCTCAGTCTCTGAGAGCCTTTAATGACACAGATGACAGCCACTCCCACTCCCACTTGGGGTCTTGGCCAATGCAAGACCCAAAACCCGGGTGGGCATATTTCAAGAGGGAAACAAAGACACAGCCTGGGCCCACCAGGTCTTGGTTATACAGGTAGTCCTCGTTTAGCAACCACAATTGGGACCAGCAATTTGGTTGTTAAGCAAAGTGGTTGCTAAGTGCTTATGCTCTTCAGCGTTCCTTTGCTTTACAGACCTGCAAAGGTCATAAATGTGAGGATTGGTCACAAAGTTACTTTTTCATCACCACTGTAACTTTGAACAGTCACTATATGAGGCAGTCACTAAACGAGGACCACCTGTACATCAGCACCCTCATCCACAATAAGACCATGGATGAAGGAAGATTTATTACAAACCAGCCTGGCATTCACAAGCAGCAGCTGGCACCCAGGACCACCAAGGATATGATCATCTGGTACCGGGTGAACACGAGGCCAGACATTGCTGTCCTATAATAAGGCTACCTACCTTATCTACCTCTCCCTGTCAGGGCTACAATGGTATTAACTGCCCTTTATCCTCCCCCCACCACCCTCTGGTCCTCCCTCCAAGGCCAGGATACTCATATTCCCTATTGCTCACATATCCACCACCCACCCACCACCATCATACACCACACAACCACAGGAAAGCACAGAACTTTAGCTAAGTTGTGAAGTACGTGCCTGACATGGCAAAGCAGATCAATGGTCCTTTAAGATGGTAGTTTCCTATGTTTGTGACAGAGAAATTGTGGTTTTGTTAATAAAACAATCAGGAAATTTACAGTAGATAATATTAAGCTACCAAAAAAGACATCGTAGAGGGAGAGGCTTGGCAATATGAAATCCTGGGAGGGGAAAAAAACCCCCGACTCCTCTCTCAGAGGACTGCCAGGTTTTTGGCAGAAAGGTTTGCCCAACCTGGTTTTTGAGGTCCTAAGAGTGGAATCAGACTTTTAGCCTCAATTCTTTCAACTCAGCCTGGACCGGCCATTTTGAACTGTCTTCTTGGCACCTAACAGACGGTCCTGCTCTTATCTGTGTATCCTTGTCTTTCCAAAGCTCCTGTGTTGATACAAACAGATGGCTGATAGTTGCTTAGAAGTTCTCCCCACTCCCTTGCAGAGCATCCCTTTCCTCTGCATTTAGATCCTAGTGGGCAACTGATTGACACAGAACAGTCAAGCTGGAAAACGATATTTCATTTAAGCCCTGAGCTATATTTGGGTGACACTGCCCTGTGTCCTGTACGACTGCAGCTTGAGAAATTTCTATATAAGCCCTTGCGGTTAGTAACGTGGCCAACATTTCCTAGAGTTATTACAAAGAGTTATCCAAAATATAAGCAGAAGCTGTAGGTAAATAACAAAGTCATGGTCAGGGAGGCATTTAAAATAAGTTCTCCAAACCAAGCTTGATTCCTGATGTTTCATGGACATTCTTGGGAGCAATATTGAAGTGATCTGCCATTATCTCAGAGCTTTCCAAACCGTGTGTCGGGACACATTAGTGTGTCAGCTGCAGTGTCTGGGTGTATCGCTGCTGTTGGTGCCTCCGAGCCCTGCCAGGATTCTGCCCAGGTCCTAGTGCCTGCCTTGTGCCCTGCTGCCTCCAAACCTGCTGTGATTCCGCACAGGTCCTAGTGCCTGCCTTGTGCCCTGCTGCCTCCAAACCTGCTGTGATTCCGCGCAGGTCCTAGTGCCTGCCTTGTGCCCTGCTGTAAGAGTGTGTTGCGAAATGATGCCCTGATGTAAGAGTGTGCCGCAAAATGATGCATGTCTAAAAAGTTTGTCACCAACATGAAAAGTTTGGAAAGCTCTGCATTATCTTCTTTCAGGATGTGTTTTTGACTTGGTAGTTTCTCATCCAAGAACTAACCAGATCAGTACTGCTTAACTTGCAAGCCTTGTCAAGACTGGGCATGTGTTGCTACCTGCTGAGACAAAGGATAGATTTTGTATTGCTAAAATGTGGATATTGCAAAATCTGACTAACATAATTAGGCAGTATGCTTCATAATTATTTAATTAGGCTCAAGGAATACATTTGGCAATATAATCTGCTAATTTAGGGAAGCAATCAATGGCCCCAGGACTAAATGTAGCTAAAGTCTCTTTAGTGGTTTTAGAGCTTCCTCTGACTCTGCCTTTGAATTCTGTTAACAGAACTCCTGAAAAATAGGAACACGTTTCCTGCGCTTTTGAGGTGAGAAACATGAAAACAGTAAGCCTAAGTAGGCATAATGCAAAAAAAAAAAAAAAAAAGCCAGCACCATCCCCATGGGACAGAGGAGACCAGAACACCTTGGCCATCCTTATGTGTGTCACACAGCCCTTCTTTATCATCTCGCCCATTGTGACCATTGTCTTCATATAACCATTAGGTTCGAAGAAACATGAATAACAGGTAGAGGAAATAGTGCATCCTAGAAAACTCCATTCCCAAGTGCAGAATGTGTAACTATTTTTCTAATGTAGACCCAGTATTCTGTCAGGACAAAGCAAATAGACCCTTTTGCTGTTCTAATTTTGTCACATAATCATAGTTTTCCATATGTAGTAATTTTCCAGATTTTTGTCAGAACCAAATAATACTGTAGATAATATAATTGATATTATGTAAACATTTATTTTTATTTCATTTAAGCCAGCAGATGTAATTTTAAGACACACATTTTAGCAAACTTTGAAAGTTTTGGAAATAGCACAGTGTGGAAGATTTTCCTGCTCTAGCTCAGGAAATAATAACCAAGCAACCCCCAGAGAAAACAAAAGTACATATAAAAGAGGACAGATGCCTCTTTGAGAGAAAACAAATCTCTGAGATGAAGCCAAACCCGTTTTGTGACTCGGAGTGGAACAAATTTGACCTGTCAAGGTGACAACACTACAGGAATCAAAACAAAAAAGATGGGTAAGCAAGAAGTTCTGTTAATGCTATATAAAAGTTTTGAGTACTAAAATCCTCAAAAAAACTGATCCCAGACCTGGCTTTAGGGAGACATGCATGAAGGAAAACAAACCTTAGATATTTGCATCCTGCATTTCCAATATCTTTCCCCAGTTAGCATTCCCACCCACCCACCCCCCAAAAACCTTAAGAATTAGCTTTGTGGTCAGGGAAATGCATTGGGCAAAGATCTGGATATTAGATTTCCCTCCGTGATTAAAGGCTAGAAATTGGAGAAGATTAAACTTGCATTTATAGATGTCAGTAGGATTTTCAGACCTGGCTCTAAAATATAGATTCGATGAAAAGAATTAAAAGATAGAATATGTTTGTATAGGAACCCAACAGTTTTGGGTAAGAATTGTTAAAAGGTTGCCTTCAACCATACAATCCTGCCCAGACAATTCCTTCTGTACCAGTTTGGTGGCCTTCTACCAGCCTCCCATTTATAAGTTGATGTCAGTCTGTCTGGCATTCTTGTATCCTCTGGCTGCCACTCTTGATTGAACATGCAGCCATTCTACCCCCAATACTCTGCTGTGACCAGCCTTGGGGCTTTACTGAGGGAGCTGCTTTAAGCTTCTTGGTTACTGCATGGAGTGGTTTCTTCCCCTTCACTGGATGTTTTGAAATGGAGGCTGGATAGTCATCTATCAGGGATGGTGTAGTGAATCCTGCAGTGTGCAGGGGGTTGGACTTGACCTCTTGGGTCCCTTCTAACTCTGATTCTATAATTCTCTGAAAGTCCTTTAATCCTGAACCAGCGGTTGAAATCATACAACAGTTTTTAAAAGTTCTAATCATAGTATCAACCTCAATTCCTATGCATAAAATGTCTAAAAAATCCATGAAGGTGAGATGTTAGATTCCTCTAGCAGCAAAAATGCCCATGGAAGGGCACAGCCCAGTGACTGGAACAGTCTTGTGGCAGGCCATATGGAACACAACAGATCATTGACTTCCTGTAGAGAGTAAGGAAGATGGCCTTGATGGAGATAGGCAGGAACTGTTACCTAGGAAAAAGGGGCTGAAGCATTTTTTAAGTCCAGAACAACAAGATAACATTTGGAAGTGGCTCAGGCAGATGCCTCCCTAATTCACTGAACTATAAGAAGGCGAAGGAGGTACAGCACAATCAGACTTGCAAGGTTCTGTGATTATAGCCACTCTCAGTTAAAGTAGTTTTAGCTTCCTGTGAAGTTAGTTTCTGGTCTGGTCTACCTAGTGGGCCTCACACCTCTGAAGACTCCTCCTCCATGCACTCTAGAATGTGTACATGGGATGTCTTCTGCTGCCATATGATGGAAAAAACAACTTTCATGCTGGAACACCTTAGCCAGGCTTCACCCTGCCTTAGGATGGGCTGGCCTTAAGATGTAGTTACATTTTGAGGACATGTCCTCAAGAAACAGTAGAGTGGCTTCATACCATGACAAGCCACACTTAGATGTTGGTTATAGGATTTCAGTTCTAACACTAAGCCTAATTTAGAGGGAGAAGTGCTCTCATATATTCTACGCATTTCAATAGCACAGGGTTGGGAGCAGAGATAATGAGAAAGAAAGTTTAGCCTTCCAAATTTGTAAAACTATTGCAATAATAACAACAGCCAAACAGCTAATTTCATCTTGATTTCTGGGCAATGTCTGCAGAAAAGCTTGGCAGGCTAGCTAGTGGAGATTAAAAGGAAGGCCACTCAGACAATAGTATAATGACTGCATTGTTTAATTTGCTGCTTTCTTCATTTCATTTTATGGTTCTTTATCAAAGTTGTTTGCCTTTGATCTCTCCTTTTCCTTTATGCTTAGTTCAACTCACAAAACATCTGTTCTGTATCTCATTAGAAAACAGAGATAATGCCATGAAGAAGCCTTTCTGTGAAAACCAAATGTCTTTGGCAGGGATTTGGTGGGGAGAAATAGCGCAGTTTCTCACACACCCAAGTGGCAATCTGTTCAAGTACAATATAATGAATGTTTCAGGGTGAAGTGCTTCTGCTCGGGGAGCCAACCAGCTACTGATGCCTTATTCCAGGCATCTTTAATCCTCCTCAATCTAGTTTTCCACTTCCCCCTCCAAAACAACATTCCATAGCCCAGAAAGCAGCAACCTATAGTCAACTTCAGTGTGTAACCCTCTTGTGACTTTTTTGATTCTCAGGTCATACTGACAGAATTTGCCTACACTACATTTCACTTAGAACAAACACAACGCCATTTGTGTTTGGCCTCTAGTAATCCAGATAGATATATAGGGAGATAGGTATAAGTATATAGAGGGACATAGACATAGACATCCCCAAATTTCCGCCTTGGCCTTTCCAGTGACACCATGTATCACCAACAAGCTTCCTAATACCCTCAGACTCTTCCCATCCACCCCACAAAAAAGTGCAGCCCCTGATTCAAAAATATTAACTACTACACTTCCTGTGGCCACTTTGCATGTTTTTCAGACCTGGAACTTTGAACACAAGCCTTGAGTTCCCTTTTCTCAGAGGGTTTTTTCTCTCTCTCTCCCAAGTATGCTAATGTCTTCCTTTCAATATGTAATGCAGTTATTTCCATACATGGGAAATGAATTCCATATTAATGAATTGGACAATGGAGTTGAATACTACTCATATTTCTTTTTAAAATGTGCAAATGTGTCTTCCTCTTGTGGGAAAAGCTATTAAAGAAAGTAATATGTTAAAAATTAGGGGAGTTCATACAGGAGAGCCAACTACTTTTCTCACTGTTATTCCTTCCACATATAAAATTTTATAGAGAAGTGTCTGAGTGAGTTTTTAGGCAGATTTACCCAAGTTGGTGTATCTCCTGTCAGAGGGAGAAGTACATGATTCCAGAAATGGATTGTTTTCAGCCTTCTTCCTTGTCTCTCCTCACTTTTTTAAAAAATCAGGAAGTATCAAAAAGGATGGTTTTGAATTGTGAACCATCTTGAATATATGAGCAGAAAGATGATAGGTAAACTTCAGGCCTGTAATCCAGCCTTCCCCAGCCTGCTACCTTGAAAATATGTGGACCAATCTCCAGAATTCCCCAGTCCCAGTAGCCATTGCTGAGAATTATGGGACTGAAGGTTCTAAGTTGGGAAAGTTGCTGTAATTAGAAGACAGGAAGTTGTGGAGAGCCCTCAAAAAGTGTTGCACTCCAGTTCTCATCAGTCCCAGCTAGCATAGCCAATAATCAACAAATTCAGGGATGTGTGAGTATGTGTACATGAGAGAGAGAAAGAAGGAAAAAAAGGATGATTTCATTTGAAAGCTCTACAAGAATAAATATATATAGACATGGAATAAAATATATAATACAAATTCAAAAGCCTTATATAAAACAAAGCACTGCGTATGTACTTAAATCTCTCACAGATACATTGCTCCCTAGCCCCTGTGGCCATTGCCAGGAATTTGACCTATGGTCCCTCCAGCTCACTACGGAATTTAAGAAACATTCCAAGGTGCTGATTAAAAAGGTAAAGGTTCTGTCCTGACTTCGAGTTAAGGAACACACTGAGACTTGGTGTAAAGGCTCTAGTGTTTTATTCTACTCTGCTAGACAGAATCCAGCTAAACTAAAATGAACTAGTGATGCTCAGAGAAAAGGCCCAAGAAATTAGGGCGGTGCCTTCTTCAGCCTCTTGGGAAGAAGGCAAATCGATTCAGTACTGCGCATGCGTTTATCCCCCTGGAGGGAGCCCCCTCCTTCTTCACCAGTTATCTCTCTGACAGGTTTCCCCCCCCCCCCCCCGCACATTTGTGCAGTCGTGTCCAACTCTAGGGTCCGGTGCTCATCTCCTTTTCTTAGCCGAAGAGCCAGTGTTGTCCGAAGACGCTTCCACGGTCATGTGGCCAGCATGACACATGCAGAACGCTGTTACCTACCCACCGAAGTGGTACCTATTAATCTACTTGCATTTGCATGCTTTCGAATTGCTAGGTTGGCAAGAGTTGGGGCTAGTGCGGGAGCTCACTCCGTCACACGGGGCTAGGGATTCGAACCTCCGAACTTGCGATCTTCCAATCGACAAGCCTGGCGTCTTACCCGCTGAGCCACCCCTGTGGCCATTGCCAAGAATTTGACCTATGCTCCCTCCAGCTCACTATGGAAACATTCCAAGGTACTGATTGCTTCTTCCAAATTAAGAGCAATAGAGCTGATCTCATCAGCATATTCTAAAATTCTGAATAACTTCCCCAGTGCTTATATGTCTATGAAGGTTCTCAGTCATCCAGGTGGAATTGTCTGTAGCTTGAATCATGTCAACTGGATTTCTATTTTCTCAGTGGAAACGTTTCGCTCCTTATCCAAGGAGCTTCTTCAGTCTGAGCAAAGTTAGTAAGGTTCATGTAGATATTTCATGTAGATATTAAACACATAGGGGACAAGATAGAACCCTGTGGAATAGCATAGGTCAATAACCTCAGTGTCAAACAACAGTGACCCTCAGTACTTCCTTCTGAACTTACCCTGACAGGAAGGACCAGATCCACCACAAAACAATGCCACTAAAGCCCAAACTTAATAGATCAGAAACATACCAGCGTCAATGGTATCAAAAGCCAACCAGAGTCATGGAGTCGTGTGACCTTACAATTTTAATAAACAAACAAACTATATTCCCTACTCTCCCATTATTTCACTAAGACATCCTGTAGTACCAAACAATTTTTTAAAAAAATATCAAAAAGAAGTTGTTCTTTCTCTGTTAAGTTAGAATGCATGTTATTTTTCCAGACACTTGCTTTTGGCATTGTCTGTATTGTACTGTTCTATTGTTTTATTCTATACACTACCAAGAGTCACGATGGAGTTAGGTGGCCTATACATTTAATAAATAAATAAATCCTAGAGGGCATGTTATATAAAGGCTAAAAGCACTAAGTCAATGAATGTAGAAAGAGGAGAAAAAGAAACAGGCTACTAGTGCTCCTGCACAGTGACATTGGTGAGCCAATGCATGTCACTACACCAGCTGTTATACCTAGGAGCAGTGAGTATCTAAGTTTCATTTCTATGCAAAGATATTCTACAATTCCAAGGAAGTTTTTCATTTCTGGAACAGCTGATATAGCATAAGTCAAGACTAAACTGAGGTGGTGGACAGCACAATAGACAGATGTTGTTCTTGGTTGTTGTATTATAATTATAATTATAATTCCCCCTCCGGAATGGGGGGAGATGGGCGGTGATATAAGTTGGAAATATAAATAAATATAAATAAATAAATAATTCTAGCTTGGTCACCACTATACAACCCTCTCATAGTTACAGCTCTCATATTTACACCTTACCATACCCTTGGCTAAGGGGGCATGGTGGCTCAGCGGGTAAGATGCCAGGCTTGTCGATCAGAAGATTGCAAGTTCAGAGGTTCGAATCCCTAGCCCCGCGTGACGGAGTGAGCTCCTGCACTAGCCCCAGCTCTTGCCAACCTAGCAATTCGAAAGCATGCAAATGCAAGTAGATAAATAGGTACCACTTTGGTGGGTAGGTAACAGCATTCCATGCGCATCATGCCGGCCACATGACCGCAGAAGCGTCTTCGGACAACGCTGGCTCTTCGGCTAAGAAAAGAAGATGAGCACCGGCCCCTAGAGTTGGACACGACTGCACAAATGTGTGGGGGGAACTTTTACCTTTTTATACCCTTGGCTGTGCAATTTTGATGTGACAAATAATTATTTTCAATAGTGCTTAAAATTCTATGCATCAAATAAGCTACTGATTGATCTTCTATTTCCAAAAATCCCCTAAAATCCCCCAATATTTTATATGGGCATTCACCTATATTTACTGTCAGTGGCTGAGCTGATAACAAACCCTCTGGCTAACTATATCTTTTTTTTTTTACTAATATCTTGGGTTGTATCCATAATCACAGAGAAAATGGACCTTTATTTTTATGCATCTACCTCTGACAGAGTTAGAAAGAATGCGAATCGCCGTATTTTAATACTACGTTCCTGTGTCCTCCTAGGAGCAGCTTTGGGAGACTCTTTAAGGGTTAAAAGAAATGGCATAAATAAATGTCTAAATCCATGGTATCAGTGTCAAAGCTGGGCTTCTTTTAGGTTCTTTGTTTTTTTTTAATTTTCAAGTCCCACAGAGCGCCCTCTTTTCCTCTGCTGTTTGAATCCCTCAAGGAGAGAGAGAAAAAGAGTTCCTTTGATCTGCAACCATTTGCAGACTCTGCAATCTGTCACATTCCACATGGACTAATTTGATTTGGAGTGACTATTTTAGGCCCTTAAATCATTTGGGCCTTTGAACTGCTGATGCAATGAGAACAGTGATCTGGAAAGCTTGCCTGTGGTTATTAGTGGTCCGTGTCTTGTTGCTATGGTGATGTGGCTGGACCATATACTACAATAGAAGAGTATACTATTCTTTCCTATCTATGTATCTGATTGGGAGACAGGTTGCATGTTCATTGGGAGAGTTGCAAGGCTTTCTTATCATGAAACCACCCTCCAGATATCACAGCACAGGTTATATCATGGAAATGTGACCCCACAAGTTCGTGTATCTAATCCACCCTTTCCCAATCTGAAGTGCATGTGCTGGGCAGGAGTTGTGGGAATGGTAGTTCCCAGGTACTTGGAGGTCACTGGGATGGAGAAGTGAAACTTATCTCCATGGCAGGTGTCTGTTGTCAACTATAACAATAGCTTTCTCTGTCTTACAGATCCGGTGATAAGAACACCAGTATGAGGTGAATCTTACAGTTGCTACAGAAACATAGTCTTTGCTGGAAAAGGATGACAGCTTTAAGAGCCTGTTAAATAGATGTAGCTTGCTGGCTGAATGAATGACTTATTGTATTTATATTCCTTAATGATTATCTCAACATATGAGTATGGAGCAGAGCCATATTTATTGATGTATTTGTTCAATTTCTGTCCTGTCTTTCCTTCGAGAGCTCCCTTCATTTTATCCCCACAACACAAAATCTGTGAGGTAGTATAGGCTGATTTACCCAATGAGTTCCCATAGCTAAGCTACAGAGGGACCCAAAACTGTGTCTCCCTGATCCTATTCTATATTCTCTGATCCTGATCACTATACCACACTGGTTATCATATCCAAATTTCCACCCTCATGATACTGACATACTGTATTTCAGAACATTAATGAAATCCATAGGGTATAGCTCCTCCCTTCCAGACATCCATATGGCCTACATAAGGTTTTGTAGGGAAGAGGCCTTTGGACATAATCTTATGGCATAAGATTATGTCATCCACTTGGCTGTCAAGGAGAGAGGCGAAATGGCCCACTAGTTAACTTCATCCAATGAATCCATGTTCTAGTATCTTGAAAGAGGGAGAGAGAGAGAGAAAAAACCCTCCTCATTCACTTTCTCTGTCATGTATTGTATTATACACCTCTATTACTCACCTTTTTTCTGTACTAAAAAGCCCCAGACCTTGTAAACTTTCCTCATAAAAGAGTTATTTCAAGCTCCTTTAATCTAATAAAAAAGCCAATTCAGTTTTCATTATCTTTTCCCAGATCTACAAAGACTGGTTTCAGGTACCAAGTTAAGCCATAAGTTTTTGTCTTCTTTTTGTTTTTTAGTTAAGCAACCATTATGGACTGGTTTTGCACAACATGTTAAATAATCAACTATGTCTTATAAAGGACCATGAGTGGGTTCACACAAGTGAAATTGGCTATGCCAACAGCATTGTGACCGAAGGCTTCACTGCACTGCTTCGTTGCCCCACCAGCAGAATGGGCAGGCAACTGTTTCCAGAGAACAAAAATGGATGACATCACCTCTATTAATCCCCCAGTCACCATCAAAACAATATTAGGGTTTGTTTTTTTCTACTCCACTTCTAAAGTGCACTTTTCCATGTTAGGCTGCCTACAGTTCTCCTGTCTTTTTCAGGTAATGCACTTCAGTCTGTGGTAGTATGTTTCTTGCCTAGCAAATAGAAAGAGGCTGGTTCTAAACCTAGCAAAAACATTTTGTTTTTTATTATTAATTCTCTTCGCCTGAGCTTCCTGCTTTCCTTGCGCTTTAAGAAGAAGATTGAAAGGTTTCACCCTTAGCTCCCAAATAAGTTATGCCATGGAATCCAACAGGCAGAGATTAGCTAGAGTTTGAGTGCACACAGTGCACTATGCTAAATGTAAGAATTAACCATAAACTAGCAGTTCTGAACATAGTTAACTGGTGACTGAGACCAGGAGTCTAGACTATTCTTACCCAATTGGGGAGAGAATTGTATTTAGTTGTTTAGTTTCATATTTTTGACTCTAAACCCCCCAATAAAATTCAGTTATATTTGAAAATGTGCACTTCTCTGAATTTTTCAGTGAAATCCACCAATAAGTTGAATTGGCCAGCTGATGGCACTATCCTGTCAGATATACACACTCAGCCAGCCAAGACATCACTTACTTTGCTATGAGCATTTGCACAGATTAAAAAGTGCAAGCTACAGGACAGTGGAAATTACATCTAGATATTATGTGACAAGGCCAAACAACATAACTGTAGAACAGAATAGCTTCTTAATGGCTCGTGCTTTTATGTATCAGAGACATCAAATATATTATCAGGAAATATTCTTATTTAGATATCATTATGTACAGAGAGACCTGGCCATCCCTCATTGTATGGGATAGTATTGATGGGAAGGTTGTTTTCCTATGCTAATTGTTTAAACAACATTTTATATCCATCTCCTAAAAGAGCTTTCATACTTCCCAGACTCAATGCTCTGCCCTCCATTTACTTTTGACACTCTTGTGCAAGAACATTTGCACATGCTCTTATCCTGCTTTTTTATTTGACCTGCTGGGCAGATCTAATATTTCCCCTTCTAACCAGTAACCATGATAGTATTGTTTAATACTATAGCTATGTTGTTGCTGTTTTATTCTTAGATAGCTAGACAGATAATTGCACTTAGATTTAGTTCTCTATTCTAGTTTTATTACATGCATAAATGTTTATATTTAATTAATTGCATGCAGTCTTTGTAGATGATGATGGTATGGTATATTATATATGATATATAAGTATTAGAGAATGGGCTATTCAATTCTTGTTCCATAAAGTAATAAATAAGCCTTTGGGTTGAGCTCAATATCTGGTGACCATGTAGATACATCCATCCAGTTTTCTAGGCAGCAATATTGG
Organism: Charina bottae; assembly: GCA_023362775.1. Taxonomy (NCBI): domain Eukaryota; kingdom Metazoa; phylum Chordata; class Lepidosauria; order Squamata; family Charinaidae; genus Charina; species Charina bottae. Next base: position 149,898,343 of record JALMGJ010000003.1, on the reverse strand, counting down.
TTTGCTGCTGCTGCTGCCTTCTGGGATTCCCTGATTATGTCTCATCCAAGAACCAACCAGGGCCCACTTAGTTTAGGTTCCCAGCCCAGACAATGTTGGCTTGATGCTGCAATCTATTGAGACTGTTGTTCCTTAGGGTAAGAATATAAACTGGAATAATATATGTATTAGAACTAAGCACACTGCACAGTATTAAGTAAACTTTTGAGTTCTCCAGAATTGTTCAAAATCCTTTTAATCTGTACTTGAAGAAGAGTTCAAGTTCAGATAAACTCTTCCTTATTTGTCTTCCTTATTTATAAAAAAGATACTGTGTTATTTGTAGCTTCAAGGTTTTTTCGCCCAAGGGCCACCTGCATTTTTGTATGTTAAGTAATCATTTACACTGTACAATAAAAGGCTTTTTGCAAGAAGCCTTCCCCAGTAATGCTGCATGATTAGGCTAGTGCGTGCCTGTGCACACATACTCACCCAAATATACATATACAGTATATTAGGAGGTGGGATGTTCATCTGGTTCATTTCTGGGCTCCTTTCTTTGGAGGGACGATTGATTTATTTCTGGTCTTATAGTAGCAGGCTTTCAGTTTTAACCTTTACTGTGCAATCAATCAGCCTCATTAACAGAATTTCATGGAAGCCCAAATGCCATTGTCTTCCTCTTGTAAGCTTTGCATTTCCTCCGTCTTCCTCCCACCCGTCAAATTCTATTAAGGGGAAACATATAGTATAGACACACAATGCTTTTTAATTCATAGGAGCTGTCTGGAAGCACTAAGAGATACAAAGAGCTTCAGCAAATCTTTCTCTTTCATATACAGTAATCTGCAGTGATTTCAAAAGCCTTTTTTTTTCTTTTGAAATGTCTGTATGTTTGAAAAGTCTGTATGTATATAGACTGGAGGACTATGCAAGATATACTGTATGTACACAGCTTCCCTCAACTTCCAGATATGTTTGGACTACAGCTTTCAGAATTTCCATGCTAGGTAGAAATTCCGGGGACTGCAGGCTTAAAATGGCAATAGGCTGGCAAAGTCTACCCTACCTATTTATCCATCAGATGTTCACTGGCATATATAGATAGATGAGATAGATGGTAGGTAGGTAAGGTAGGTAGGTAGAGAATGCAGTATAAACTTAAGTAAAGCAATCTTACAAAAAAGGCCAGCAACCTTCTTCAGGAACTGGACATCAATCTTGTAATGTGGCATGGGTGCCAATGAATATATAAAATATGGCTCAAATCTCACACAATTCCAAATTACTAAAATCTCACCCAAAACCTTGCATGATTTTCTGAGATTTTATCATGCAAGTAATAAATGTTTATGGATGCTGTGTTATTTTTCAAGTAGTCAACTTTTAAGGATCAGCAGGACAGTTATACAATTTTTGCTGCAGTTGGAACACCCATAGAGCAATCAGAGAAAAGGCAGGACATAAATGCAATGTATCCCCTCCTCCTCCTCCTCCACCACCACCACCACCACCACCACCACCACCACCACCACCACCACCACCACCATAATGCAATGGAAAGGGACTCACACAGAACAGCATGTGATTCAAGAGAGCAAAAAGGAGCAGATTTGTTACTGAGGTTAATTAGCAAAAAATGAGGTATCAATGACTGATTTCATGTGGTTTGCAGAGCAATTAGCAATGAATTTGTATTTGAATCTGATGGAGTCGTGAAGGTTAATAAAAGAACTCCAAGCAGCTAACAACAATCTTGCAGAGTAGAAGCGTGAACCAGCAGGGAACTTGCACTTTAAGCTTAATTGCGTTCAGAAATAAATTCAGTCTTCTTACATTAGTTAGATGAAGAAAAAATAGAGATAGCTTACATTTATTCCAGGGGTGGGGAACCTTTTTTATGCCAAGGGCCATTTTGATATTTCTAACATCACTCGAGGGCCGGGAGGCGGAATCCAATCGCGCGGAAGGGGGCAGTGTTTGCGGGCAGGATCCAATCGTGCACACTGGGGGGCCGCCACGGCCGCTGCCATGCCTGCCACCACGCCCACCGCTGCCGCGCCCACTGCCACACCCACCATACCCACTGCCGCACCTGCTGCCACCACGCCCGCCACCGCACCTGCCCCCGCCACGTCCGCCACCGCGCCTGCCACACCTGCCACACCCGCCACCGCAGGCCGGACCAATTGCTTTCGCGGGCCTTATACGGCCTGCGGGCCAGACGTTGCCCACCCCTGATTTATTCAGTAGATCTGGATACAAGAAGATTCATAGTCGATCTGCATGCAAGCAAGATGGAATGGACGAGAGCTGCATGGTGCAGCCGTCCTGCTTGCAGATGTGCCCAAAGCATAATGGAGAATGTTAATCCCCCAAACCAAGAAGAAGGAGGAAGAGGAAATCAGGTGACTCAGGTAACATCGCACAAGCACAGTAGAGATGTGTTTACTAGAAAGACCCCCTATTATGCTTATGAGACAATGCTGAGTTGACTCCTGATAATCCCAACAGAATCCTCTTTACTAGAGATAGGAGGCTCCACTACATTCTGTTTGGTTGCTTTCAGCTCAAACAATCAATTGCTTATGAAGCTGAATGCAGTCCACCAACTTTGCATGGGGGCCTGCCCAAAGACAAATGAAGAAATTTCTTAGTTGTTTTGCTGATTGGTCCAGCAAACCAAAGAAGATGTGGAGTGCCCTTGGTGCTCTCTGAGCTTGGTGGTTTGCTTGCAGATGTTTCATTACCCCACTACGTAACATCATCAGTGCTAGTGAGTGTGTGGTTTGCTCTCTGTTTGTATACAGTAGCTTGCCCTGCCAGTGTTGGTGGGGGTGTGGTTTTCTCCTTGGTAGTTCCTTGATTAGGGTATTGTTTTCTGCTTGATTGTTTGTCTGGTGTTAATCCCTGCTTATCTGGGTGTTGGTTGCTGGAGAGGATGTGTTCTGGTCTTTTTATTTCCTTCTTAGCTTTTCTATTGTCTCTTTTGAATGGTTTGTAAATATGGTTTATTTCTAGGAGTGTAACAGCCACTATGTAGGACAGACAGGCAGAAGACTAGCAGAGTGCATCCATGAACACCAACTAGTAGTCAGAAGACACAATGAAAACTTAATCTCACAACACATGAACAGACTCAACCATAGTTTCAACTGGGAAACTGCGAGCATCCTAGACCAAGCTAAATCCAAAAACACTAGGGAATTCCTGGAAGTTTGGCATTCAGACAAATCAGCCATCAATAGATACATAGAGATAAACCATACACCTTAGTTTCATAATTGTAACTAATTGTTTTATAGGGGCAAAAGACAGTTGCTACAGACATTAAGCAGGCATCATTGCTTATAAGGTGTAGACTTATCTCCCAGGCATCAGAATTCCATGGATGAAAAATATGCCCCTTTGTTCTCAAGGGCCAACATCATTGCTAATGTGCCACTGCACTTTCATTCTTTGTCAGTTGTCCACTGCCATTCTGCAATTACCTTTCCTGAACCTTTTAAAAGTGAAGGAGTTGTTTTGATTAAAAGGCACATTAGAAAAACACCACTGTCTTGTACTCTATAACAATTCAAAATGGCCAGTACATGCATTCCTAGACATATACATTAGAAAGAGAGACATTTACAAAAACAGATTCAGGTTCAACTTCAAGAGATGCCTGCCCACACTCTGAGTAGCAGGTCCTACTTGGGTCTCTGCATGTACGAGCAATTAGACCATGAGCATACATGATGGGGCTTACTCATTGCTGGCTCCCTGCTTTTGACACTGTCAACCCTGCCAGCCTTGTCATTCCTGGCCATTAAATGAGCCCTAAGGAGTCACCAGCTATTGTTAAGTCAACCATCAAATGCCACTTAGTTTTAGTAATTTTGTCTCATGGCAGAACAAAATTCACATCTCTCAGCAAATAAAGCATCTTTTCAAATGTGAAGGACCTTTGGAGCAGTGTTGAGGGTTTAGTGACCAGGGTCCAGACAACAGATTACAGTCAGCCTGTAAGTTTTCCTAATAATTTATATTATAATATACATTTCCTAATAATAATTTGCTAAAATTATTAGGAAAGCACAAGCTTAAAGCCATCTACAGGCTGACTAAGAAAATCCAGAAAATCATTTGATCAGCCAAGGACAGCAGAGACCAGCTCACAGCATCCGGGGTCTATAGCAACCCCTGTAGCTGCGGACAGGTATACATTGGTACCACAGAATGCAGTTTCCACACCTGACTGAAGGAACATGAGAGCCACTGCAGAACAGGACAGCCCAAGACACCATCAGTAGCGGAACATGCGCGGCACCATAATGATAATGAAATTCAATTTGAGGAGACACACATGCTGTCAACAACATCAAACTATTATGTAGCCTGCACAGAGAGGCTATTGAGATTCACAAACATCCCAACAGCTTCAACAAAAAAGAAGAAAGTCTGAAGATTACAAAGCCTCGTAACCTGCCCTGCGCCACACCAAGATCCTGCCCCAAAGCAGGACCAACCAAGAACCAGCTCCCCAAAATGGGCAAATGAGAAACCTTCCTGGACAAGGACCCAATCAGGACTCAGCTGCTCAAACTAACCTACCAGAACCCAGCACAAACAACCAATCAAGAATCAGCACTCCATTAATGACCAATCAGAAGCTGGCATGAACAAAGGGCCAATCAGGAACCAACATCACCAAAATGACTAAGAACCAATCAGAGACCAGCCCTCACCAACATGCATCAATCGGAAACCAGGTCAGCTAAAGACCAATCAGAAGTCAGGTCACCTGGCTATAAAGACAGGAGTCCAGTCAGTCCCTGCTCAATTGCCTGTGGTCTGCATAGCAGATCACCTTGCCTCTGGAGATGCCAGCCACAGTTCCTGGTGAAATGTCAGGAAATCTGTTGTGTAGACCATAATCACCAAACCCTGAAGCTGAACACTGCCCAACAAATACTAGCAGTGAAAGCCTACACCAATATATTGAAGGACCTTTCTCTGATGATAGAGAGAGAGAGAGAGAGCAGAAGATCTGCCTCTGAGAACTATGTTGACCTCTGCAGTATGGCGGCTACCAGGCAATGTTCTTGTCTTCCAGGTTGCACTACAATGACTGCATTGCCACACAATAGTTGGCAAACTTTGCCCGCTTGTTTCAGATTTCCACTGTCAACCAGATGTTGTAGTCTCCTATTTGCCAGCATACTTCTGATGTAATCCTGTGATCATAGAATCATTGAATGTAGGGGTTGGAAGGATCTTGGAAGGATCTATTCCAACCTCTTGCCCATGACGTGAATCTACTAGGGCAATATCTCCAAAAGATGGCCATCCAGCTTCTGTTTAAGCACAACCATCCCCTGAAGCACTCTGTTCCAATAATTGGTTATTCTCCTTTGCAGATTCTCCAGTTTGTCACTGTCCTTCCCAAATTGTGGTGCCCAGAATTAGTCACAATATTCTTGGAGTGATCTGGCTAATGCAGAATAGAGAACAGTGACTTCTTTTGATCAGAACTTGCATCAGTCCACTCTCTTAAAAACTTTTGATTTTTCTCAGCACAGCAGTGCTAATCTTCATCCTTCTGGCATGTGTATAAGCCTGAATTCAGAATGGGAGGGAAACAATACTGGGCATTAGTACATGAGAAAAGAATTAGGGTGTCTTGGTGGCTTACAAGGTGAATTTGAGCCAACAGTGTGATTATGGGTTCAAGAAAAGCAAGTGCAATCCTAGGATGCATCAATAAAAAAATGGTGTCAAGGTTGTTCCTCCCTATTCTACATTGGTTAGACCTGTGCTTTTTTCATATTATCCTAGCCTGCCACCTGCCTGAAGATGTTAGCCTACTTGTATTTGCAAAGCATTCTTGAATTTTCTCAAATTGAAAAATAATATGGCTAGAGTAAGGGGAAATCTTCTGCACTGGTTTTCCTGATTACATTCATCATTTTTGACAAATCAGTTTTGTTCTATGTTTGCATGACTTGTGCCAACTTTCTGCAACTTGAAACTTTCCAGACACATTTGAGATCAACTCTCACCATTTCCCACTAGCATGGCCAACTGCTTTATGACTGAATCGTTAGGAGAATATTTTTAAGAAGGATGAGGCATTCATGCCAGGCCTTTGATGTCTCTGATCCCTCCATACAACATGGAAAGTAATGGTTTCTATCATTTTTTAAATAAGAATTGTATTAAGTTTGAAGCAAAGATAAAAACTACAAAAAAGAAAAAACTACAAAAAAGAAAAAAGTGAAAAAACAGAAAATGAAAAAAGATTTTTAAAGAGGTTACAAGATGACTTCCAACTTTCAACAAGAATATACAGCAATTTCCCCAATTAATTTAATATACAGCAATTTCCCCAACTTTCAACAACAAGAATATACAGCAATTTCCCCAATTAAGCCCTTACTCTATATCCAACCAAGATCATGTTGTTTCTATAAGTCAATCCATTAACACATTACAAAAGTAAAAAAGCAATTGCTCTTTCCTCTTATATCAGAGCTTTCCAAACTGTGTGTCATGACACAAAAGTGTGTCGCCACACACAGTCTGGTGTGTCGCCACACAACCTGGAAGCGCTGATCATCATCAGCGCTTCCGGGTTTTCCCACGGCGACACACCAACGGTGGCGTGCAAAAACCCGAAAGCAGCAGCAGCGCTTCCGGGTTTTTGCGCACTGCCACAACGGCGGCACTTCCGGGTTTTTCCGCGGCGACACACCAACGGTGGTTGGTGTGTCGCCGCGGGAAAACTTTGGAAAGCCCTGCCTTATATAAAAAGAAATAGATAAATATATAAACCTCCAAATCCACTTTCCCCCAAAAAACAGAACTCATTTATTTCCTTCCTACCACTATTCTATATTTTCCTAACCACTATAATAAAGAAAAAAAATCAAATTATATTTAATTTTTTTACTTAATAATATTATTATACTTAATAATAATAATAATGGTATAATAGCGCCGCATGACGGAGTGAGCTTAAACAGTTCAACTGGGATGCCGTCGTCTCCTGCTGCCTTGTTATTAGCAATGCTTCTTAAGGCCCATTCAACCTCACTCTTCAGGATGTCTGGCTCTAACTCACTGACCACACTGTCAAATCTATCCCCGATATTATTATCCTTCTTATACAGATCTTCCATATATTCTTGCCACCTTTTCTTGATCTCTTCTGCTTCTGTTAGGTCCTTGCCATCTTTGTTTTGATCATACCCATTTTTGCCTGGAATTTACCTCCGATGTTTCTAATTTTCTGGAAGAGGTCTCTTGTCCTTCCTATTCTATTGTCTTCTTCCACTTCCATGCATTGCTTGTTTAAAAATAATTCCTTATCTCTTCTGGCTAACCTCTGGAATTTTGCATTTAATTGGGCATATCTCCCCCATCACTGTTGCCTTTTGCTTTCCTTCTTTCTTGGGCTACTTCCAGTGTCTCAGCAGACAGCCATCTTGCCTTCTTGGTTTTCTTTTTCTTTGGGACGTTTTTTGTTGCCACCTTCTGAACAATGTTGCGAACTTCTGTCCATAGTTCTTCCGGGACCCTATCTACTAAATCTAGTCCTTTAAATCTATTAAATCTATTCTTCACCTCCACTATTCATTAGGAATATTAGTGAGCTCATATCTAACTGATCTGTGGGCCTTCCCTATTCTCTTTAGTCTGATTCTAAATTGTGCAATAAGAAGTTCGTGATCTGAACTACAGTCAGCTCCAGGTCTTGTTTTTACTGACTGTATAGATGTCTGACACCTTTGGCTACAAAGGATGTAGTCAATCTGATTTTGGTGTCGACCATCTGGTGAAGTCCATGTATAAAGTCATCTTTTAGGTTGTTGGAAAAGACTGTTTGTTATGCACAGTGAGTTGTCTTGGCAAAATTCTATCAGCCTATGTCCCGCTTCATTTTGTTCTCCCAGACCATGCTTACCTGTAATTCCAGGTGTCGTTTGACTATCCACCTTAGCATTCCAGTCTCCTGTAATGAAAATAACATCTCTTTTTGGCGTATTATCCAGTAGGTGCTGCAGATCCTCATAGAACTGATCTACTTCTGCTTCTTCAGCATCTGTGGTTGGGGCGTATATTTGGATCACTGTGATGTTAAATGGCTTACCCTGAATTCAAATTGAGATCATTCTATCATTTTTTGGATTGTATCCAAGCACTGTTTTAGCCACTTTATTATTAATTATGAAGGCTACTCCATTTCTTCTGTGGTCCTCTTGTCCACAGTAGTAGATCTGGTGGTCATCTGATGTGAAGTGGCCCATTCCAGTCCATTTCAGTTCACTGACACCCAAAATGTCTATATTTAATCTTGACATCTCACCAATAACCACATCCAATTTGCCCTGGCTCATAGATCTTACATTCCAGGTTCTTATGTGTGTTGATCTTTAGAACATCGGATTCGTCATTCACCACCAGCACCATCGGCTGCTAGCCATCGTTTTGGCTTTGAGCTAGCTGCGTCATCACATCTGGGGCTAGTTGAACGTATCCTCTGTTCCTCCCCAGTAGCATTTTGACCATCTTCCGACCTGGGAGTCCCATCTTCCGATGGTATGCCAACATATCTCTGGTTGTACTGATCCATTTAGTTTTCACAGCAAGAATACTGGGGTGGGTTGCCATTACCTTCCCCAGGGATCGTATTTAGTCTGACCTCTCTGCCATGACCTTCCCGTCTTGGGTGTCCCTTCACGGTTTAGCTCATGGCGTCATTGAGGTGCTCAAGCTCCAGCACCTCGACAAGGTAATGATCTCCTTTGCTGGAGACTTTTATGCTTAGTACTACTATAACAATCTTATCCCTATTAAACCTTAAAAAATCAAACAAACTTTAAATCATTATGGAAAAATAGAATCATACAGCCTTGAAATCAATCCACATACTTATTCTTAATTTCTTATCCCACCTCAAAGTAAACCAAAACATTTATTTGTCTCCATATTATGCACAGAACATTTTTTATAAAAAAATTAAAAAACCCAGCTGCCCCTCCTAAAGAGTCAGCAAAAAATTTCCCACATAGCTCAGGCGCCATCTCGTCAAAACAAAACCTGAAATAAACAGACAGTTTTTATCTTGCAAGTCAAATTGTAACTCTTTCATGACCAGCATGTATTTGTTAACTGGCATCCCTTCACAGTCTGGATTCTCAGAATCAGGAAAAAGACCTCCTGCTTGGTAAATCTCCTCTTCTCACTTCAGAAAGTACACAGCCACTTGATACATTTCAAAGATAGTATCCCAAACATCTTGCAAGATAACTTGAATAGTTTCATGTAGAATTTCTTTAAAATCAGCACGCAGCTCGGCACGCAGCTCTGAAACTGTTTTCTTAAGGTCGTCCATAGTCCAGGCAGTAAAATCTAGCACCTTCAGTAAATACAGCGTTAAAAAAAATGAATAGAAAACTGAAAACTCAAATCATAAAATTAGATGTGTAGGAAAGTGTTAAATCCTTCAAATTGGATACAAAAAATGTAATGGAGAGATGATTATTTATTCTCAGTCCCCCTTAAATTTTGAATGGGAAATAAGCTAGCAGTTGAAAAAAAGTTTTAAAGCTCCTCCAGAAACAGCAATAAGCACCAAGAGATTCGTATCTTCTTGCTGTTAAAAGCCTCTCTTGGGGTACAAAAAACTTGAAAATATACAAATTGGGTGATTTAGAAATGAGAAAGGCTCGACCTAATGTCCCAATGGGGCTGCAGCGTGGTCTGGAAGTGGTGGAATCCCCGACTCCGGTCTCCTCTTACCGGATTAGCGCCAACACCATTGACGATCCTCAGACTGCAAGGTGACGTTCTGAAGTACAAATGGGATGATTCTGAGTGTTTTCTGTCCATGAAAACAGGAAAGCCTGCCTGCGCCCCCCCAAAAAACCCACGCTGTCAGATCTGCCCGCTGAGCTGGCGGGCAGAGTGTTCAGTCGGCCATGTTCTCCCCGGAAGCCCCATGGTTTCTATTATGATTGTCTGAAATGAAATGAACCTTCACATGATTGGCAAACCTACTTTCCTGATTGTTCAAAGACTTTTCTACTTTTTTGTGTGAAAAAAAAATGCAAATAGAAATTTTTGGCAGATTGTTTTGTGCAATACAAGGAAATTGGAGACTTAACCTGTTGGTACATGTACAGACACTGGTAGCAAGAGCAATTTGCAAGGTCTCCTGCCTATTTCATGTGTTTTCCATAATGTAGTGTAAAAATTAATTTAAAAATCTGTTGAATCTCTGTCAAATCTGATCAATTAGATGAGAGAGAATTTGCTTTTGAAATTGTTTCTAAGGGGAAGAGAATTTCAGTGAAATGCTCACAGGTGGAAAGTGATGTTCTTGCACTTATTCCATTTAAAGGCAACCAAGAAGGCTGTGTGAATGGTCTGCAATTTGTGATTCTGCATTTCCCTCTCCAGCAATCTGCAGCCAGCCTCCCTGATTTCTTGCACTTTGATGAATCTATAGGGAAGATTTCATCAGAGAATGCTTCTCACTGCGTTTTCTTTTTCCAGATTGGGAAATATGAGCAGCCAAGCAGGCCTCTGAGTGATGGAAAAATGTATAACAGAAAACAGGGATACCACTAATAATACCATCCAGCACCTCCAACAATAAATAATGTTCAAAATCACCACCAATGATAAGAGAAATTCAACAGGCATTCTCAGGCGCCCTGTGAATAAGGTAGAAAAAACCAAGTCCCTTTCACAGAGAAAGCAAACTTGTGAGGAATTGCAAGGCACGTTTCACCACATTGATTCTCTCATCCAAGCCAGATATAGAGGATCTAATTTGTTTCCAGAATAAATATTTAAAATATTTAAAAATCTGTTGAATCTCTGTCAAATCGGATCAATTAGATGAAAGAGAATTTGCTTTTGAAATTGTTTCTAAGAAGAGAATTTCAGTGAAATGCTCACAGGTGGAAAGTGATGTGCTTGCACATATTCCATTTAAAGGCAACCAAGAGGGCTGTGTGAATGGTCTGCAATTTAGCCAGTTTGGTCTAGTGGTCAAGGTGTTGGTGTCAGACTTGCTTTGCTTGCCTGCCATGTATTTGAGCCAACACGTGTCAAGCAGTATAGAAGCCGACCCGTGTCTGACTCCTTTGTAGCCAGCTGCTTTGCAATCCAAAAAGAACCATTTGCCTCCTGCACATTCCTCCACTGACTGAAAGACCAAGGACACTGATAAGACACCTGAACTCTCATTAAACTTAACAGATTGGGAGGGGGAAAATGAAGAGTGAGAAAACATTTGTTTTGAAGCTAACGGGATGAGGTCAGCGGGATGTTGTTAACTTTGAATGCTTGGCGCCAAATTTGGTATTCAGAGCTTTGCAGTCATTCCATGTAGTCTGATTTTAATAAATGAATTATTTTCATCCGACCCGCCAATTCACCCCTAGGGGCTCCGGTACTGTTCCGCACGAAACAAGATGGATCTTTACACTTATGTACTGATTATAGAGGACTCAATACCATTACCACTTCTAACAAATACCCTCTTCCTCTCCTGCAAGACATGCTAGCACACTTGTCTACAGGAAAGATTTTCACCAGACTGGATTTAAGAGAGGCTTACTTTCATGTGTGCATCCGAGAGGGGGATGAGTGGAAAACTGCTTTTAACTGTCATTTAGGGGCGTTTGAGTATCTCGTAATGCTGTTTGGCTTAAAGGGTGCCCCGAGGTGCTTCATGGCCTTAATTAATGAGGTGTTACATGACCTTTTATATAAAGGCGTGCTGGTGTACCTTGATGATATTTTGATCTATACTGACAACATAGCTCACCACTTAAAATTGGTCCCGAGAGGTCCTACAGAGACTAATAAAAGCTCAACTGTATGCTAAACTCTCTAAATGTGAATTTCATAGAAAACAATTGGATTATTTGGGGTACAGAATTTCCCATAACAGCATAGAAATGGATCCAGCGAAGGTACAGGATGTTTTGGCTTGGGCACCGCCTAAAACCAGGAGGCAACTACAAAGTTTCCTTGGGTTCACAAATTTCTACCACCAATTCATCCCCAATTTCGCCCAAGTAGCGTTGCCTCTCACTGATTTATTAAAAATGAAAGGAAAGGCGAACGCTAAGAAAGCTAAACAACCTGGTGCTGTTCTGACGTGGACAGCAGAATGCCAACTGGCTTTTGATCACCTAAAGACTTGATTCACTGCCAAGCCCATCTTAAAACACCCCGACCCTTCTCTGCCCCTCGTCATCCAGGTAGACGCTTCTGATGTCGCAATTGGTTGCGTTTTGTTGCAAAAGGGCGAGAAGGGGGCTTTGCAACCCTGCACGTATATTTCCCACAAGTTTACTGACACTGAACGACGATGGCATGTTTGGGAGAAATAAACTTTTGCTGTCCGTCATGCACTTGTAATTTGGCGCCACCTTTTGGAAGGAGCTCCTCATCCTTTTGAGGTTTGGACAGATCATAAATATCTCCAAGTGCTCCAACCCCCCAGAAAACTGAATCCAAGCACATTCGCTGGGCGCAATTTTTTACCTGCTTTAATTTTACTTTGAAGTACCTCCAGGGTGGGAAAAATTTTCTTGTGGACGTTCTTTCCCGCCAGCCCCAGCAAAATGGAAATGAGGAGGAGGTTATTGACTCCGTCATCCCTCCTTCCCTTGGATTGGCCCCTATTATTCCACATGCCAATTCCACCTCACCGCCTGCCACGCCTCCTACTTTGCAGCAGCCTAACATGAATAGGGCAGAGCTTGTCAACTCCGTCATCTCTCCTTCACTGGGAATGGTTGCAGTTGCTCAAAGCACCGACTCCACCTCCCCGCCCACCATGCCTCCTGACTTGCAACAAGAACTTTCTGTTTATCAGCAGCAAGATATGTAGCTGGCTGAAAACAAAACTAACCTTGCTGAACGCAACATTTGGTGGTGCGGCAATCAAATTTATGTTCCTGAGCCTTTACAAAAAAAATTTCTGGAATGCTCACACAATTCCAAACCTGCCGGCCATTTTGGTTTTGTAAAAACTTTGCATTTAATATGCAGACAATTTTGGTGGCCATCTCTTCGGAAAGATGTCCAAGACTACGTCTCCACATGTCCTGTATGTGCTATGTCCAAATGCAAAGTGGGTAAACCTACTGGGCTTTTGCAAAATGTTGCTAGCCCTACCAGACCCTGGGAACAAATCAACATGGACTTCATTGTTGACCTACCCATGAGTAAAAAGAAAACTGCTATTTGGGTTGTCACTGATTTATATTCTAAACAAATTCATTTTGTCCCATGTGCAGGCTTACCCACTGCCTCTCAACTGGCCAAACTCTTTGTACAACACATCTACAAATTAAAAAGAATGCAATTCAGATTGAGAAAACACACATACACACTCATACAAACAGACATGTGTTGAATAGTGATGAGAATCAGGTTGAAGATCAAGGAAAGGGGTTTTTGTACACAAATCATCCAAGAGGTTTTTGGCTTCCACATTGCTTAAAGAGTGTTTGCAAAACTTGTCACAACATGTGTTTGGAATGGTTTCTGCTGCTTGTCCTCTTCCAGTATGGTTTTCATTTATGAATGCTCTGTGTTTATATTGGGGGTGGGGGTGTAGTAGGTTTTGCATTTGGGGTTTTATTTTCTGTGAGCCACCCGGAGTCACCGTGAGTGAGTTGGGTGGCCATATAAATCTTTTTAGTAAAATAAATAAATAAAATAAATAGCTGTGAGAGTACCCCAAGTTTAAAAAAAAATATTAAAAGAATCCTTAGTTCTTGCCTAAGGATCCCTCTTAGGAAGGCATGTAAGCTGCTCAAAAAAATAAAGGGAACACTGAAATAAGACATCCTAGATCTGAATGAATGAAATATTCGTATTAATTACTTTGTTCATTACATAGTTGAATGTGCTGACAACAAAATCACACAAAAAGCAATGGAAATCAAATGTAAGCAACCCCTGGAGGTCTGGATGTGGAGTTACACTCAAAAATTAAAGTGGAAAAGAACACTACAGGCTGATCCAACGTTGATGTAATGTCCTTAAAACAAGTCAAAATGAGGCTCAGTAGTGTGTGTGGCCTCCACGTGCCTGTATGACCTCCCTACAATGCCTGGGCATGCTCCTGATGAGGTGGCGGATGGTCTCCTGAGGGATCTCCTCCCACACCTGGACTAAAGCATCCCCCAACTCCTGGACAGTCTGTGGTGCAACGTGGCGTTGGTGGATGGAGTGAGACATGATGTCCCAGATGTGCTCAATTGGATTCAGGTCTGGGGAATGGGCGGGCCAGTCCATAGCATCAATGCCTTCGTCTTGCAGGAACTGCTGGCACACTCCAGCCACATGAGGTCTAGCATTGTCTTGCATTAGGAGGAACCCAGGGCCAACCGCACCAGCATATGGTCTTACAAGGGGTCTGAGGATCTCATCTCGGTACCTAATGGCAGTCAGGCTACCTCTGGCGAGCACATGGAGGGCTGTGCGGCCCCCTAAAGAAATGCCACCCCACACCATTACTGACCCACTGCCAAACCGGTCATGCTGGAGGATGTTGCAGGCAGCAGAACGTTCTCCACGGCGTCTCAGACCCTGTCATGTCTGTCACATGTGCTCAGTTTGAACCTGCTTTCATCTGTGAAGAGCACAGGGCGCCAGTGGCGAAGTTGCCAATCTTGTGTTCTCTGGCAAATGCCAAACGTCCTTCACGGTGTTGGGCTGTAAGCACAACCCCCACCTGTGGACGTTGGGCCCTCATACCACCCTCATGGAGTCTGTTTCTGACCGTTTGAGCAGCCACACGCACATTTGTGGCCCACTGGAGGTCATTTTGCAGGGCTCTGGCAGTGCTCCTCCTGTCCCTCCTTGCACAAAGGCGGAGGTAGCGGTCCTGCTGCTGGGTTGTTGCCCTCCTACGGCCTCCTCCACGTCTCCTGATGTACTGACCTGTCTCCTGGTAGCGCCTCCATGCTCTGGACACTACGCTGACAGACACAGCAAACCTTCTTGCCACAGCTCGCATTGATGTGCCATCCTGGATGAGCTGCACTACCTGAGCCACTTGTGTGGGTTGTAGACTCCGTCTCATGCTACCACTAGAGTGGAAGCACCGCCAGCATTCAAAAGTGACCAAACCATCAGCCAGAAAGCATAGGAACTGAGAAGTGGTCTGTGGTCACCACCTGCATATCCACTCCTTTATTGGGGATGTCTTGCTAACTGCCTATGCTTTCCGCCTGTTGTCTATTCCATGTGCACAACAGCATGTGAAATTGATTGTCAATCAGTGTTGCTACCTAAGTGGACAGTTTGATTTCACAGAAGTGTGATTGACTTGGACTTACATTGTGTTGTTTCCCTTTATTTTTTTGAGCAGTGTATATTTTCATAATGCAGCTTGACAAAATACCTACATAAGAACTGTTTTATACACCACTCTATACATATATATACATATATACTTATACACCACTCTATACATTTTACCACCAATCTATACATATAGTTTTGTGGGTTTGTTTTCTTTGCAGTGAGATCATTATCATCTCATATTTGTAATATAAACTTCAGAAAAATAATGGCTGGTTTTTGCAGTACTGGAGAAACACATTGTGGCATGACTTGTGAGGCAAATGTTTTCATCCAGAAAGAAAACATTCTCCACAGCCTCTAGATGTGGTGGATTAAATCCATTAAAGTGCAATAACTAGGAATTGCAGGAACTGAAATCCAATCCATCTGGGAGACATCACACTGAGAAAATTGTACCTCGTATAGAATAGATCAAAGTCTTTAACTCTTAATGTTGAAATGCATTAGATTTCTCCACTATCCCCAGCAGATATGATCAGGTCAGGACCGTAGCTTAGCTTTGGTGAAGGTGAGGCTTCAATCTGTGGTAGAGGTCTCAGACTTGTAGTCCATGGGCTACATGCTACCCTCATGTCATTTTCTGCAGACTGTAATAATACTCTGTGGGTACTGAAGATGCTGCCCAGTAAGACCAATCTATAACAAGGACATGGGAAGCTCTCCAGGAAGAAGAGTGGCATGGTAGCTTGCCTCAGCCTAACCCAGCAGGGCTTCTGGCAATCGTCAGGACTCATTAGCCAGGCTACACAGTCGGTGCCCCAAGACTTCTCCTACCAAGCAACATGACCACTGGGAATTCCTGCCTGCTCTTGCACTCTCTGGTGGCAGCTGCTTCTGAGCTAACACGGCTCTCCAGGCAGGAGCAGTGGAGGCTTAGTCAGGGTAGATGGGAGGGGAGGCTGGAGCTTCCTGAGGGGAGGAAAGGAGGAGGCGACTGAGGAGGGGGACTGGGTTTGGCTACCCCGCTCTGAGGGTCTCTCTGCCAATCAGGGAGTGGGAAGACATCAGACAAGCCAGATCTTTCTGGTAGGGGAAGGGAGGGAGGGAGGAATACACTGAACACAGAAGTCTACCTTATGAGGTACAACATATGGAGGAAACCCCATGTGGCTGGTGGCAAGATGATGCAAGCAAACAAAAAATTGTGGCTATTCTGCAGCAGCCAGAAACTAACTTCTTTATTCCACTCATGCCTCCACATAAGGAGAACTACACATTCTAGTACATGCACATTTCTCCTGTGCTTTGCTTCATCACTGGAGACGTTGGGTGCCAGCTATGACTCCCGCCTTAAGTCCCCAACACTTCATTCAGCTGTGAACGACAGGGAGCAAAAGCAAGTTAGGGATTCAGTGCCTTATGAATGGCTTGCAGATCTCAAGGGTTGTGGAACGGCAGGATCATTTAAAAAAAAAAAAAAAGATCCCTCAACTCCTCCTGAAAGCCCAAGGGGGGAAAAAAGCCACAAATCCCAAATGAATGTTTATGTTTTATCAGGCCTAATTATCCTAATCATAAAACAATTTAAGGAAGTAAAAGTGCCCATATATGAAAGGAGCAAATGTTTTTAACTAGCTCAAAACAAAGTGGTCCAGTCACTAAATCAAAAGAATCTAACTTGACAATGCCTTTTAAAGTCAGAGCACCAGAGCTGGTTGCACGATATTAGTCCTGTTGTCACTGGATGTTATGAAAGATACTTCACAGCAGGATTATGTGATCCTTTGATCTAGAGTAGGAAACCTAGTCTGAAGGGCACTCCACTCCTTCCAGTCCTAAGCCTATGTGCTCCTTTTAAGAACATTGAAAACAACTTCCTATCTGGGCAATTTGCAGCAGAGAAGCCATGTGCAGCCTAAAAAGGCCTTCTTACAGCCATCAAGTTCTCTCCCGACTCCATTGCTCTGTCACTATCTGCATGCTGTCTCCCCACTTGCCTGTTTCATCTTCCCGTGCAGCTATTGTAGTGGCAACCGCCTCCATCTTAAAAGACCCTCTTACTGCAAGCCTAATGGCCATAGATCTTGCAGTCAAAGCAGCAGTTAAAACCAACAGAGAATAAAAATGCAACAAAGTAAAGCTATCTAAAATACCATATACAGTAGTAGCAAAAATACAAATATAATAAAAGGCCTACCTGAAAAAAATGACTTTTCCCCCTTTTGTTGTTGTTGTTGTTCAGTCATTTAGTCGTGTCTACAGAGTCAAAAAATAATGGAGTAGGAACCAGGTGGACTTATCTGGAAAGTATTCAGAGCTGAGGGCTATTACTGAAAAGACCCACTTCCAAGTCATCACCTACAAAATCTCAGTCTGAAATGGCTCTGATGTTAGTCTCAGGATTTGGAAAGAAAAGTCTCAATGTTATCCTCAGGATTTGAGAAGAAAGTATGGGAAGAGGCATTCCTTCAACTCAGCCTTCTTCAGCTCAGGCATCATCCAGATGTGCGGACATCAACTCCCAGAATTCTCAGCAATGGCCATAGTGGCTAAGAAATTATGGGAACTGAAGTCCATACATAAGAAGGCCATCCAATTTGGGGGGAGGCTGATTCAAATACTTCACCCCCAGGCCGTAAGGTACTATATAATCAATACCAACACTTTAAACTGAGAATAAATTTTGTGCTGAAAGCATTGAGAGCTTGAAACTGATAAACATACCACTCCAACCTCGTTCTCTCTGTAACGTTCTTGCATTTAGTCAAAAGTCTAAAAACAACTGTTTGCATCTTTACCGCTTTTTCTATGACCTGCTTTTTAGGAACCTGGATTGTGCATATCATTCTACTCAAGTTTGAGCAAACACAAATACAACTCCCCTTCAGACCAGCTGACAAGCTTTAGTTGAAGGAGGCGGCGTGCTGGGTGGACAGTCCTGCAGTATCCAGTTTGAAGGCTCCGCATATTCAGCTGAACACTCGAAGTGGGCTAAAGTGAATCCAGGGCCACAAAATATGCTAAGGTTGATGAACTTTCCCAACTATTTTCTGTTATTACTTTTTAAACTACCATTTGTATTCTTAGTATTCCCTACCATCTTTGGGAGAACTCAGGTCTTGGAATAGAGAAAATATTAGAGCACAGCTTTCCAAACTGTGTGTCGCAACACTTTAGTGTGTCGCAACACACAGTCTGGTATGTCGCCACACAACCCGGAAGTGGCAGTGGGGGCATGCATGGCAGCGGCGCGCCATCAGCGCTTCTGGGTTTTAGCGGAGGCCACCGCCACTGCCACCACCGCCATGCACACCCCCGCCCCCGCATGTGCCGCCGCCCCGCCGCCGCTGCCGCCGTTGGTGTGTCGCCAACGGCAGCACTTTAGAAAGCACTGTATTAGAGATTGGCTTTTTGAAAGGGAGGCTAATAAAGACGCAAATGCTGTAAGATCATCCAAATATTCATCCTGGTACCATCATTATAAAACATAGAAGCCTCTCCCAGTACCGGTTAACATAACCAGTGCGTCACTGAGAAGGGCTTTAACATCCCTTCGCCTGCAGACCATGCCCTCCGCATATCTCGAAGGGAGGTTTTGTAAGCTCCCTGTCGAACAACGCCTCTGTCCTTGTGGTGTTGGTCAAGTGGAGGATGTTATCCATTATGTCCTCCACTGCCCCATTTACAACGAGATCAGGGCCAAATTATTAATGGCAGATGAACTCAAGGGCTCGGACTTTGAAAAACAGATTTATCTTCTTGATAAATTTGCTCTGCTCTCACTTTGCTCTGCTCTCACTTAAACTTAGGAAGAAATATTTAAGTTCTTAGTTGTAGCTCTGGCTCTATTTTGTTGTAATCTTTTTTATATTTAATGCTTCTTTTATTAATATATTGTAGAAGGCTTTCATGGCTGGAGTTTGATGGCTGTTGTGGGTCTTCCGGGCTGTGTGGCCATGTTCTGGAAGTTGTGGTTCCTAACGTTTCGCCAGCATCTGTGGCCGGCATCTTCAGAGGGCAGGAGCACAGACAGGAGCTAACTCTCTGTGCCTTCTGTCTGTGCTCCTGCCCTCTGAAGATGCCGGCCACAGATGCTGGCGAAACGTTAGGAACCACAACTTCCAGAACATGGCCACACAGCCCGGATGACCCACAACAGCCATCTTCTTTTATTACTTTATTTTATACTTTCATCATTTTATTGTTTTATTGTTATTATATTTTATTGTATTTTATTGCATTCTTGTGTTATGACCTGTGGTTACAACAATAACCTTTACTTACTTACATTTGTATTCTTAGTATTTCTGACTATTAAATAGCAATTTATAGTTTCAGAACTAATAGCTTAAAAAAAAACCTACACAAGGACTTCTGTTTTTGTTTTTGTTTTCCAGCAACCCCCAAATCTAATTTTTCTTCCTGCTTTCCTCTGCTCTGCCTTCCCTGTGTCAATCATTCTTGCCAAGCTAAGGATATCTTCTCAGAACACCGAAGAATTGCATTTTATTTTTGTGAGTAAATCAAGAAGACTGTAAGAGTTTTTGTAGTTATTAATATTTGTGTTAAAGCTAGGGAAAGAGTATCCATAACTGTGCATCCATAGCATTAGAACTACACTGTTAGGCCATGCACCTCAGTGGGGAGGGGGATGACTAAACATGTGTGATGTCATCATCTGTGACATCACCATGCAAATGACACCATTACATACTTGTGACCCACATCTGGATGCAAGTATGTAATGGTGTCACTTGCATGGTGACGTCATAGCATACATGTCATTTTGGCATCATTGTGGTTTGCTGTAGAAACCACCGTGTTAGAGCTAATCCAAGAGAACTATTAATCTCAGTAATTAAATTATTTAATAACAATCACCAAAAATAAACCAAAATAGAATTATTAGGCATATTGTAAAAGAATTGATAAAGTCTTTTGCCATTCTCATTTCTTCACTGGCCTTTAATTCTCATTCCAACCCCTCTTCTCTATCTGATATTTTTCTTCCTTTTTTCCATTGCTTCATTCATCTTTCTTTCAAAGGAGTTGCACTTTTTCCTCCTCCTTTTCTTGGAACTCTGAAGAAATACAATTGTATATTTTCCTTAGTTAAGGGGGAAATGCCTCAAAAGCCTTGCTAATATCTCTTGAGAAGCCATGTCCATGAAAGGAAAATTGAAAGTTTTCTGCTACTAGAATAGAAAGACATGCTTGGGATTATTCTACAGAAATGGTAATAAAGTATAAACATGTCTCCTGAAAATAAAAATTATATTTGCCAGATTCTAGACATTCTGTTAACATGTTGAAAGAAATTAGAGTTCCCTCAGCTAGTAAGTTTTCAAGCAGGGACATTTTTTGTGTTTAAAATAATGCAATTTAAATGCCAGCTTTATGGTTTAATGAAGTTTTTACCCATATACTTTACAGTATATACTGCTACATATACTTTACAGTATATACTACAGTATATACCAAGATCAAAATACCCAGAATCATGGACCTCATCAACCTCTGCCTCACCACCTACTTTCAGTTTGATGGACAAATATTCCAACAAATCAAAGGAACACCTATGGGATCACCACTCTCAGGACTCATAGCAGAGATAGTAATGCAACGTCTAGAAAGGATAGCACTCCCACACATACAACCCAAAGTATGGATCCGGTATGTAGATGACACCTTTGTCATAATAAAAAAGGATCAACTGGAGGAAACACATGAAGCCATCAACAACATCTTCAAAGGAATAAAATTCACAAGGGAAGAAGAAAACAACAACACACTACCCTTCCTGGACATCCTCATCAGTAGAGGAAATGATGGCAGTCTAGAAACACAAGTCTACCGGAAATCTACCCACACTAACCAAGTGCTTCACTATCAAAGCAATAACCCAACCTCACACAAGAGGAGCTGTGTAAGAACACTATTCAGACGAGCACAAACACACTGCAGCAACCCAGAACACCAGAAAAAGGAAACAGACCACTTATATAACATCTTCCAGCAAAATGGATATCCACACAACTTTATCAAAAAGTGCCTGACCACTCAACCCACCACAGCAAAACCAACAGAAGCTATGAAAAGGATTACACTGCCATACATCAGAAACATCTCAGAAACTACTAATAGACTGTTACATCCACACGGCATCACTGTAGCACACAAACCTACCAAAACCCTTCAGAACATTGTAAGTAAACCAAAAGACCCAGTAGCCCAAGAAGAAAAAACAGGAGTTATCTACAACATACAGTGTAAGGACTGTAACAGCCACTATGTAGGACAGACTGGCAGAAGACTAGCAGAACGCATCCACGAACACCAACTAGCAGTCAGAAGACATGATGAAAACTCCTTAATCTCACAACACATGGACAGACAACCATACTTTCAACTGGGAAACTGTGAGCATATTAGACCAGGCCAAATCCAAAAATGCTAGCGAATTCCTAGAAGCTTGGCACTCAGACAAAGCAGCCATCAACAGACACATAGAGGTTAACAACATTTACATACCATTCATAAGAGACAATAGAATAGCCAGAAGACCAGAACACTCCTGGGCCAGCAATCAACAACAAGATATGCATAGATTAACAGCAAGATTAGCAGCAGAGGAGCAATCAAACAACACAATAGACCTTAATCAAGGAACTATTAACTCAGTCAATCACCCAAACAGCACACAACAGCCCAATCAAGGAACTACCAAGGAGAGTACAAGACCCCCACCAACACAGGCAGGACAAGCCAGGGTATATAAACAGACAGCAACTTCCACTCCCTTTTCGCACTGAAGATGTTGCCTAGCCTGGCAATGAACCGTCTGCATGAAAACAACAAGGCTCAGAGAGCACCAAAGACTCCCCATATACTGCTGTTTCACAGGTTAAAAAATCTGACAATTTTTGCTGTTACAGGAAAATGAGAGAAGAGTTATATTGCTTCATTCTTCTCCAGGTTGAAACTGAAAATAAATCTTAGGGAAAATGTCAGAGGGATATGTGTGTGCGTAACATTACTACTACAACAGAAGTCTTCAATTTAACCCAGTGTTCCTCAACATTTTCAGATAAATTTGTGAACATCTTGCGGCTACTCCATGACAACATGATGGCAACAATCCTGAATAACAATGGCTCTCAAAGCGATCCATTTAAAGTGGAATCTGGCGTTAAACAGGGATGTGTTATTGCTCCAACCTTATTTGCTATCTTCATCGCTATGATTACACACCTTGTTGAAGAGAAACTTCCTACTGGTGTAGAAATTATATATCGAACAGATGGAAAGCTTTTTAATCTTAGTAGGCTGAAAGCAAAAAATAAGGTAACTACAACTTCTGTTATAGAACTTCAATATGCTGATGATAACGTAGTCTGTGCACACTCCGAAGAAGATCTTCAAACTATCCTAAACATCTTTGCAGAAGCATATGAAAAGCTCGGCCTCTCGATTAACATTAAAAAAACCAAAGTGCTTTACCAGCAAGTTCGAACCAATCCCTCCGCAGCACCGTCAATCCAGCTTAAAGGTGTGTCACTAGAAAATGTCGACCACTTTTCTTATCTCGGCAGCCATCTATCTACAAAAGCCAACATCGACGCTGAAATTCAGCATCGCCTGAGCTCTGTGAGTGTAGCTTTCTCCCGAATGAAGCGTAGAGTGTTTGAGGATCGGGACATTCGCAGGGAGACCAAAATGCTTGTTTACAAAGCCATTGTACTACCAACCCTTCTGTACGCCTGTGAAACATGGACCCTCTACAAACGCCACCTCCAACTTCTTGAAAGATTCCATCAACGCTGCCTCCGAAAAATTCTGCAAATTACTTGGGAAGATAGGCAGACTACTGTTAGCGT
The DNA here is from genome assembly GCA_023362775.1 of Charina bottae. NCBI lineage: Eukaryota > Metazoa > Chordata > Lepidosauria > Squamata > Charinaidae > Charina > Charina bottae. Next base: position 149,875,160 of record JALMGJ010000003.1, on the reverse strand, counting down.
ATTAGAAGAAGCGAAAACCACCAGCATTGAAACAATGATCATCCAACATCAACTTCGCTGGACCGGTCATGTTGTTCGAATGCCTGACCATCGTCTTCCAAAGCAGCTACTTTACTCCCAACTTAAGAATGGAAAACGGAATATTGGTGGACAGCAAAAGAGATTCAAAGATACTCTCAAAGCTAATTTAAAAAAATGTAATATCAGAATTGAGAACTGGGAAGCCCTAACTCATGAGCGTTTCAATTGGAGGTCAGCCTTTATTAATGGCGCTATGGACTTTGAAGAAGCACGAGTACAGGGCGAAAGGGAGAAAAGAGCTAAAAGGAAGGCACGTCAGGCAAACCCTCATCATGACCGTCTCCCACCCGGAAACCTATGCCCTCATTGTGGGAGGTTGTGCGGATCCAGAATTGGTCTTTATAGCCACTTACGGATCCACTGTTAAAATTTTACCTTTGGAAGACAATCTTACTCGGCTACGAGTGATCGCCAATGATGATGATGATGACTACTACAACAGTTACAAATCAAACAACTTCTCAATTTTAACTTTCTAAGCATTTTAGAGTAATCAGAAATGGTCTCTGTGTTATATTCTTATCTGAAGCATATCACTCTGAGGTCAACCTGGGAAGTGCTGGATTTTCCCTTGTAAATTAGTGCTGGATTTTCCCTTGTAAATTACTGCCTTCTGAGGCAGAACCGCAGGCAGTTGCAGTTGTGAAGATTACTGAAATCACATCCCCTTATTTAAGCTAGTTATCTTCTCTCACAGGAACATTTAAGCTTTTGAGGGTGACAAATTGCACATTTATAATCATACATAAACCAGTTCCAAAGAGTTATTTTAGCTGCACCCAAGTTCTTTTTTAAAATAAATCCAAGGGTTTCTTTTTAAACCTTTCTTTTCTTTTCATTAGCAGTCAACCTGTTTTTTTAAAACATCTCCTTACTTACAGAAGTGGCATGATGCAGAAGGAAACAGAGCAAGGATGAGCAATTCCTGCCCTGGATGCAGATCCAGAAACTGCCTGTGTGACTAACTATGAGTCTCACTTCCTTTCTTCTGTGTGGTCTCAGACAGCCTGAAATCAGATAACATTTAGAGGAGACAAGCCAAAAACCCCTTTCGGTCCATGAAAGCTAGCTGCAAGATATTTTGGAGCCTGGATGCGGGGAACTGTTTACCTTATTCTGATTGGCATGATGAAGGAGCTGGAAAGCCATTGAAGTCTTGGTCAACCATTTTACACATTTTTAAAAAATTCTACCTTCTTTATATTTAATAATGTTTCCATTTAGAGCCACTGTTATCATAAGTGAACTAGCACCTTATTGTAAAAATCAAGCAACTGAGGTCAAGTGTTTAAGGACCCCTTTAACCAGTCAATGTTAATGGAAAAACAGTAGGCCAAGCAGTGCTAGGTTATTGAAACCATGGCGTCTAGGCCATGGCATGGTTAGCCTGGCTAACAATCAGTCCCTGATTCAACTAGTTTTGTTCTCCAATGTCATAACAAAATCAATTCAGTACCTGACAAAGTATAGCTATTCCTCATTCTTAGAATCACAGAATTATAGAGTTGGAAGGGATCTCTGAGCACCTCGAGTCTAACCGCCTGCCTCCCCAGGGTGGGAATCTTCAGACTATCCCAGACCAACAGCTGTCCAACCTGTGTTTGGAAACCTCCAGTGATGGAGCACCTTGTATTGCTTTGTGTACTGCCTGAATATTACTCCCAGTTTCCCTTGAGAAACTTGGACAAAGAGGGCATAACTGTTAGGAACTTTTACTCTCCTGAAAACAAGGGAGGGTTGCTTCTGAGACACTTTCACCACCCCTGCTCCTTTAGACTCAAATTTTGTTTATCAGACCACTGTCTAGGCTGCGGCTCTTCCTCCTGTCTCCCAAGGTCATTCCCACGTACCATTACAATCCCATTCACTTCTTATAATTTTAAAAGAATAGAATATTTGCTGCTTCACTGTTTACACCTTTTTATAACTCTTTGGTTAACCCATTCTTTTAAAAACTTTGCCAGTCATAGTCTGCTCATGATATAGTTCAGATAAATAAGGAATAACCATCTCAAAAGGTTATGTGATATATCACAAACTAAAGCATTTTCCAAATACAACTGCAGTTGAACTGAACTTGTTTTTAAACTGATAAAACGTAAACAAAAACATATTGAGCATTTTGTGATTAAAGTGCTGGCTGGGGAATTCTGGGATTTGAAGTCCACATATCTTAAAGTTGCCAAGTTTGAAAAACACTGATCTAGAGCAACCTTTCTTAGTGCTGGGGCTACTACTCTTGGAATTTCTTTGGCCGTGCTGGGTGGGAATGCTGGGTGTTGCAATCCCAGAACTTCTGGAGGGTGCCGGGTTGGAGAAGCTTTGCTCTAGAATGTACTCAGAATGTTGAGTTCTCATGAGAGTTTAGTCACAGCGTTGTCAGTAACTGGCTAGGATAATCTGGGTTTGGAAGCTAAGCAAGTTTGCCTCCCATTAGTACTTGGATGGGAGACCACCAGAGAATTCCAGGGTATTAGTAATTAAAAACAAAGCAAAGCAAAAACCCTGGAAGGTAACACTTCCATATTGTTTGCCAAGAAAACTGCATGGATGTGTCCATGAAGCCATAAGAACATGTCCATGCAGTTTGACTTGAGGGAGGCTTGGCTTTATTTTACATAGGAGATTATGGCTTAGCATGTTGCACGGCTCCAGCTAATTGTGGTACATTCAATAAATAATATAAAACAAACCACATTTAACACAAAGTGTTAACCAGGTCATTATCTACAATTTAAAAATGTAACTCAAAAGTTCTGTAACTCAACCAGCAGTTTTCTGCTTAGTGTAGAAAAAAAATCTTGCACAATTTCTACATGCAATTATACCTGTTAAGAATTGGCAGATTGTTTAGCCCACATATTAATCATTCTGTTTGTTGTGCCCCCGGATCCCTCCAGGTCTTGAGAAAAAAGTTCAGTTTGGCTGGTCATAGAAAATGCAAACCCTATTTGTACATATAAAAAACATCAGCACTTACTTTTTAAATAAGTTTGGTTTTTAGCCAGTATGCAATAAAAATTGGCTAGGGAGCACCGTGTGCCAAAGTGTTTGTGCCTTTAGTCTCAATTTAATGCAACTGTCTACCAATGTGATGGTTTTCATCTAGCAAGCCTGTCTCAACACTGCTGTGCATCTGGTATTTTTAAAGTTTAATGTCAAATTAACTGGCCCAACTGAAGCCAGACCTTGCAGTATCCAGGCAACAGTTCCAAAACAATGGTTAACAAGAGATTTCAATGTGTGAAATTGTATGCAGCAGAAGGAAAAGATGGCCTACAAGACATATTTGTCTTCTTAGCCCTATCTGATTAAAAAAGGGGCAATTTTTGAAGGTGGACAAGAAGAAAGAGTTCTTGATGTCATGCATAGCAAGGAGAGGGTCACAAGGAACACTGAATTTGATCTTATCCAAAACCAGTTTTTGCTTATTTAGTACAGTTATCCCAACTTTGACTTGCAGCAGCTCACATACATACTGAAAATCTCTTTTTTCTTCAGTCAAATGCTATGATTCTTTTAACTGAAGTTACCAGGACTAAATCTGGGAATTGCATGAAATTCAGAAGAACATAAGAAATATCCTACTGGATCAAGCCAATAGTTAGTCAACAGTACGCATTTAGGAAGCTTACAAGCAGGACAAGTAAGTGATATTTAGGTCTGCTGCCTAAAATCAAGGAAGAAGTAAACAGCAATCAAGACTAATTGCAACTGAGAATGTAATCCTTCATGAATTTACCGAATGTCCTTTTAAAATCATGTACATTGATTGCTGTCACCTTAACTAAACAGTGTCTTCCCAAAAGCATGGCAGAGATGTGAGTTCCTGCTCCAGCATCGCACTGCTATTTAGGAGACTCACTGAGCTGGGGAAATAGCATGATGATGATGATGATGATGATGATGATGATGATGATCATCATCATCATCATCATCATCATCATCATCATCATCATCATTCTTTTCATCCAAAATAAAAGGTTTCCACGAAGGCATACAAAGATAAATAATAAGCTGTTGTCCCTAGGCCCTTCAGTATCAAAGATACAGCATGACATAAAAAGGAAAAGAGGGGGAAAGAGGAAAACAGTCAAATCAGACTAAGTTACCAAGTTTTTTTATAATGTCTAACCAAAGCTGCAACAATTCACGGAAACAAGAGCCAAAGATTCCTAAGTTTCAGCAGAGCTGACGTCATGGTCCTGCTTTCCAATCACTTGCTCCTCTGTTACCTGATGGAGGGAGGAGCCTGATGGATCCAGCCTCACTGCTGGACCCTGCTTCACTTTTCACTGCAGCCTGATATAATAAAGAAGCATGTCCCTCCATGTTGTCCCATGGGAGGGGAACAATGAGCATACCATGATCAGTTCAGTTTGCTCGTCATTGTGATTGTGTCTTAAACCCAGTCCACGATCTCCCTCTGATCCCCTTCATCACCTCTCTCTGCAGTCCATGTGTTTGCCCTTGTTGCAAACTTTCCTGAAACCTTACTCCACCCAACATTTTCATCACGCCATGATTCAACAGAGCAGATCTCCCTAACTCTCATTAAAATGTAAAGACAGAAATAAGGGCACCCCCACTAGTACTGGGCTGCAAATGATGGAGTGCAAGAGACAGGGATGTGCCCCACAACAAACACAGGCTAGTTTTCTGCTGTTGCAATGCTCGATATGCAGCAAAACAAGTTGGAAATCTTTCTTCCTGGAGAAGGGGAAACTCCTGCTTCTCTGATTCATTAAAAGAAGGTAGAGAGAAAAGCATGATACAGAGAGTAGGTATTTATTAGGGTAATAGAGAATGAATTCAAGAGGTTGCAAGACCAGGACTGTTTTTATACTTGAATGTTGTTGTTAAACATCCTTTTTTCCTTTTAGCTGGCCAAGGGACTCCAAACCATTGAAGTTGAGCTCTCTGGGTCTCTCTGAGGGTGCCAAATGTTTTAAATCCAGCATTCCTCTCTCTTCTCCAGTTTAAATCATGCTTCTAAATTCCCTTTTATAGGGCTAGGCTGTCACAAGCCACTCGGCTCCTCCTTTTGTGCCTTTACATCCATTTCTACCACCGACCAACCTTTATCTTCAACAAAAGAGAATGATTGCAGGTGTGCATTCTGGAGTTTTGTCACAAAATAATTGACCCAACTCTTTTCTAATCACAGATTATTTTAAACAAGTGGGAAACACAATAGGAGTATTGTGTAGAAATATTGGCATGCCTCCTGCATTACCATCCCTGCTGGCTACAACTTGCTGCCCTACCAAAACTTTGGATACAGCTTTAAATTTTTAAAGCGGCAAAAGAGGGGGAAAAATATGAGACACATGAAGAATAATCAAAGTAGCTGTAGTGAATTAATTAAATTTAATTCTAATTAAATTTGAAAAAAAATAGATCATGTTTAGTTTTTACCCTGGCCCCACTCATTTCTTTGTCCTAGCACTGCACACTTTTGAATGTGCAGGTCCTAGAATGCTCCAGACCAAAGTCCTGGAACAAAAAAAACCCCAATTCTACCCCATGCAAAATGCAGTGTTAATATTGTTGGATATTCTGGCAAATCCAACATGCCTCATCAGCATATGGGTGGCTGCTCTAGGATGCAAGCTCTCCATGGTTTTGAGGAAGCTGGCTGTGGCCACTCCCACTTCTTCTCTTTCTCCTCCTTGGACCGGGAGCAAGCACATGGCTGTCTGCTGCTCTATCCTAGGCCATGGATGGGCCTAGGAGATTTTCCCCCCTTTCTACATGCAGCCTCTTGCAGCAAACAGGGCAAGAGGTATAAAGTTTAAGGGAACAGAAAGAAGAAATGGAACATCATTTATCTACCAAAAATGCTGTACCTGGAATGAATAAACGTAAGGACTCTTTTGTACTTACTTTTCATACCTGCCATGTCTAAGCACATGTTTCTTTATGCTTGGGTGGGCTAAGGGTGTAAGATTAACCTGATCTCTCTAATATGCTCATGGGCTCTGTTTTTAAACAATATTCTTTTTCTGTACACAAACTTTGCAGTTCTGCTCCATTTCAGTAGTTCTAACAGACTGCTGAATGGGCTTCAAATATGATATACAAGAAGGGGGGACTTCCTGTTCTATCTTTTCCAGATCTGATCCCTATCTTTTTTTGGAAATCTATTTCAACGGCTGCATGTCTAGCAACATGCTTCCCTTTTCAAAAAATGTGACTCTCTGGCAAGCATAGCCAGAGCTTTGCACAAGCTCACTCTAGGATATAAAATGTAGCCAATAACACTGGACAGCTCGTTCAGAGTTGGGATCATTCCCAGAATTATCTGAGACTGGAACAATGCTAATGAGAGTGGTCTTGCCTGACCCAAGAGGGGCGAAAATATGAATAAACCCACCTGTTAAAAAACTCTCCCTTTAAATGGCATCTGAAGTATGAGGTCATCTGATTCAAAAAAAAGTTCATCCCTCCTGGGATCAGGAGTAAGAAAAGGCTCTCTCAGAGAGGACTGAAGGTCCTAGCAGCGTCTGGCAACTAAAGAGCAGTCCTTTCATTATTATTATTATTATTATTATTATTATTATTAATCAAATTTATCACCGCCCATCTCTACCACGGTAGACTCTGGGCGGTTTACAACAAATGTTAAAATTAAAGTTAAAAATCAATAATCATTAAAATACAATAAACAATACAATAAATAAGAATATAACAATCCAGAGGATGGTAGGATCTTAAAAGGAGGTCATTATTAAACTAACCACCCCCAGGAGGAACTATCTCTACCTTTGTCCCACGCCATTGCGGGACATTGCTAATTTGTCCTATATTTTTCCTATGTTTGCAAGTCTATGAATCCTGGTGACAGCATAGAACAGGATGAGATCAACAGTCCATACAGTTCACCATTCTGTTCTTCTCACTGGCCAATCAGATACTGCAAAGTCATGCTTTTCAAGGTTCTAGATTCAAGCCTTTATTCCAAACTGGAGATTCAAGAGGACCCTTTTTCTATTCAACCTGTGTATTCTATGACTGAGCTATGACCTTTCTCCTTCCTAGGCTGTGAACCTTTCAAACTTCTGGCATTTTGCTTGTCATGCTGTAGTGAAAAGGCACTTCATCCCTGCCTTTAAAAAAAACAGGAAGAGATTTAAGCTAACATATTAATCAATCACAGCCGCAAGGTGTGTGAAATCTATTATGCTTTGCCATCCATTATGTTGGAGGCAAGGTCAGATGACCAGCAGCGGGTGGGATGACAAAAGTGCCTATTGGCCATTTCATGCCGATGTAACCATGCGCCCTTTAGCCACTGGTTAACCTCATCCGGATCCATTTGCTGTGGTCTTCCTAAAGAGCTGGATGTTGCACTAAACGCTGGTCTATCAGAAGTGTGCAACAGCGGGAGACTGAAGACTGCTTCACTAGTAGTACTGCAAGTGTGTTAAGATTATGACCCTTAACAGTTTAGCACAAGACTGAAATAGATTAACAGTGGAATGACAAGACCAGCACTTCTATCACTGCCTCTCAAACAGAACACAGAGGAATCTGGAAGTCCCAAATAGAAGTGTTGCTTGAGATTCAGCTACTTTGTGATTCCAATTTTTAACAAAAAAATTAAAAACTTTATTCAACTTGGGACCATCCTTTACACCCCACTTTATGATAAATTGGATAAAATAAAGAGAGGAGAGGAGAGGAGAGGAGAGGAAAAAAGGTAAAGAAAAAGTGCAGCAGATAAAAACAGAAAAAGAAAAGAACTATTTAAAGAAGCGACTTCCAATCTTCCTTAGAGCAGTTACAAACATACTTACTGTCACTCCTCTCCCATCTAGGTTACATCACATAGTTCACTTCTTCCCATATTCAACCCTTTTTAATCAGCAAATCCAGAAATCAAGTCATTTTTATCCATTTTCAGCAAAAAGTCCATAAAGGGTTTCCAGTCTCAACCTCGGCAACCTTAAGATGTGTGGACTTCAACTCCCAGAATTCCCCAGCCAGCCATGTTCACACATCTTAAAGTTGCCAAGGTTGAGAAACACTGCAAAAAAGGCAGGTTTGGGATCAACAATAGGGACAGCAAATCTCACACTGGTATAATTTTCTGCTGACTCAAGGATGAGTGAAAAGCACTAACTCAGCAGCAGGGAAAGGCCATCTGTGGAAAGTACCAAGAATGGTGCACACCCTCAAAATACGTATGTTAAAACTCCAGATGTGTAGACCAAGTTTTCTACTTATAATTTACAAGGGAAAAACACAGTTTGGAGTGCTAACTGCATTCTTTTAAAAAGCACCATTTATCTAGAGGATCTAACCATGCTTAGGACGAACTGTTTTTTCCCTTCCATCAAATAACCTCAAAAGGTCTCTACAAACAGATGTATTCCAGTCTTATTTGTTCCTGCTGTGCACAAAAGCAGGCAACAACATCATTTTAATATGTTTTCAAGCATTCCAAAGATTATGTAATGGACAAAATAGAGCATGTTTCTGTAAAATACGAGCAACAGTTCTAGACTCAATGACCTCTTCAGCCACAGTTGAAAGTGTTTATTATGCCAGAGAAAATAAACATATTATGGATTATGCTCTCCCACTGTGATTGATATCAAACCGAAAGTTTGCTATAATTTGGGAAGAAAAACATTCCATGTAGGGTTGTCTTCTTCTTTTCTCTTATGTAATTAGCACTACTACTTATTTTGTTAATATCTGATAATATTTCATTTTTTCTCAGCATTATGATAAACTAGACAACCAGTGACCCATTGGGTCATCGTTTCAGAGCTATTTCCTTAGCAGATTCCTCAATGCCTTCAACAATGGCAGAGCTTCTAATGTACTGGAAAAGTTGTTAAAAATTCAGGGACACATTCAGAGATGTAACTGCCTTGAAAGTAGCCCATGTTGAACTGTATAGCTCAGTCAAACATCAGGAGTTGACCACAGGAAATGTTTTATGACATTTTGTATTATGGCAGAAAATGTTTTATGATAATTTTAATGTCATAAAATGTTTTATAAAATTTGCCAAATTTTATAAAATCCTGTGGGAGTCATGGGTCCCGGATTTTGGATGCATTCTGTAAGTTAGCCCATTTGAGGTACCTTGGTTCAAAAATTGTTGCCCCATGATGCACCATTTCACCCAGTTAAAGGTTACAAAGTATCAAACAGACACAAGAGTTTTAGTAGTATATAGATAGAAGGGAATTAATAAAATGTGAGAGATGAATACACTTTCTGTAGATGTTCACATAACTGATAATCTAAGACTGCACCAGACCTGCTCTTGGAAAGATATGGGTAGTTCCCATCAAAGAAAACAAATACCTCAGCTATAGTTAATCAATATACTGTACAGAAAAAGGTCCTCACAGTTCTACATTTTCTATTTTTTAGTAGGAACTTCCATGCTAGCCAAGCATCCAAAGAGCTTGGGAGGCTGCCTACAGCTCTTGGGTTGAAGGTTGCCTATCCTTGGTTTATGAGTTACCCCATTCTAATTAGTTATACAGACATCAAATAATTAGTTGATATTTCTTTATTAAAGAGGTGTTTCTTTCATTGTTGTGAAAAAACGTGTGAAATATTGTGCCAGTAAAATTTCAGAATAATGCCTGTAGGTCAGAAATATTACAGCCCAATGCTTGTACCAAAAAATCATGAAACATACCGTTGTTGTTCAGTCGTTTAGTCATGTCCGACTCTTCGTGACCACATGGATCATAGCACGCCAGGCCTTCCTGTCCTCCACTGTCACCCGGAGTTTACTTAAATTCATGTTCATTACATCAGTGATGCTATCTAACCATCTCATCCTCTGCCGTCCCCTTCTCCTTTTGCCTTCAGTCTTTCCCAGCATCAGGGTCTTTTCCAGTGACTCCTCTCTTCGCATTAGGTGGCCAAAGTATTTGAGCTTCAGCTTCAGCATCTGTCCTTCCAATGAGCAGTCAGGGTTGATTTCCTTTAGGATTGACTGATTTGACCTCCTTGCAGTCCAAGGGACTCTTAAGAGTCTTCTCCAGCACCACAGCTCGAAAGTATCAATTCTTCAGCACTCAGCCTTCCTTATGGTCCAACTCTCACCGCCATACATTACTACTGGAAAAACCATAGCTTTAACTATACGGACCTTTGTCGGCAAGGTGATGTCTCTGCTTTTTAATATGCTGTCCAGGTTTGCCATAGCTTTCCTCCCAAGGAGCAAGCGTCTTTTAATTTCATGGCTGCAGTCACCGTCTGCGGTGAATCTGTCACTGCTTCCATTTCTTCCCCTTCTATTTGCCAGGAAGTGATGGGACCAGATGCCATGATCTGAGTTTTTTTAATGTTGAGTTTCAAGCCAGCTTTTGCACTCTCCTCTTTCATACCTTGCATAGACATTTAAACTAATGCAACATCATACCGAAATACCTCAGCACAAATATCAAAATGTCTGATGGTGGTTGTGGGTTTTCCGGGCTGTGTGGCCGTGTTCTGGCAGTTTTTGTTCCTAACGTTTTGCCAGTAGCTGTGGCTGGCATCTTCTGAAGACAGGAGCACAGCTAGAAGATTCTCTCTGTGCCCAAGTCAAAATGTCTGCTTGGACCATTTTAGACAGTCACATATCACTGTTGCATCATGTGTCCCACTGACTGAATGGGCAATGCATATTCTGTTCTATATTCACAGCTGCTTTCCTGAACATTGAATATTTAGTTTTCAAGAGAAAAGAAACCTGGCCTGTCTGTGCTCCTCACAAATTTCTCTCATTATTCAATCAAGAAAGCTTCCTTCTTGGGAATCAATGAAAATGTCCTTTGTCATTTAGCATTGACATTCACCAGTAATGATAATGAAGTCCAGAAGTTTTCTTTTTTGCATGGTGAGCAGAGAACATGAATCACTACTTGCATCATCCAGTCCAAAATTTCTATTAGACAGCTCCTGTGCTCATTTCCTTAAATTAATCCAGCCACTACAAACAGAATACTCTAAATTGGCATTCAAATCACTTTTAATTGTCTCTGGTTGAGTTTCTTTGAGGTTCTAACAGGGGCATCCATAAGCAGATAAAAATAGATGTAAAACAGAAATGTGAAATGGCTCAAACTGTATTTCAATACCCCCAGATTATCAGCATGTATTACCTTTAATTGGCAGTGCCTGAAGGGTTATTGTAATTGTTATGCCCATGATATCACCTGTGGGAAATGGTGCCTGCAAGGGACAGCATCTGAAATACTACTATGAATGAAGCAGCTTCTACTGGATCAGATCTAGAAACATGGGCAATGGAGGTCAATATCTATAGATCCATCTGATGATGGCCACAGCATATGGAACAATGTGATTTAGAATGTAAGAGAAGTAAAAAGTGAAGAATATCAAGGGAGGGAGGGAGGGAGGGAGGGAGGGAGGGAGGGTTGAACTGTTGTCATTTAGATTGTCATAAGTGCCTATGAAAGTAGGAATTAAGAGGCTGATGATGTATGTTATGCTTCACTGAATTGTGCTAGGAGAAGAACCAGGGATGAGTCTCAGGGAAAATAGTGCAACATTCTTAATGAGTGTGAATCATGGGGAAAAATTATTCTGTGAGATTGCATGAATGGATGTGTAGGATCAAGATGAGAGGATACAAAAAATTTGATTGGGCCAATCAGACTCCCAAAATGGATGAGAAAGGTGATTGTTTTTCTTATCATCTCCTTAGGAAAAGATCTATTTGTTTTGAATATGTGGGTTAAACATAAGTATACTAATGCACACATGATGAAAAGGGATTAATATAAAATCTAAAAGCAGGATTCACTTGATTGTTTATTATGAAAGACTGAAAGAAAAGGTTACAGGGATAATGAGCAGTTCTGAATAGACACAGACCATTTTTTATAGCTAAGAGAAACATTGCTGTCAAAAATGGGGATGAGAGAAGATATTGTATAAAGTATATAGAAAGAAAATGTTACAAAGGATGTAGTCAAATAGCAAAGAACAGTTAAGATAAACAAGGCAGAGAAAATGTATAATGCAATAAGTAAACTTTTAGAATACAGAAAATTTTTGATGGAAATTAAAAAATTGTTTTGGAAATGAGCAAAAAAAGTCTAAACAAGGAGCTTCCAGGAGAGTGAATAAAATTAAGAATAAAAGTGATTAAATGATTTGGGATGAAACTGAAGTGAGAGAATGCTGGCAGAATTTAGACATTTGTGTGAGAATGATTGAAAGATGGAATTGAAACAAGTTCTATAAATGTTAGTAGCCAAGAAAAAATATGGTAAGCTAATCCTAAATGGCATGAGAAAAACAGTAAGGCTGCAGGTGTAATCGAGTAACTGGAGAAATGTTAAAATACGGATGTGAGTTGCTTATGGGATGGCTGTGCCACCTGTTTAACCTGTTTGTGGAGACTGACAATTGGAAGAATGCCATTATTTGATTCCTTACACCAGGGCTTTCCAAAGTTTCCCCCCAACCGCCGTTGGTGTATCGCTGCGGGAAAACCCGGAAGTGCCGCTGTTGCGGCAGCGTGCAAAAACCCGGAAGCGCTGCTGCCGCTTTCAGATTTTTGCGCACCGCCGTTGGTGTGTCGCTGCAGGAAAACCCGGAAGCGCTGATGATGATCAGCGCTTCCGGGTTGTGTGGCGACACACCAGACTGTGTGTGGCGACACACTTTTGTGTCGTGACACACAGTTTGGAAAGCTCTGCCTTACACAAAGGGAAGGGCGGCCAGACTGAATGCAAAAACTGCAGGGGGATTTATTTGTGAAGTGTGCCTGGGAAGGCGTTTGGCAGAAATCGGATCAAAAGGGAACAAGAGGTGAAAATGAATGAAATGAATAGGTTTGAATTAAGGAAAGTTTTTCATCAATGTGGAGATGCAGCGGGACTGCAGTATGTAAGTCAGCCTTTCTCAACCTTTTGACCCTGGAGGAACCCTTGAAATATTTTTCAGGCCTCGGGGAACCCCTGCACACTCAGGCTCAAATATAGGCCAGAAATTACAAACTTCATGTGTAGGCCTGTATATATGCATTAACAGTGTTCTTAAACTGAAAATAAAGAATGAAACTTACCTCTTTCATGTGAAGTTGCCTGAATTTGAAATAATTTTTAAAATAAATTGTGATCTCCCAGGGAACCCCCAGTGACCTCTCGTAGAACCCTAGGGTTCCACAGAACCCTGGTTGAGAAACCCTGACGTAATAAATGGATATGGTAAAACAAGAAGAGGGAGGATTAGGGATGAGTCTGAATTGAATACAAAAGTGAGTGACTGTTGCCTTTAATCTGTGCATCAATGCTTTATTTAGAATTTGCAGGATGGATACCAAAGGACGAGAACACTAAGGGCGACACCAGGACGGTAATAAATCTTGGAAAAGGTTTATTAAGAAATCGCCCGTTAACATACTTACAGCCTCAGAAGGATATGACCCCAAACAGCCGGGTGAGCCCAAAAGGCGGGGAAGGGTTCCAGAACACAACTCAGAAAGGGGTTGCTTTCATTGGGCAAGTTTTATAGCCCTGCACCCTCTCTTGCCCGCTCCACCCCCAGAGTTGCTCAGTTTAGGCATCAGCAAAGGAAGGTTAGATATTAATGAGGATTAAGTGTCTAGCAGACACTGGGTGGCTGCTATGACAAAAGAGGGAAATAATTATCTGATTGGGGTTAGAGCTAGAAGTTTGTTCTGAGGCTGTAAGTATGTTCATGGGTGGTTTCTTAATAAACCTTTTTCAAGTCATTTGTCGTTTGTAAATTATGATGATGTTTTGATGTATCTGATGTTATTGTGCTTCTACTACACACCAATGGCCTATCAAACCTATCAAACAGACAATGAGACATGATTCCCTCAGCCATGGTTTGCTGGTTGAGCCATAAAGCTGGATTCACGAATTGCACTGAGCCATAAACCATAATTTACAAACCACAATGGCTGAGTTTATTCAACAGTCTAAACCCAAACTGAACAAGCCACATTATGATACACAGGTCTCAACCTGTAGATCAGTTGCCTGGGACAGATGAGATCTTGCTTGATGTTTGAGCACTAGAAGGATAGTCTGTTATTTCTTGTGCCTTCTCATCAACTATAAGTACTGTATTTGTCGCTCCCACCCACAAAAGAGTTGACATTGAGGACTGCATTGTTTGTCATGGCTAACTTTTCTATAGCCCTTGCTACAGTTTGACAGTTTGTTTTAAAAGGCACCATTTCTAAGCATAAGCATTTACATTTGAAGAGGCTTTAAAAAGCCACAAAGCCCTGTTTCCTTTGGAGTTTAACTTTATCCAAACTTCATCTTCAGAAACAGAGTTAGAAATATAAACAAAGCAATCCATCTTATCATGAATGATGGAACAGATTAGCCTGCAGTGATATTTAATTCCCCTTTATGCCTTTTTTTCAAAGGATTATTCAAAAGTTACAGTTTATTTTGTGCTCAATGTCTTTCAATAATGAAGAACATTAAACACATGGGTAGATCATCAATAGACTATCATTCAGTTGTTACTTACTCTTAGCATCAACCAGAAACCATTATGACAAGGGTTTCAGGTAGTTTTATGCCTCCACCTTGAAACCACAATGAACAGCAAGGGGAAGGGTAGCCTTAGCATCAGAATGCATCTAGATTAAAACATTAAAGCAGGCCTTGCAGCAGCTCATTTCTTTTTAGGGATTGAAGATTCATAAGGAAGATTATCTTCCTTACACAACAAGGTCAAACAAACATCTTCTACTTCAAATCAGGCAGCACAGTTTATTAAAGAAGCTACTATTGCCTGAGTTCACACAACATGCTAAATCATAAACTATGGTTTGCAAACTACAAACTATAACTTAGTTTGCTAATTCAAAACAAAGCTATCTTATTATAGAATAGCACACAAGTGAATTCAATCCTTAAAAAAGACTGGAGCAGACATCATCATCAACATCACGAGTGAGTTCAATGCAGAATTAATCATGCTTAAAATAAACACATTGCAATCAATAAAATAAGTTATCTAGGACCATTGATTTAAATAGAACTTTTTATGTTTGAGTAAGTCTGGATGAAACTTGAAGACTGCATCAAGAACTACCAGAATGAGTTATTTGCATAGTAAACTATCAGAACTACAGTTTGGCCTTCTAGAATAGTTGTATCTATTCAATCTATCAGTTGCAAAGAACAGTCCACAGAAATGTCTTGCTTTGACAATGACCTCACTTGAACAACTAGATCTTTTAGGCTGTAGATTTTCAACCCAGACAAGGTCAGCCTAGTGCTGCCATTCAGGGCAGCAACTAGGGTCTGTGTCACCCGGGGCAAACATGGATTCTGCGCCCCCCCCCCCGTGGGTATACAAATACTATTTTGTCATTTTAGCGCCCCTCCCCAGCGTGGCGCCCCCCTAGTTGCGGCCCTGCTGCCATTAGTGTAGTTGATGGAGAATGGGTGACCTTCAAAGCTTGTATTCTCAATTTTTGGCAACCATAAAAGCACATCCATTCCCATCGCCTGCCTCTTAATTTAAAGGAACATATCATTTTGGTTTTAATTTTGAAACACATAATGCTTTATGGGGTGAATGCAAAGCTACTTGGCTATTCCTATTAAGGGCTGTAAGCCTGGACAGTTAGCAACACCTGGCTCAGCAGGATCAGGCCTTGTTATTACTGGATGATGCTCTATAAGGAAATGCCATGCTATGGGCTAGATTGAGAAGCTGGAAAACATCCCCCAATACTGTAGGGCAGGGGTCGGCAAACTTTTTTATGCCAGGAGCCATTTTGACAGTTATAAAATTTATAATATCACTCAAGGGCCCGGGGGCGGGGTTTGCGGGCGGGAGCCAATCGCGTGGAAGGGGGTGGAGTTTGTGGGCGGGGGCCAATCACGTGGAAGGGGGCGGGGTTTGCGGGCGGGAGCCAATCGCGTGGAAGGGGGTGGGGGAGGTTTGGAAGAAGGAGAAGGGAAAGAGGCTCGACTGCTCCAGTCGCTTCTCTTCCGGTAAAGCTGGTGGGGAATCCAGCGCGGGAGTGGGGTTTGCGGGCGGGAGTTTGTGGGCCAATCGTGCACACTTAGGGCCTGCTGCCGCCATGCCCGCTGCCGCGCCTGCCCCCGCCACGCCCGCTGCCGCGCCTGCCTCCGCCACGCCTGCCTGGGGAAGAGCCACACTCAAGGGGCCAAAGAGCCGCATGTTGCCGACCCCTGCTGTAGGGTAATGGCAAGCTATGCTGTAAGGCTATGACAAATCACGTTTGTACTATTGCCAAGAAAATTCTACACGTGTGTCCATAAAGCCACAGGAGTCCATCTCAATTTGAAGGAGACTTTCCCCTTTCATTAACAAGTGCAGCTACTGTATTTTCTTTAAGATATATATTAATCACAATTAATAATATCATAGAATGGGAGACTTGGAAGGGACCTTGGAGATAATCTAATCTATTCCTCTGCCAACTGAAGGAATCCACTATGGCTTCACCCCTGACAGGTGCAGGGTCCGCTTTTTCAAATCAACTGAATATTATTCCTTCGTTGCATCAGGAATTGACTGACCAGCTTATTGCCTGAGACTGAGAGAGAGTGACTGGCCCAAAGTCACCCAGCCAGCTGTCATGCCTAAGATGCCAAGTCTCCTGGTTTCTAGCCTGGAGCCTTAACCACTGCACGAAACTGGCTCTGTTTAAGCTGCTCCTGTGAATCATGTTCATTGTCAAACAGCTCTGATTGCTAGGACATATTTCCTGATGTCCAACCAAAATCTACAACTTTATAATTTAACTTCATAGTTTCTTGTCCAGTTTTCAAGAATGACTCTGAACAATTCTATCTTCTATATGACAACCCTTCAGATTCTTGAAGTCAACTATTGTGTCTCCTTGCAGTCTTCTCTTCTCCAGGATAAACATATCCAATGTCTCCAACCATTCTTTGTAAGTTTTTCCTTCTAGGCCTCTTATAATCTTGATTGGTCTCCTCTGTATATGCTCCAGTTTATCAATGTCCTTCCTTAAATGTGGTGCCTAGAACTGAATGTAATATTTTAGAAGCTGTCTGAGCAGTGTGGAATAGTGACGAACAATGACTTCTCTTGATCTTGACACTGTGCTTCTGTTAATGCAGCCTGGGATTTCATTTGCTTTTTTTTTTTTTGCAGCTGCATCACACTGTTGGCTCATGTTGAGTTGGAACTATGGGGGGGGGGTGGATTTTAAGTGGGACCGAAATGCTTGCACCACTCATGCAAGGGGGCTCTGGGGACTACAAAAGGGATATTAGCAAGCCACATATGACCATTGCCTGTAATTTTTCCACTCCAGTCACCTATGATAGCTTTATTAGTCAATTATTACATAGGTGGTATCTTAAAGACTAACAGAGTTAATGGTTCAAGGAACTTGGTATGCTTAGCCTAA
Organism: Charina bottae; assembly: GCA_023362775.1. Lineage (NCBI taxonomy): Eukaryota > Metazoa > Chordata > Lepidosauria > Squamata > Charinaidae > Charina > Charina bottae. The sequence goes on along the minus strand of JALMGJ010000003.1, from coordinate 149,857,681 downwards.
AGAAGAGAAGGTTAAGGGCAGACGTGATAGCAGTCTTCCAATATTTGAAGGGCTCTTACAAGGAAGAGGGTGTGGATTTATTCTCCTTAATGCCGGAGAGTAGGACAAGAGCCAACAAGTGGAACTTAACAAAGGGAAATCGATACTCAAAATAAGGAGCAATTTCCTTACCATGAGAACTATTAAGTGATGGAACAGCCTTTCTCCTGCAGTTGGGGGTGCTCTAGCACTGGAGGTTTTCAATCAAAGATTGAACAGCCATTTGTTGAGGATAGTATGAGGATTCCTAGCTCAGGCAAGGATTGGACTAGATTAGTGCTTCTCAACCTCAGCAACTTTAAGATGTATGGATCCAATGGCTGTACTCATACAACATGCTAAACTCTGAAGTTCGGATAATGAGCATGTGCTTCATCCTAATACTCCCCACCCCAACTCTTTAAAAGAGGTTTGCCGGTTGTCCAGACCAGAAATGGGCCCCATCTTGAAGTGTTTCTTCAAGACCAGTGTTTCTCAACCTTGGCAACTTTAAGCTGTGTGGACTTCAACTCCCAGAATTCCCTAGCCAGTATGCTGGCTGGGGAATTCTGGGGTTTGAAGTCCACACACTTTAAAGTCGCCAAGGTTAAGAAACACTGGACTAGATAGTCCTTCTAATCCTATGATTCTAAGATTCTATTAACTTGTTATGGTATAAATGCACAAAGCTTATCCTGGAATACATTTTGTAGTTTCAAGCTATTATCCTAAATTTACTCAGGAATAAACCTCATTTGAGTTAACAGTAGTTACTTGAAAGCAAACTTTTTTTTCTGTTTCTTATGTTGATGTACGTTCTGTGCATATTTATTCTTGTTTTACATGGGCCTTATTCCCAAGTACATACACACAGGATTGTTGCCTCTATTTTATAGCTTTCAAATTAGGCCTCAAAAATTATCTGTATTTAATTCTCGCTCTCCACTTCCCTGAACAATTTTTGTTTCACATTTCTAACATTCTGTTGCTTCTTCCTTTGACTATTACAATTCTTTCACAATATTTATATAAACCTTTTCTGGCATTTCCAAAAAAAAAAAAAACCCACTGGAATGCATGGTTTCTGAAGTGAGTTGATAAAACTATGGGAAAAACAGATGTCCAGCTAGATGGTAGGCATTGTCTGGCAAAAAAAATTCAGAAGAAAAAGCAGATCACTTTATTGGGTTCTCTGAAAATTACTGACACTGTTTGAATTGTTTAAGAACTGAACAAGAGAAATCTTAAGTTACATATCCAGTCTTTTATTTAATAATGTAAGTCTCCTGAGGCTGTTTTATTCTAATTGTCCCACAAGATCAAAATAGATACATTAAGCCCATCAAAAACTTAATGCAACTATTTTAGGCTTTGTGTGTGTGTACACACACATTTAGAGAGAAAAAATACCGTTGCCAAAATATGTCTATGAACCTTAGAAGGCTCTGGGGATGCAAAATTTGGATCACACTCATACTGTGGTAGCCCTGTTGATAGTCCACTCCTTCTCTAGCCAGATTAGAAAACCAGGTTTTCTTGATGCAGAGAAGCACATTCCACTCTGGCCTCTTGTCCCAACACCGTGATTATTAATAGGTCACTTTATGATCAACATTTTATTAATAGCATAGATGTGTACTGTTAGGCTGACCATATTTCCTTGAGAGAAAAACAGGACCCTAACCTACCCACGGCTCGCCGGACAAAGTGGGCACGCGCACGGGTGGGCAGGTGCGCAGGTGGGCGCGCGTGCGTGCGGGCACATGCGGGTGCGCAGGCGTGTGTGCGTGCAGGCGTGTGTGCGTGCGGGCGTGCTTTGCCATGGGAACTTTCAAAAACAAGACAAAATTGATATTTTTCTTAAAATGATAGGACAGTCGGGAATTGTTTAAAAAATGAGACTGTCCCATTCAAAACGAGACGTATGGTCAGCCTAGTACTGTTGATTGCTAAACCAAATACATACCTTTCCCTTTTAGCTACAGTTATGTAGCTTTCTTCAGAGTTCAAATATTGTCTGTATTTATCAGGATTTACAGTGAAGGATACTTAACCACCATTCATTCAGGCATATCATGAATTCTAGAGTTAATATTTAAACTTTGATGAGGAATGATCCAAATTACAATGGGACTAGTTCAGACTTTCTCTGCTATCTTGTGCCTAATAAAAGAAACTCAAAGGCAAAGATGTCTAAGAAAAAGAGTCATGGAATACATTCCCCAATGATTCCATCAGCAGGTTGGTTATGCTATAATATTGTCCTTGGCAGAAAATCTGCAGTTAAGCTAAAGTTAGAAAATAGCTGAAGTTAAAAAAAATGGAATAAAAGTAGATCTCATAGGAAATAAGTCCAACCTCCTATACTAAAGCAGTTGTTCTTACACTTAAGCCTTTCTTTAAAAGGTTATTATCCATGCTAATTCTATGATTTGGACACAGTGCAGATTCCATCGTTCCTTTGGTTAAATCTAAGCAATCTTGCCTGCAGGAAGATTTCCAGATGTGCAGTCTGTGATCTTAGAGTTCACTCAGTGCTAATTTGGCCAATGATCCACATATCGTTACGTAGTGGAGGAATAGGGTATAAACTTACCTGCATCATGCACAGGAATGGTGGCCCATACAAGTCTGTAGATATAGAAGCTCAGTTTCCCCCAGCTCAAAAAGTACAAATACAGATTAATATTTATCAGAACGTACACTATGGCAGAAGTAGGCAATATCATGCTTGTGGAAACCTCCATTGGTTTTGCTGTTTCCATATCATGTTAAATAAGCCATAACTAAAGAAACCACATTATGAACAGCCATATTTCTCTCCTCTTCTTCACAAGAAGGTAATTAAGAAGATTTGAGGATCTCAGAATCTAATTAATTTAAATATAATTTATATAAATGTAAGACTTTAAGAATTTACATTCTTAAATATAATTAAGAAAAATATAATAGGAAAATACATGCTAACAAGCAGGAGTTTTTTTGCAGAAGAGGTAGCACTGCAAATATTCACCACTTTAAAAAATTGCAGAACAAAGCAGTTGCAAAGTAGGACAAGTATGGGACTAGCATTATTGTGAACATTACCAGTATTATGCAATGACAGTAGTAGCAGATAGAAGAATCATATTCAAAACTTATGTCCCTGCAAAAGAATAACTTGGAGCATAAGGACATCTCAGCTGCAGCAATGGGGAGCAGGGATGGACAGACTAATACACCAGTCTGAATATTTTGGTGTGCCCCTCCATTCTTCTTATTTTATTTGGGGCCTGCCCAATTTGTGATCCAAAATGCTATGACTACTCTAGCATGAAGGGTTGCCACCTGTGTCTTGCCTATGGGATTCTCAAACTAAAAGGCATCAGGTTGATCTAACAAAAGGTCTTCGCAAACAAACAGGGCTTATCAGATAAATATTGTACATATGTTCTCATGCAAAAAATACCATTGTAACATTGACATAGGCAGAACTAGAATCTCTTTTACTGCATGTTATACCTACACTGGAATCCTACTTGAAATGTGATGGAACATAAATCTCTTAAGCTATCAGTGCTATAATTAGACCAACCTAGATATTTAATTATTCGTAAGATAGGGCCAATGGTCAAAAACATATAACTGGTTGATGTATCGCAAGGATAGAACAATCAGAGACACTCTAGTGTTTAAGTAACAATTATTTAATTCTTTAAAAGTATCTGGAAAATCCACAGCAAAACTTATATACAGTGTGATATGTAAACCAAATGCCATTACTAAACATCCTGTGGAATTGATGGTCAAGTACAAGCTGAGATACAGAAATGCTGGTGCTTGATTTTGGCTTCTAACAAATATAATATCAAATATACAGTAAATCCTCAGGGATGTACATACAGTGCCATGTCTGCCACATCTAGGAGAGTCCATCTAGGATTTTCTTAATCCATGTTGCCTTTGTTCAAGGGTTTCTGAGTTCTGAGAATCTACCGCTTACATGAAAATAATTTGCTCTAGAAACATGCAAAATTCCTTAGGAAGCTTTAAAATTAGGGAAACAAAGAAGATTGGAAGGGGAGCATGCATGCTTGCCCATCCCCATTTTTATTCGCCATGTGAGTAAGCTGTTGCACGGATAGAATTTATCTCTTCAGTTAATATCCCACAAATATTCAAAGTTTTAGTACAGATGAATTAATAAGGAAAGTGAACATGATTCTCTCTCTCTCTCTCTCTCTCTCTCTCTCTCTCTCTCTCTCTCTCTCTCTCATTCATTCATTCATTCATTCATTGTTATCATTTGTCTTTGAGGCCAGATCTAGAAAATACTGCTGTGAAGTATGTAACTATCCAGGAATATGCCAGAAAATAAAACCTATGTCATACATGAAAACTGTCCACACATAGACTTTGCTGAGATCATATGAGTGTAACTGGTGATGACAATACATATTACAGGTGGATCAATTAGTTTCCATGTCAAATAAAAACACAGAAAAAAAAAATGCGGTAACTCACAATAGGCTTGCCTCCCACAGATAAATGGTAGAAAAAGTTTCAGATAATGGCTTGTAATTCATTTCTGAGGAATACCAAGTCTTTCTACACTAAAAAGGTTCCCCCCGCACATTTATGCAGTTGTGTCCGACTCTAGGGGCCGGTGCTCATCTCCGTTTGTTAGCCAAAGAGCCAGCGTTGTCCGAAGATGCTTCCACGGTCATGTGGCCTCATGACACGCGCGGAACGCTGTTACCTACCCACCAAAGTGGTACCTATTAATCTACTTGCATTTGCATGCTTTCAAATTGCTAGGTTGGCAAGAGCTGGGGCGAGTGCGGGAGCTCACTCCACACGCAGGGCTAGGGATTTGAACCTCCGAACTTGCGATCTTCCGATCGACAAGCCTGGCGTCTTATCCGCTGAGCCACCACGCCCCTTTTCTTTCTACACTAGGTTGCTGTAAAGGACTTTAGGTCTTTCGTCCACAAGCTAAATATGTAGAAGACAACCACCATGGATTGGTATGAGAGCAGCTTTGAAAGATTCAGCAAAATGGTCTTAATCACAGCACAGGAAACAGTACTGAACTGATGTCCATTTTTCTCTTGTCATAAATCTGCATTTTAAAAAGTCCTATTTGTGGTAGATGAATTCTATATGCATATGAAAAAGGCTGTATCAGTGGGGTTACATTTTAAAAAATGTGTTAGGGTAGTCACACTTTTTAAAAGGCTGCTGTAGATAAATTTACATTTAGAAAGCCCACATCAGAGAAAATTATGTATTGAAGTACAGAGACACAACATTTATATATCTACTGTGTTGGTTTCCCAGTATTGTCCAGGAAGTAATTCTTTTGTTTAGATTACTCTAGCCTTAGATTAATACTGTAGGGAAAGTCATTAAAGTCCATGTGGAACTTACCAGAACATCCTATGCATGAATTCAGATAATAAAGTTGACATCAGAGTTATCTCAGACTGAAAAGCTGCTTTTGGAAGAAGCAGTTGAAGATGCATTGTCACCAGAAGATATTGGCTATTTTGGGGCCATGTGAATGTATAGCTATGCCATATAAATTTGTAGTTTCCTATATAAATCAATGGTATCCCGTATTAGCTAGGGGTGTGTGTGCTATATGTTCTGCGAATAATGTGTTTGTAAAACAAATCAATCCAGTGTTCTCACTCAAGGCATAGATGGCCAGGACCAAATAATCATTTTATTATGTGAAGACCTAGCTCTCCTGAGAAGTCTCTAATGCTGGAAAGATGGAAGGAAAGAGAAGTGGAAGACCAGCAGCAAGGTGGATGGACTAAATTACAGGAGCAATGGGTGCACCATTGGAAGACCCGAAGAGCAGTTTGAGGAAAGATCATCTTGTTGAAGGTCTATCTATTTAGTCACTAAGAGTCAACACTGGCTTGATGGCCTTGGAGAGTAAAAGAGATGACTTTGACAGAAATATGCAAGAACCATTACCTAGCCAAAGATGGTTGAAACATTCTTTAAGTGTTGGGTAGCAAAATATTTGGAAGCAGCTCAGACAAACACCTCCCTTATCACCTGGGAAGTGGGGTGGGGGAGATAAAGCACTATCAGACTGCAAGGTTCTGTTATTATAGCCTATCTCAATAAAGTCTAGTCTTCCTATGAAGTTGATCTTTTGGTCTGGTCTACTTAGTAGGGCTGACAATGGCACATAATCAAAAATTATGGATCTGGAATTGATTGTACCAATTCCAGAGTTAATTGGGCAGCAGCCTGATTACTGTATTTTGAATAGTAGATAGAAAATATTTGGACAAGATCTTGAGGTATATCTAAACACCTTTCTTATAGCCATTTGTAGGAAGTTCCTTCATCAATTGTATAGTCCTTTTGATATTCCCTAATGAGATCTAAATATAGGAGCCTGTAAACTACAGTTTTGGAGAATTATGTCCTAGTCCCTTCTACTTCAGTTGTGAGAAGCTGAAGTGCCCAGAAACAGTCCAGAATAGTTCAGAGTATCTTTTTGTATATATCTATATACTACTAAAACTCTCATGTCTGTTTATTTGTAACCTTTAACTGGGCAAAACGGTGCATTGTAGGGCAACAATTTTTGAACTATGGTACCTCAAATGGCTAACTTACAGAATGCATCCAAAATCTGGGACCCATGACTCCTGTGGAATTGAAATTTGGCAAATTTTATAAAACATCTCATGACATAAAAATTTCATAAAACGTTTTATGACATAATACAAAATGTCATAAAACATTTCCTGTGGTCAGGTCCTGATGTTTGACTGTGCTATGCAGTTCAGTATGAATGACATGGGCTATTTTCAAGGCAGATACATCTCTGAATATCTCCCTGAATTATAAACAACTTTTCCAGTACATTAGAAGCTCTGCCATTGTTGAAGGCATTGAGGAATCTGCTAAGGAAATAGCTCTGAAACGATGACCTATTGGGTCACGGGTTGTCTAGTATATATATAATTTTATTGAAGATTTTAAGAAAGAAGATAAAAACTAATACAAACTAATATAAGGTGAGAAAAAAGAAAAGAAGAAAAAAGAAATCAAAGAGAGAGCTAAAAGTGCAAGAAAGGAAAAAAAGTGAAAGAAAAAAAAAATACAAAGTAGCTTCCGATCTTCTTTGCAGCATATACACAATTATATACAGTTATAAATTATGCAATTATAAGTTTACCTCTTACTCTATGGTTACAACATAACTCACTTCTTTCTATAATCTGTTATCTCTAATCATCAAAACCATAAATCATAAGTTCATTTTTTTCTGTTTCACGCAAAAAGTCTATAAGGGGTTTCCAGTCAGCAATAAAAGTAGATATTGTCTTTTCTCTGATCAAAGAAGTCAATTTAGCCATCATCTTCTTCACCAACCATTCCTCCATTGTGGGTAGTGTGGAATCTTTCTATCGTTGTGCATGCAATAATCTCGCTGCAGTTATCTTGTATAAAAACAAAGTTCCGTGTCTATGAAGGTTCTCAGTCATCCAGGTGGAATTGTCTGTAGCTTGAATCATGTCAACTGGATTTCTATTTTCTCAGTGGAAACGTTTCGCTCCTTATCCAAGGAGCTTCTTCAGTCTGAGCAAAGTTAGTAAGGGAATCCTTAAATATGTTTCTAGGTGGCTGTGTGACCTTACACCTGGGGCTAGGTCATGGTTATTTTGAGATGTTGTTTCTAAGTCCCTTTATCATCTAAAGGAGGATCGTTAAGATCACCATGCTGCTGTTGAGCTTGCGAAATGGTCTTAATCTTCCTAGGCACAGAAGACAAAGCAGGGAGGAAAATAGGGGAAAGATTGTGCCTGAGGCCCCCACCTCTATTCGGAACTATAAGTTCCGTGACATTTTCTAACTCAGAAAAGTTCAGAGTATCAACAAAAAATTATGTAATTCTAAGAAAACATCTCACTTGCAGTTATCATAAGGTTCAGTTCAATATAAACTTATGGGAATTCAAGATAGGCTTGTTAATTCCCTTTCATATCTGAATTTCTGTAAAATTGATAAGGCCATCTCAAGAGCAAACATAGCCAAGTGAAAGTGAAGTTTGTCTTTGTCAACTAGACAACCTGTGACTCGTTGGGTCATTCTTTCAGAGATATTCCTTACCTAAACAGAGAAACAGAATGACCACAGGCGGGCAAAAAAGCAGTGGGAGTGGGAGCGACTTTCAACTTCCTGCCGGCTTTCCCATTGACTTTGCTTGTGGGAAGCTGGCCGGGAATGTCAGAAATCACTCCTCCTCCTCCTCGGCTGACCCACGGAACTGCCTGCCACTTTGCTGGGGATGAGGGGAAACAAAGGGAGCTGCGGACCATGAGGAAAACTGCACCCCTGCTTCCCATCCCAGTGTGTCCCCAAGGGCCTCCTCCCTCCAGGGAGGAAGTGGGCTCACCCATCAAGCACCGGCACCCCCCAGCAGTCCTACCTCGCCAGCAGGCATCTGAGTCACTCCCTCATCCTTCCCTTGCCACCCACTGCCATTAAGAGATTTAAAATTTCATCCTCAGTTCCAAAGCATCCAATCGCTGCTCACCCGTCGGGCCTTGCCGCCAGCCAATTGCATGCAGGGACCAGAGGAGGGCAGGGAAGAGGGCAGGGTTACACCCTGCCCATCTTCCCTTGCACCATGCAACCTATCGGTTTCTGGGAAGTGTAGTCGGAAGGCACAGTGGCATTGAAGCAGCCACAACTTTGTCAAATTTCAATCCCACAGGAGTAATGGGTCCTGGATTTTGGACACATTCTTTAAGTTAGCCCATTTGAGGTACGTAGATTGAAAAATTGTTGCCCTGTGATGCACCGTTTCGCCCAATTGAAGGTTACAAACAGACAAACACTGAAAGTTTTAGTAGTGTATAGATATTTACTAAAGGAATTAAGAAACAGTGACTAATTTCAGTGGCAGGTCTTTACAGATTCCTGTTTAATCTCTGAGGAGCATTTGTGCTTCTTTTTCAGTATATGAAGTCTGGTTTTACCTTTAAACGAGATGAGATGGCGTATGCTGGCATGGCACCAAAACGGGAATTATATGCAATACAATTTTATATATGTTTATTTGGAAGTAAACCACAGTGTGTTCAATAAGGCTTCCTCTTAGGGGGAAAAAGCGAAGGGCTGTAACTTCAGTTGCACTTCTAAACATCTGTACTAGGGAGTAAAGCTAACCAAACTAAGCAGGATTGGGCTGCAAGCTCATAATTTGATGGTCAAAATGTTTGCTCCATTTTGGGTTTTCTCCCTAAAGGCCAAACTGCATAGGAGATTAACATGCCAGGCTTTTCTGTTACTTTATTTAATTCATGGTGGGGAGCAGTACTGAGACTAGGATGTATACATACAGAGGTTATACTGTTCTCACATTGCACAGTGAGTGAAAACCTCTCCCACCCAGCATGTATTAGTTCTAGGCAGAAGCTGTCCCCACCGATCCTGCTCAGTAGCTTGTCACTGATGTTTCATGTGCTTTACTTGCTGGCATACATTTCACATGATGTGCCCTTCGACTCCACAGCCCCCAAATGATTGGGAGGTTGTACTTCTCTGCTTAAAAACAGGGAAAGAAAGATAACAAATGCATTATTTGTGGCAAAGGCTTCTGACATTCACTGATAGGAGAGAACAACGGTGTAAAACATGAAGACATGAATGTCCACTTTCACATAATCCTTTATGTCAAGAATCCTTTATGTCAAGGTTTGCAGTTCAGAGGGCCTGATGGCAACAGGGACAGCACTTTGCTCATTCTTCTTTTTGCGTTTGAGGTTTAAAAACACTAGTCCCAAAATGACACCTAAACAAACAGGAAAACAAATTTAAATTTTATTCAACCCAGTTTTTCCCAAACTTGAGCCCTCTAGATCAGCCTTTCTCAACCTTTTGACCCTGGAGGAACCCTTGAAATATTTCCCATGCCTCGGGGAACCCCTGCACATTCAGGCTCAAATATGGGCCAGAAGTTACAAAATTATTATATTTGTTTCATGTGTAGGCCTATATATATGCATTAACAGTGTTCTTAAACTAAAAATAAAGAATGAAACTTACCTCTTTCATGTGAAGTTGCCTGAATTTGAAATAATTTTTTTTAATAAATTGTGATCTCCCAGGGAACCCCTAGTGACCTCTCACGGAACCCTGGTCGAGAAACCCTGGGCTATATGTATGGTAACCCTATCTCTTCCCTTGCTAGCTCAGTCCATGGGCTGTGCTGGCTGGGGATCATGGGTCTTGTAATCCAAGACCTCTCTGAGGTGCTAGGTCCAGGAAAGTTGCTTTAAGCAAAACCATATTTTGCAAATATGTCACAGGCAAAATAGATCTCTACCTGTACAGGGCCTATATGTACTTAGCTGATAAAAATCTCACTGTGTTCAACAGGGCTTATTCTCCATTAAGTGGAGTGTGCCTTAACAATTGTCAAGCTCTATTCAGCTAGGCGAGATCAAGGAAGCAAGAACTACACAGATTTCAGTAAGGTACCTTTAATACTAGTCTGGGGATAAACACAAAATCTTGGAAACAGTAGGAGGAAGTTCCCACTCTCAGTTCATTAAGGCAGAGTCTCTTTGAATGATTCAGAATCCTTCTTCTCAAGTTTCTCATAATCTGGGCTGAGTTGCCTTTTATGAGGAAAGCTGCCCATAGACTTGCCTTCTCTCTCTTGAGTATTTCTGTTTGGTCTCTCTTCCTTTCTCTGCTTCCCCACAATCTCTCCTAACAATGAAATCTTATGAATACTCACTTGGGATTAATCTAAATGACATCAATGAGTGTTGTGTCTTAGGAAACATATTTGTTGTACTATATTTTGGGCTTAAGCCAGGGTTTGAAGGGGTTCATATATTGCCTAAGTACATGGTTTGTTTAACCCAGTGTTTCTCAACCTTGGCAACTTGAAAATGTGTGGACTTCAACATGGCTGGCTGGGAAATTCTGGGAGTTGAAGTCCACACATCTTCAAGTTGCCATGGTTGAGAAACTCTGGGTTAACCCATAGTTGTTTGGGTTCATACACTGTGTTAAAGCAAAAAAAAAAGGCTTATAAAAGATAAGGGCTGAGTTCACACATGTTAAACCAAAACCAAATAAACCAGGCTACGCTACAGAACCTCTTACATGGTTATCTTCCAAAACATGAAGTCAGCTATCAATGATAGGGTTAATGGTTCTGAATATATTGGTGTGCTTTTCTGTTACTAGAAAATTAATTACAGCTAGTTAATTTAATTTCATAGTTCCTAATATAAACGTGAACCTAGTTAGCAGGCAACATTTAGCTGACAGCCAAACTTGAAAAACTAAGCAGAGTCAAACCTGGTTAGTAAGAAAACTACACCATAAAATCTTCTTCACCGAAGATGCAAGGGCCTGGGCCTGGAACTCTCTTCATACAAAAACAATTGTGTTCTACAACTGAGCAATAATCCCTCCCATGGAAACCAGCATCTGCCATTTTATCTACGATCAGCATGGCTGTCAAGGCCATTTTGGAGCCCAAACTACAAAAGGGTCTTATTCCATTTCAGAGACAGCTAATGCTGGCCTTCAGCTCAAAATATGGGATTCTTTGGTTTTACTTATTTTTCTTAACTCCATGATTTCAAGAGCTCCTGGCCAAGAAATACAATACAATGGGTCTATGGTGGCTCTTGCTTTCAAATATGGAACTGTGGATTGGATCTCTCACTCAGGCAAGTGTTAAATTAAGCCTGTTTTATGTAATTCATGAATTATAAATATTTTTCCTCTAAAAATCCAGATCTCAGCTAACTCAGTCTACTTCCAAAAGTTCTATCTTTCTAAAAACACAGAGGGCTATATTCTAAATATTATTATTATTTATTTATACATTGAAAGGGCAAATTCTTTAGTAGGTCTGTCAGTCATCCTGGCTCCTTTAGTGTTTTCAAATTCCCCCAAGGATTCTTATTTCATCTCCAGGGAAGCAATGCAGCACAATGTAGTCTAGTATTGTCAAACTGCCTTGTTCAGGCTAAACACAATAAATATTATCTAACTGTAGAAAGTTGGCACTTGGAGAATAAATTAATAGAATCAATATGAAACTTGTTAGAGGTCTACAGATATAAGCAACATGTTAATTATGTTTTGGACAAAATGCTGAAAATGGCCATATAAGTATCAGAGATAACTGGAATGTTTACAGAATATATCCAATTTCTGAATATCAAAAACATTTCTACCTCTAAAATTATTCTTGATGAATGCTGAAACTTGGGTCAATCACCATTTCTAACGTGAGAGATCTATACTGCAAAAGTCCAAGATGCAATCCTTAAAGACTTTTTTGGGCGATAGGAAATTTTTAAAAAAGGTAAAGGTTCCCCCCGCACATTTGTGCAGTCGTGTCCGACTCTAGGGGCCGGTGCTCATCTCCATTTGTTAGCCGAAGAGCCAGCGTTGTCCGAAGATGCTTCCACGGTCATGTGGCCGCATGACGCGCGCAGAACGCTGTTACCTACCCACCGAAGTGGTACCTATTAATCTACTTGCATTTGCATGCTTTCAAATTGCTAGGTTGGCAAGAGCTGGAGCTAGTGCGGGAGCTCACTCCGGCACGCAGGGCTAGGGATTCGAACCTCCGAACTTGTGATCTTCCAATCGACAAGCCTGGCATCTTACCCGCTGAGCCACCACGTCCCCAGTCTAAAACCCCAAATAGCTCAATCAGTGGCTAGATTCACATAGCACATTAAAATCATAATATGGTTTTTAAATACGAATTGTAATTTTTTCCCAATATAATTTTAATATATTTTCCCAATATAATTAAAGAAACTAAAGCTTAATAATGATGCATCAACCAGGCCAGGGTAGGTAATATTGAATTAGATGACACAATCAACTAGACTTAGTTTCTTATGATCCTTTTATCTGCCCTTTCATTCCCAATTTCTCACCCATCACCCTCCCAACAAACAAAGGTTTGCTGGTAGCTGAAAACAGCAACTTATTGCAGCAGCAAAAATTGAGACAGACAGGCATATTCCTGATGACAATTGTGTGTGTGTGTGTGTGTGTGTATGTGCCAGTCTGCAAGTATATCTATATGAATTTGTAAATATAAATTAAGGTGGTAAAACGAAGCATACCTAGAGTTATATATTGTCCAAAAAACCCTGTATTCTTTTGCAAACATTGTATTGCAGTAATATCAGTTTTTCCAATAGAAGAGAATATCTGTAGCTCAGGGCTGAAATGTGGAGTTCTTATGCTCTCTGAGCTTGGTTGTTTGCTTGCAGATGTTTCATTATCCAACTAGGTAACATCAGCACTCATACTGACGATATTACCTAGATGAGTAATGAAACGTCTGCAAGCAAACAACCAAGCTCAGAGAGCACCAAGAATTCTATACAGGTAGTCCTCGACTTACGACTGTTCATTTAACGACGGTCCGAAGTTACAACGGCCTTGGAATGGGTGCTGTATGGCATGTAAAGCACTTCCAAGTGTCGCAAAACGTCGCACCCCCCATGGTCACATGATCGCATTTTGGGCGCTTGGCAACCGGTTCACATTTATGACTGGTTGCAGCGTCCCGCGGTCAAGTGATCGCGTTTTGTGACATTTTTTGCTGTTTTCTAGCAAAAAACGCCCATTGGGGAAGCTGGATTCATTTAACGACCATGGTGATTCGCTTAACAACCTGTGACTCACTTAACGGCTGCCATAAAATGGTTGTAAAATCCAGTCACATGGTGACTCAACTTATGACCAGAATGACTTACAATGGAAATTTTGGTCCCAATTGTGGTCATAAGTCAAGGACTACCTGTATTAGTTTTTGCCACTTTACTGCTCCCTTATTCCTCCAGCAATTATCAGTGCCACTCCATGAAACAAAAAATGGGTGGAAGTCCTAGTGTAGCTTCTAGTAATCAGACCTATTAATAACCATATGATTTAAAACAAACACTTACCAATAACTAGCAGAACAGCAACCAGAATGCCAACTGTTGCTCCTACTGTTGGAAATGGATTTGGATTTTCAATTTCTCTATAACACCTTTCGTTGATACACCTGCACACTCTCACTATAATAAAAAGCACAGATCCATTATAAGAAAAACTCTAGCATGTGCCCGAATAAAAAGAAAATGTTGAAAGCACAATGAAAGGCATTTTCACGGTATACCTTTCAGATTGACCACTCCTTCCATTGGTGGCCTTCCGTTGTCATTAATTTTCAGTGGCACATCATAGACATTTTCTTCAAGATTCAAGTTCTTTGGGGAAATGTAAGCATGTTTGCCTGACAAAACAAATGGGATGATGATAATGGTGATGATTATAATGACAATAATAATTAGTAAATACCTAAATAATTAAAACAATATAAGGTATTTACTCTCTGGCCACAATCCAAACAAATACTCAAATCTTCACTGGCTCACTGATTTCAATATGGGTGATTTCAGTATGCATTTATTTATTTAATTTAATTTGTTTAGTTATTTTTTTGTATATATAAAGCTTTCCAGTATGTCCTTCTAGTGCGTATGTTTCACCCAGATAAGTTTACAATTTAAAATTAGTACAAATGTTAAGTGTTTAAAAGACAAAAAAAGAACAAGAAATACAATACCAATACATTTACAAAAACAATTACAAAAATATTTAATAAACATTATCAAAAGTAGACGCAGGAGATAGCAACTTCTAAAATTGATGTTGCCTATGGAGAGAATGCTTTCCTAAAAAAAACAAAGGTTGTAACCAGTGGATGGAACACCAACAGAGAGGATGTTAACCTGTCTTCCTAAGATACTTCCAATGCTTAGATGTGGCCAATGAAAAGGTCTTGTCTTTGCTCTGGTCTCAATCAAACATGCATCTGCCACAGTTGGGAGAAGAGACAGGAGTATCTGTCAAATCTTAGGAAGCAAGGAGGTTGGTATAGAAAGAGATGATTCCTGAGATATTCTCTAAGGCTTTAAATGTTATCACCAACAGTTTGAATTGTGCCTGACACAAGAGTTAACTAATGCAGCCTCTGAAGGACTGTGCAACATGGCTCTGCCTGTGAGTACCCACTAACATTCTTGCAGATGCATGTTGCTCCAACTGCAATATCTGAAGGCTCTTCAAAAGTAGTCCCAAGTAGAGTGAGTAGCAATAATTCAGTCTGGATGTAACAGAAGTAGGTGTCACCATGGGCAGATCTGACCTCATCAGAAATGGGTCTAGTTTAAGTTGGGCAAAAGTTTTCTTGGCTACAGCAGTAATCTCAGTTTTCAGATACAAAGCACAGATTCCTCACCTGATTCCTCAATAGGACTATTACTCTTCCAAGACAGTAAGAGATGCACTCACATATCTAATACCCATAACAAATAAGTGTGTTCATTTGTATGGACCAACTAGAAGAAAGTAATAAGTAACTCAAATGTATCCTAAGGAAGCTATAGAGATATGTCTTAAAACAAAGAGTCCTGAATGAAGATTGCCTTTGTCCCCATCTTACCACAAACTTACTATCTGCTTTAGAAATGATCCAGTTGTCCTCATTCTCTCCACCAATGAAGGAGTATGTGAATTTTGGAATTTGTGCATCTGGATCATCAACTTCAAATTCTGCACTCTCCGCCCTTTGGAGAGGGTGGCATAAGAACACATCGTCCTTTGCTAAATACGGAGGATTATCGTTGACATCTATGAGATGCAGTATCAGCTGTGCAACACAGCTTTTAGATGCTTTGCCTGTACATTTGAATAGAACAAGATGAATTTTTAAACTTGTTTTGAGAAACTTATGGCTGGACGGAAACGTTTGTAGACGCTACAAAGAAGGACAGAGCTAAGGGGCAGATTTCAAAATTTAGAAGTTGTTTTGTAGACCCAATATTTGTGGGGTAGCAGTGGTTGCCTTTGGGAACAGCAATTGCTGTGATCTCTGTAGGAAAACACATCTCTCTATTGCTCTGACAGTGGAAATAACAGGTAACCAATTTCTAGTTCATAAAGGAGAAGAAGAGAAGGAGAACTGGCTTCATCTACAACCCCCATTACAGCCAACCTGTCTTATTTAAAGTGCCAGGTTGCCCCATTACAGACTTTCTTTTTTTAATCCGTTCAATTGTGTCCGATTCTCAGAGACTGCCTGGATGAGTCCCTGCTCTTTTCTTGGCAAGGTTTTTCAGAGGTGGTTTGCCATTGCCTGCTTCCTAGGGCTGAGAGAGTGTGACTGGCCCAAGGTCACCTGGCTGGCTTTCATGCCTAAGGCGGAACTAGAAGTCTCAGCCTCCTGGTTTGCCATTGCCTGCTTCCTAGGGCTGAGAGAGTGTGACTGGCCCAAGGTCACCTGGCTGGCTTTCATGCCTAAGGCGGAACTAGAAGTCTCAGCCTCCTGGTTTGCCATTGCCTGCTTCCTAGGGCTGAGAGAGTGTGACTGGCCCAAGGTCACCTGGCTGGCTTTCATGCCTAAGGCGGAACTAGAAGTCTCAGCCTCCTGGTTTGCCATTGCCTGCTTCCTAGGGCTGAGAGAGTGTGATTGGCCCAAGGTCACCTGGCTGGCTTCGTGCCTAAGGCAGGACTAGAACTCACGGTCTCCCAGTTTCTAGCCTGATGCCTTAACCACTACACCAAACTGGCTCTCATTTCAGGCTTGTAAGTACCAAGAGAAGGCCAAGACTGGTGCTAACACCTGCCATCCCTTGGCAGCCAGTGGCATCCCCGTGCCCCGGTGAAGACTCCCAGCAGCACACATACCTGCTCCGGACCGTCTTTCCAGGCAGAGCAAGCTGCCATTTTAAGTGTCCTAAAGTGCATAACGTAGCATTGATCTGAACATGGGCAATTGCAAATAGTATATCTTGCTGCTCCCAGCCACTGCCACCAAACATGGAGATCGTCAAACGTAGAGCCTGCTCGAAGGCACTTGGCCAAGGCCCTTTCAAACTCCAAGATACCCCTGGGAAATAAAGTTTTGTTTTCTTACTTTGCTCAGTTGCAACAATTTCTACCATATAGGTATGCTCAATTTCGCGATCCAGTGGGGCAGCTGTATATATCCTGCCACTGACAGGATCAATCTCCAGCCAGTGCCTGTCTTTTTCCTTCAGCGAGTACCTTGCAACCAGAAAAATGAGATGTACTAAACAAACTTAGCCAAAAAGCATTGTTTTCATCAGTAGCATGCATCAATATGCGCGTTTTGCTTCCATTGCCTTTGGAACCCTAATCCTAGTTGTTCGTTGCCCATAAGAACAGGTGAGCCATCTTTGATCAGGCAAATGGTCTATCTAGTTAAGCATTCTGTGTCACACAGTCACCAACCAGATGCTTCCATGAGTGTCACAAATATGAACAGGAGGGCATCTGACATGTACATTGCTGTGTGTGCGTGTGCGTGTGCGTGCACCTTGTAGTCAGCGTTGACTCCTGGCAACTGCCTGGACTAATCCCTGCAGTTTTCTTGGCAAGATTTTTCAGAAGTGGTTGAGAGAGTGTGACTGCTTCAAGGGCTGAGGGAGAGTGACTGGTTCAAGGTCACCCGGCTGGCTTCCTGCCTAAGAAGAAACAAGAACTCATGGTCTCCCGGTGCCTTAACCAATACACCAAACTGTCTCTCAATTCAGAGCTAATACCACCATATTTGGATCCATTTGTTCAACTTTCTTATCACAGAGAATCAATTCCCCAGCTCTTGTCTAGCTTTTTGATGGAAGCAGGGTATTCATTGGGGGGGGGGGGCTCAAAAAAGTCAAGGTAGCACCCACAACTGTGCAATCAAAGTCCTGTTCCAAGAGGCATTGCATGGATGTGGCTGCAGCCTTGACTGTTTTTAACACCACTGAGTAGAATGTTGACAACCTCCTCAAAATCACATCAACTCTTTGTTGCAAAGAGAAGCTTCAGTGGACAACAGTTTTCAACATCAAATTAACAAGAGTTCAAAGAATTCTTCTACTATACCAGGGAAACACAGCATGAAGTGCCAAGGCAGATGTCACCCCCAAAAGCGTGGGTACAGCCCCTATTCAGAGTTCCTCCAAACTTAATACAAAACTGTAATTTTTAGTGTGTCAGGGATCTAACATGACATCTAACCATATGAACTATATTTAATTAACATAATTATAGGGTTTTTTAAACTAGGTTTGTATATATTATTACAGCTGAATTAAATTTAAAGCCACTTCTTTTTCTGTCCCACCACTCAAAAATCAAGTGTAGCCCTAAGCATGAAAAAATTTATGCCCTATAGATTTATAGTTAGTTACACGTTTATACGTATAGCCCTATGCTGGGACTCTAAGCTGAACTATGCCCCTCCTACCTACATAAACTAAGTCTCCACAGTATGTGACCCAGGGGCTACTTTTACACATGCTAAGATTGGTTCCTTTTAACCCTCATTGGTGTTTTTCTGGATTACTGTCTAGGGCAAACCCAGCCTGCTTTATTTGTTGGTGGTTCAGTGTTTTATGCTCATCCAAAAAATGCATGCAGCCAAGTTAAACAGGTTGTGCAAATACAGTATGACACCTTTAGAAGGTTCTTTTAAAGCAGGAAAGCAGGGAGAATCTCTGGGATGAGATTCAGCAATGTAGTTATTGTTGTTCAGTCGTTTAGTTGTGTCCGACTCTTCATGACTTCATGGAACATAGCACGCCAGGCCTTCCTGTCCTCCACTGAGCAATGCAGTTACTTCAAGTTTAATTTGTACAAAAAAATGGATTTTTGCCTTTACCTTATTGGGTGTCCTTCTGGATCATAAGCTTTTGCAGTTGTCACGTTGGTACCAATGGTCACATTTTCATATTGGTCACTTACGTAGACGAGCTGGTGGAAAACGGGTGCTTCATCCACATTAGTAACATTGATTTGTAAGAAAGCAGATGAGCTTGAATTATACTTTATTCCAGACACAAGAGGTTCAGGATTAGTAGCATTGATTGTAAGGTTATACACTGGTGCCGTTTCAAAATCAAGATCCTACAAAAGTGGAGGAAAAATTAAAACAGACATAACAGCCCACCAAGAACTTAGCTGGTAGCCCAGAAGAAAATGTTATCTTCTTGATACAGACTTATAGCAGAGTTCCCCAACCTTGTATCCTCTAGATATGTTATACAACAAGTTTCCATCATCTGCAGCCAGGCCACCATATCAAGAATACTGAATGACCTCACATTGCCTATTTAAAACAAAACAGAAGCAACACATCTCGAGCAGTTACAGCAAGAGTGCCAAATATATATTTATTTGCTTGCTTGTTTGTTTGTTTTTATTGGCAACCATTCTCTGTTTGATTAGACATCGCCAGAAGAGAGGTCAAGTTTTCATATAGAAAACTATTTACATTTTCTGCAACCTAAGATTAGATTTATGACTTCTCCTTCAGCCATCCGCATACTTATGGGAAGTGCCTGGTGTTGAGGTGTACAAGTGTCAGCCCTCCCAGGTAAACCAGACAGGAAACACGACCAGATGAGCTACTTCTACTTTATTGTAAGGCTACATTAACAGAATCTTGCAAGTCTGAAAGTACAAACCTCCCGCCCTCCCATTTACTGCCTCAAAAGTTAGGGCGGATACTTCCCAAATTTCCTTCTCTGGCCATTACTCTGTTGCGGGCTCCTTCCTCTTATCTGATCGTTCCATAGGTGGCATCTCTTCCCCCCATCTTCCAAGGTCACCTCACATTCCATCACAACAAGTGCTCTTTTCTTTTCTTTTTTTCTTTCCCTTCCTCATTCTTTTTGCAAAACACTGCCTCTTCCGTAATTTCCCATCACAGCAACACGATTTGGGGCAGGGAGTGCACGAAACTTTATTTCCTGTCTAGCTTGAAGTGTGAAAGAGGTGTTTTCTCAGGTCCTGTGCTATCTTGGGGGTGAAACTTTGATTGAATGATAATTTTTGAGCCCTTTCATAGGTCTTCTTTAGGGAGCCTGGCATTCCCATGTTCTCTTTGACTGTCAGTAAAGTTCTTTGTGTCTATCACATGGCTGCCTTCAAGATAGTTGGGAGGGATTAGGGAGGAGAAATGGTGTTATGGGGAAGACCTCTAAGTGCACTGCTTTTAACTGTTCTCCAAAGGTCTACTTCAGCTTTGGTAGGTTATTATGTGGTTATCCATTATGTGATTTAGCATTTTGGCCTTAAAACTCACAAGATCTCAAAGGAGAATAGATTTGAGAACAAGACTTGAAGCTCTTGCCAAACCTCAACCATTTAAAAATATTTTTCCCCAATTTTCTTAAATTTGGGGATTGTGTAGACATCATATAGGTGTGTTGTATATCTGGTGGCCCTACTGCCATTCCCTAAATTAATGTAGTATTGTTCTTAGTCATTCAGCTGCCTTGCCTTGAGCAAACGTTAATAAAATCTATGTGATGTAACAATACAAAAACAACATTCATTCACCTTATTAATTATAATAGCTCCAATGTTTGTTATTTGATCTGTCAGTATTGTAAATGTATTATTTGGGTCACCCTTTGTGATGGTGTAGATAATTTGAGAGCTTCCAGTAAATGGTTCATCAGCATCTGTAGCCTGAATTTCAAATAGGATGGTTCCTTTTTCTCTATCTTCTGGAACAAACAGAGTGCCATACTACAGTGAAAAACAAAACATAAAATATATATTTAAAACAAAAGAACAGAAAAGAAGAAACAACACCTCTAAAAAGAACTAATTCCTAACTATTTTGAACAGAGCTTCAGGATGTAATAATTTGAAATTGCACAACATTCCAAGACCACATCCATACAGCCTCTTTGCCCTGGCATGAAGATGCTCCACGAACCATTTTTAGAAGACATCTCCTCATGTTAATGCCCGTATCTTATCATCAGCCAGACTGCTTTAAGTGCTCCATCCTGGAAATGGTGCTTTCCATCTCATTCCTCCTCAAGATCTTCCATCCAGACAACCCATGGCAGAAGGAGACTTCAGGTGACAGGGTTAGGGTTTACTGCTTGGCCCCAATTGATCCAGCAAATCTGCTGTGGGAACCTCTTCCATTCAGCCCCTAGGTTCAGGATCTCTTCTGAGGTGCTGGTTTAGCTGCTAGGGAGACTGGAATTCTGGCTTCTACAGCTACTTTTTTTAGATGGGTTAGTCTATTAGATCATTTGTGCAAAGCCTTGAGATAGACTAGCCCTTTTCTAGCTCAACATGTGTAATTGAAGGTGTAATTTAAAGGACTGGCTCTTCTGCTTCACTACTAAGTGTGGTGGGGAATTCCCTTCCCAGTGGCCACTCCTCCTGGGGAAGCCTTGGCTCCTCCCTTATAATTACAATTCCCACACTAATACCCACAGCAGAATCCCTTTCTCAGACTCCAGCTGTTCAACAACACTTATCCACAACTGCATCACCGCTGCACAAATCCAACCAACCACCAGTTGGCAGCCAAGGAACACAAAAAACTCTTTACTGCCACCTAGGGGTCTATACGTTGAATGCTCAACCAGCCAACCCGTAGTTGTTTTTTTAATTTTTTTTTAAGTTAGTTGACAGGGAAAAAAGAAGAAAAATGCATGGAGTAACCAGAGCATTGGGTGTGCCACTTGGAGGAGGTTTTTCATATGCTGGATGATGTTGAGCAAGGCTGGAATTTCAGCTGAGGGAACCACCAATCATAGCCCTTAAAATGCCATGTGTATTAAAGCTGTATGGACAGCAGAAGCACAGCATGGATCCATTCAGGACTCATGCAGTAAGGATCTGCTTTGAGGAGCAAGATTTAGGGCAGCATGCATCCTGCTTGTTTGGGATGAGAGCACAGTAAAGTAGCTGTGTGGAACTGCTCTATGAAAAAACCAACAGCAGCTTCCCTACATGGCTGGTGTGTCTGAAAAGATAAAACGGATATTTGGCAAACACCACATACCTGTATATTTCAAACCCACCAACACACTGAGACAGAGGCTTGTACACCCCAAAGATCAAACTCCAAAACACAAGAAAAGCAATGTAGTTTATGCAATCCAGTGCAGTGAGGAGTGCTCTGAACTCTACATTGGAGAAACCAAACAACCTATGTACAGGAGGATGGCCCAACACAGGAGAAGTAACACCACAGGACCAGAGTCAGCAGTTTATCTTCATTTAAAGGAAAAAGGACACTCATTTGAGGACATTAATGTTCACATTTTAGACAGAGAAGATAGGTGGTTTGAGAGAGGGGTCAAGGAATCCATTTATGCTAACTTGGAAAATCCTTCCTTGAATAGAGGTGGGGGCCTCAGGCACAATCTTTCTCCCATCTTTCTCCCTGCATTGTCTTCTGTGCCTAGGAAGATTAAGACCATTTCACAAGCTCAACAGCAGCATGGTGATCTTAATGATCCTCCTTTAGATAATAAAAGGACTTAAAATAACATCTCAATATAACCATGACCCCAGGTGTAAGGTCACACAGCTACCTAGAAACATATTTAGGATTCCCTTACCAACTTTGCTCAGACTGAAGCAGCTCCTTGGATAAGGAGCGAAACGTTTCCACTGAGAAAATAGAAATCCAGTTGACATGATTCAAGCTACAGACAATTCCACCTGGATGACTGAGAACCTTCATAGACAACAGCAGCTTACCTTTGGGTTTCTTCTGAGCTCCAGTGCAGACTTCTGCAACCTGTTTTCCTCCAGACATTTTCGGGATTACAACTTCCAAAATTCCCAGCCAGCATGTCTGTTGCTCATTGTTGACTGAGAGTTCTGGGAATTGTCGTCCTAAAATATCTGATAGGAATCAAGTTGGGAAAAACCTAACTAGCAACAGATAGACAACAACAATGTCTACATGCCAAGCAAATGTCCCAATTGGAAGAGGATACTGTCAAGCCAAAAGTTTGAAATTTTTCTAAGCTCTTGTAAAAGCAAAAACAATTAACAAGATACTCACATCTGATTTTTCAAATATTGGGATCTTATCATTGATGTCAATGACATGTATTTGTACATCACATACTGTTGAGAAAACTACAAGGAAAAGGATATAACAAGATCAAATGTGAGCTGATCAGCATAGAACAGATTCTCAAACTTTTCAGACAGTTCAACTATAGCTTAAACTTCGTACAGCAATTAAGAGCCATTTATAGGTGTGGGATCAGGGAGTCTCAGGCTCACATTCACCCCAGCTCTGAAAGCTCACAGGTGAACTTTGGGCCAGTCATTTCCTCTCAGCCCAGCCTACCAAAAGTTGTTGTTATGGGATGTACGTGGGGAATCAGAGAAGCAAGTGATATGTACACTGCCTTGAGCTCTTGGAGGAAAGACAAGATATACAGCGAACAAATAAGAATGCTAGTACTACTAATAAGAGTAGAAGTAGCATTGACATCATGCATTAAAATATTAAACTCCAATAGAAGAGAATAAACTGTTTCACATATATAAACAACTCTGTAGCTCTCTGGGGCAGTGATAAGCAACTTTTGGTGGCTGGGATCACATTGGTTATGTTGACTGTTATTTGTTTGTTTGTTTGTTTATTTATTTATTAATCAAACTTCTATCACCGCCCATCTCCCTCCACTGGACGGACTCTGGGCGGTTTACAACAAGATGATAAAAATAAGAGACATAAAATATACATACTATATAAAAATACTAAATTATAAAACAAGATTAAAATCCAAGAGGCAAGAATAGTAAAAAGATCTAACTCAATCCAATGTAGGAGAGGGGCTCTCTAAGGTATTAGCCATCCCCAAGAGTGACTATTCCTTCCTTGGCCCCAAGCAAGTTGTTGGTTTTATTTTGGCTCCTATAGCTGTTATTTATTGTTTTGCTTTTTTTTATCTTGTTTTTATTCTCTGTTAGCTGCCCAGAGATGGGTGACCATATTGGATGGATGGATGTTTGAGATGGGTGGCCATATAGAATGAATAAATGAATGAATGAATGAATGAATGAATGAATGAATGAATGAATGAATGGCTTTGGGTGTGCGTGGGCAAGACCTCAGTAGTAAAATGAGAATGCAAAGTGAGCAGGCCATGTCACATAACATGGGATGGATTAGTGGTTTTTCATTTTTCCCAATTCCACTTTTTTCAAGGGGAATAAATCAGGGTTTTAATGTTGTTCCCCTATTTTAGAGCTTACATTTGAATATTCATATGTTTCCTACTTCAGCATGGAGGGGAAACTGCAGTGCCAATTGTCAGCAATCTTGCCATGAAATTGAACAGCATAGTCAGGTGGTATTTCAGGGCCACAAAAAGGGAGCTGGAGGGCCTGGGGCTGCAGGTGGAGCTTCAATCACAGTGTAATAGCCACCATCTTGCCTTTTTGGACCATACCATACTGATACATCTGGAAAAGGAGCCTTATTTCCAGAGGAGTCAATCTCCTGTAGTAAGAAGCAGCCACAAATAATTTTGTGGCACCTAAAAGATTTATAATTTTGCTTTCATATATATATGGCTGTTGTTGAAAGGGAAAGTGGAGCGAAGGAGTGAAAAAGTATGGTGGGAAGGAATGAAAGAAGTGTAGATGAGAGACTGTAGGCTGTCTTGTGATCCATGTTGCTCTAATACAGTATTTCTCAACCTTGGGAACTTTAAGATGTGTGGACGTCAACTCCCAGAATTCCCCACATCTTAAAGTTCCCAAGGTTGAAAAACACTGCTCTAATACAATATTTGGAGAATAAATTCAATGTGTGATGCACTGACCTGAATCTGTCACTTCCACCTTCAAAAAGTAATTTGTGACCACTTGTCTGTTTAATCCCATTTTGAATAAGTGGACTGACCCAGTTCCTGTTTCGATGCGGAAGAGATTGTCTTGTGGGATTTTGGGGTTCTGCTCCAAAAGGTAGAACTTCAGGCGGGAATTAAGAGACCCTTTCTTGTCTCTGTCTGAGGCAGGGACAGTTCCTATTAAATTACCTGTTGGTAGCAGAAAAAACTGAAGTTAGATCAATAGCACACAAGCATAACAGAAAATAAAATAAATTACTTCTAGAAATACTAATGTAACTTTTGGGCTTGGCCAAGAGAACGAGCAGGATCCCTACATGACTCACAAGTTCATGATAGAGCTATTTGTGTGGAACATCATCTCCTTAAAACCTGACAAAAGGCAGTTAATGTCTTTCAGTGGAATCCAGGATGGCCGAGGAAAGATTGGCGATGAGCAAAATGGCTCCTTTTTCAACTTCATCCTAACAGTGAGGGGACTGCATGAATCAAGGCCCTTTCCATACAGCAGTGGCTTGGAAAGCAGAATGTTTTGGGAACAATCTATCTGTATAATTGTTAACATGATGAGCTGTGTCTCAGTTTGTTTTATCCAGGACCAGCAGATAGAGATAGAAGGAGAAATAAGATTTAGATTTGCAAGCTCTAGTAATGAAGGTCAAAGAGCATAGTGAAAAAATGGGACTAAGATTAAATATAAAAAAGGGCAAATTAATGACACCAGCCTTAGAATTGACAGTGAAAATTTTGAAGGATGGATAGCTTCTCCCTTTTAGGATTGATTATCAACACGTGGATGAAATTGAGGAATTTAACAGCGTCAGGAATGTCTCTTCAACTTCTGCTGAGATTCTGGAGGAAGATTGGATAGTTGAGTTGAAGAAATTAAAGGGAGAGATTGAGTTGCAAGCCATAAGTGAAACTGATCTTCTGATGGAATGCCTTGGAAAAGAAAGGGTTACTATGTATGGGAGGTTTCCTGAGGAGAAGTTGGAGTTTTTGAGGGGTGCAGTTGGGCTGTTTGATTTCTTTAAGAAAAAAGCTTTGTGCGTATTGTGGGGATATGTAAATGTTTTGGTTTATTTTGAGGTGGGATAAGGTTTAAAAAAATTTTTCCTGGATTGCTTTTAGGGTTTGGCTGATTTCATTTATCTTTAATGATTTGGATTAGGATTATTAAGGTATAAAAAATAATGTCTGGTTTTTGGTCTGACATGATTAAGATTATTAAAATTGCTGTACTATCAAGTATAATGGTAGACAATATACAGTATATGTTTTTAGTTTGATCTTTATTATAGTAGACAGGAATGCATAGAATAGTAGTAGGAAGGAAATAATTAAATAAATGTTATCTTTGGGGGGGAAGTTGATTAGGGGAGATATATATATATATATATATATATATATATATATATATATATTCTTTCTTTTAATATAAGGGGAGGGAGCAAGTATACTTAGTGATTTTTATAATGTGTCAATGGTATGATTTATAGAAATAATGTGATCTTGGTCTAATATTGAGTAAGGGATTGATTATGGATTTGTTGTATATCCTTGCTGTTAAAAGTTGGAAGTCGCCTCTTTTTGTAACTTTTTTTTTTAAAGGATTGATTATTTACAGTATCAGAACCCACAGTCAAGTCATCTGCTGTAGTCTAGCATTTGGTAGGACAGCAAGGAAAGCCTTGGAAAATATATTCAGATGCTGTGATGTGTTTATACTGTACCTACAACAATTAGAACCATGCAGGCAGTGCTTTCTCCTCTAACACTTCATGGAAGCAAAAGTTGGACCTTGAAAAGGCTGAGTGTAAAGAGTATTGAACTTTATGTTGAAAAAGACTCTTGAGAATACCATGGGTAACCAAGAAAACAAATAAATGGATCACTGAACAAATCAGTCCAGAGTGGGATCAGGGTGCATTTACAATGGGCCAAGAATGAGAGAAGGAGGAGGTCACCCATTTCTTTATTCAGGAAGTGGTGGGTGACCCATACTGGCAATGGGCCAAGCACAAAGTGTGCATCTACCCAATGTTAATGTGTGAACCCTCAGCTTATACACACCTTATAAAATCAGAGAAGTTAGTATTTGCTTGATCATACTTTGCTGAATAAACTACAATGGGCATGTTTCATATATCATGCTACCACGTACTTATATCAATTGGATGCTCATAAGAAGCTAAGCCATAAGCTAGCCAATCCCATCCAGAAATGGCATAGCTGAAATTTCACTCTGATATGTGAAAAATAAAGTCCTTGGGAAAAGTAAAGCCACTTCTGCGACTTACATGGATGCATCCATTCAATTTTGGAAAGCCTAAAATTTATAAATAGCTGTTACTCTCAGAGGTATAGACACAAAGGTCTGACCACCCCCTTTCATACCTGACCTATCTGGCTGGGGCTGTTTTTTTAGTGTGATCAAGGTCGCACTCTGGGGATAGGTGAAGGTAAGCTATTCGTTCTGTCTGAGCCATCCAGAGAACCTGGAAGAGATTGCTCAGAGCATAGGAACCAAGCGCCAATTAATTCTCTGACAGGTTGGGACCAGGAGGAGTCTCACCTGAAGTGTGCAGATTTGATTCCCAACCACTCCTAAATTCTATATTTAGCACCTCCATGTAAGTAGTTCATAAGCTGTGGAGTCCTTGGTGCTCTCTGAGCTGGGTTGTTTGCTTGCAGATGCTTCATCACCCAACTAGGTAACCTCATCATGACAGTTCAACCCTGAGCTGCACATATTCCCTTATGCTATCCAAACCATAAGAATTTATATTGTGATTAAATTTTATACTCATTTAACTTCCAAAGAAGCTTTGCATTAAATTATTTTTCCTAAACCTTAAATGCAATATTTCTTACCTGCAGCTTCATTTTCTTGAACTTCAAATTGAGTCAAAACCTGGTCACACACAGGGGGGTTATCATTGATGTCTTCAACATGGACTGAAACAATGACTGGATCAGCCAGCCTGTCTCCCTCTTCATCATTTGCAAAGATATAGAATGAATACTAAAATAGGATTACAGTATTATAATTAAAAACTGCAGGAATAATGAATATAGGCTTAAGAGAATAGTAGTGCAAACTGCATTACCAGAGTGACTCCCCACCTCATATAAAACCCATTCAAGAGCAACATGATTTATTTGAAATGTTGGTATGTAGGCTAACAAACCAAATAAACAAGAATTATTTAAACAAAAAACTAATATAGAATGCAATGCTGATAATGAAATGCAAATAGAAAACAACCTGAAAGTCACACTAGTTTAGCTTTCCCCATATTTTAAAACATATCTGCCCTCCTTTCCCATGTACTTACATAGTCTTTCTCTTCTCTGTCTAGTGGTTCAGTAACATACACTGTCCCAGTCTGATCAACTGTAAATGGGAGTTTAATAGAAGGTTTTTCTTTGGGTTGAAGTTCATACTGTGCATTCGGATCATTCCAATGAACCTAATATTACAATGTAAGAGTAAACAACAAGTTTACAAATGGAAAGTTTTGACCTAATGTATGGTTTAAAAATCTTTTTTCTCTTTTTATGCTGGTCCATTGTTAGGACAGACATAAGCTTATCAGCTAGATCAGTAATACTCTTCTATTTAAAAAAATTAAAGTGTTTATTCCAACTTTTCTACTGAGATGGACCCACCAAGTGACACTTTGCTTGACTGGGCAAATCAACAGTCCGTAATCCCAAAGAGACCGAGGTGCCGTTTCCCCCCACAATGTATAATAATACTGAGCATAGTACTCAAGATGAGAGGAGGAAGAGGAAGAGGAGAAGGAAGAGAAGAAAGGTTTCCCTAACAACATCTAATCAGAAGGCCCAGGTTAACTTTCTCCTCTGCAATGAACTCTGAACATATTCTGAAACCACAGACTGTATTTGCACAGATAATTTTTAACTAGTTTAGTTTGGCTGACAGTATCAATTTTACTTGGAATTCCATGTGGGTGAGAGTTGATGTCCCTAGTTTTTCTTGTATCCCCCTTTCCTCATAATTCCTTTTATACTTATTAATTTGGCTTCACTGGTGTAAAATAAATGATGTCTTTGTTCAAATATTCTCCATGTGTAAGACTATATGGTAAGACTGTTTTCAGGAGGTTTACAAAGTTATAAGAAGTCATTTATTTTTGTGTTTTAGACAGAAGAATCCAAGGGATCTTCCTTCATATTTTTGCCTGAAGTCCTTGGTGGAAGGGCTGTGTACTGTCCATCTGGACACACTAGGAGGGCAGCCAGCTAACTGGCAAACTATCATAGCTATATTTCATTGGGGAACCATAGAAGAAGGGGGTTGCCAGTGAAATTTAAACTATCCCCTCTCCCAGCTCATAATATAACATCTTTTTTTTCATTAATACTTTATTGATTTTTTAAAAAAGACAAAATAACATAAACAATACAATCGACATATTACAGTACATACAAGTACATCTACAACATATAACAAAGACAAAACTTATTAAAATGTGGTTTCCGACTATCTAAATTGTGATTATAGGTCTACAAAAATGTTATCTTAACTTCTCTGTGTTCAATCTATGTCACCCCTATTTCTATTTGATTTAATATTTAATATTTAATGACTAAATCCTATAATATAACATATTTTTAACTCTAACTGAAAAGCAACTGTAAATAACATAAGATGGTCCTTGGCTAATGACTACCGTTCAGCGTCCGTTTGAACTTGTGATGGCACTGAATGAGTGGTACTTATGACCAGTCCTCGGAGTTCTGGCCATCTCAGCATCCTCGCTGTCATGTGATTGCAATCCAGGCGCTTGGTGCCTGGATCACAATTACAAAGTCGCAGCATCCTGCAGTCACATGGTCACCATTTGCGACCTTCTTTACCGGCTTCTGACAAGCCAAGTAGATGGGGAAGCCGGCAAGAGGTAGTAGATGGCGACTACGTGACATCCTCACTTAACGACCCACATGGTCCTTGCTTAATGATAACAACCAGGACTGCCAGAATTGCCATTGCTAAGTGATGCAGTCATACGACATTGCACTTTATGACCGCGTTGCTTAGCAATGCCAATTCCGGTCACAATCGCCATCATTAACTGAGGACTACCTGTCAGAGATCGGCAGATCTCTGCCAAAGCGCTAGACGGATATGCGCACTCCGGGAAGCTGCAACTGACAGGACACTGACGCCGGTCGAGTAGACCAGTTCGCACATGGCTGATGACCGCGAATACACATCCTCGCCAACGGATGACGACACGTCTCGGAAGACACGATTACACGTGTCTCCAAACAAAGAACCTTGGGGGGGAGGGAATGCTTAAATGTAACCACTGTATCTATTTCACCCATTCAAGTCTTTGTTCGCACTAGCTTCTGTATCCTGTAATAAAACTTCCTGCTTCTAAGAACTCATGCGTCTGTGAGTTACTCTAGAGCAAGGAGATTACAGATAGTGGATGGAGTGCCTTACATAAAGACTTGAATACCAAAACTAACCGGTTTTCCCGGGAGCGAACCCGAATCTCCGGCAAGCTTCACGGTTGAGACCGGCTTCTACTCATACTGGGCAGAGACCCGGAGGAAAAATTTTCAGAAGGGGACCAGGCGAGCGAGGAGCAGGCTTTCCCCAGCAGCGGAGCAGCCCAAACAGCGGAGCGGCAAAATCGGCGCTCCCAACAGCTGAGCAGGGCATTCCAAGCAGCTGATCGGCGGCCAGACGGGCCCAAGCAGCTGAACAGAGGCGGCGAAGCAGCAGCAAAACCGGCGCCCGAACAGCTGAGCGGCGGCAGAAGCGCAGCGGCGGACACCGGCGGCTCCAGCAGCGGTTAGACGGACCCTAACAGCTGAGCGGAGGCGGCGAAGCAGCAGCAAAACCGGCGCCCTAACAGCTGAGCGGCGGCAGAAGCGCAGCGGCGGACACCGGCGGCCCCAGCAGCGGTTAGACGGACCCTAACAGCTGAGCGGAGGCGGCGGAGCAGCAGCAAAACCGGCGCCCTAACAGCTGAGCGGCGGCAGAAGCGCAGCGGCCGACACCGGCGGTCCCAGCAGTAGTTAGGAGGGTCCCAAGCAGCTGAGAGGCGGCGGCGGAGACCACGTGGAGACAAAGCGACGGCGGCGACCAGCGCTCCCAAGCAGCAAGCGGCCAGCAGAGACTACGAAATGGAATCAGTAGAGGTGGCAGGAGTCAACGAAGAAGCCGGTCCCAGCTCATCAAGCGCCCAGGCGATGGAGGGAGTTGCCAGTGAGCGGGAGGGCAAGAAAGCACAGAAGAAGCAAAACCACATAGAGGTAACCAAAACCCCCATTCCTCTAAGCAGCACCGAACCAAGGCTAGCGGGATGGTCCATAGCTGTAGGCGAAGGGCTAGCGGAGAAAGGGGCAAAAGGAAACCAGAAGAAGGTCACCCCAACCCAGCGCATCTTAAGGTTGGAGGAACAGATGTCCAATGTGCAGTTAAACATATTAATGCTGATGAATAAAATGGACTCATTGGGCGCTGCCTTTGAGAAATTAATGGACAATTTAGATAAACCCAGAGGGCGGGAACAGAGACTGGGGCTACCCGAAGGTGAGGCAGACATCGAAAGTGAGGAGGAGGAGGAGGAAGAATTTCACCCCTGCAACAGAGCACCTAGGACCCCGCCATACTACCAGTTCATGACCCCAGGGGGGGCACATACACCATTTGGAATAGGTCAGGGGTCGGCAAACTTTTTATGCCGGGAGCCATTTTGGCATGCTCGTGCACATTTTGAAATGCTCGAGAGCCAGGGGGCGGGGTTTGCGGGCGGGGGCCAATCGCGTGGAAGGGGGCGGGGTTTACGGGCAGGAGCCAATCGCATGGAAGGGAGCGGGGTTTGGGAGCAGCGCCGGCAAAGTAAAAGACTGCTATCCCTTTAAAGGGATAGCAGTCTTTTACGTTGCCGGCGCTGCTCCCAAACGCTGGGGCTTCTGTGCTTCGGAGAAGGTGGGGGGGCGAAGAAAGTCACCCCAAAGCATCCCGGGGCTCCCCTCTTGCCGCCTCTGTCACCTGCAGGCTGCCTGCCTGTTGGGGGGGGGCCGTGCACACTCCAAACGGCGCCCCAAAGACGGCTTTGGAGCACTGGGATAAGCTGCCTGCTTTGAGCTGGGCAGGAAACAGTCCCTTAAAGGGATAGCAGTCTTTTACGTTGCCGGCGCTGCTCCCAAACGCTGGGGCTTCTGTGCTTAGGAGAAGGTGGGGGGGGCGAAGAAAGTCACCCCAAAGCATCCCGGGGCTCCCCTCTTGCCGCCTCTGCCACCTGCAGGCCTGTTAAGGGACTGTTTCCTGCCCAGCTCAAAGCAGGCAGCTTATCCCAGTGCTCCAAAGCCGTCTTTGGGGCGCCGTTTGGAGTGTGCACGGCCCCCCCCAAACAGGCAGGCAGCCTGCAGGTGGCAGAGGCAGCCAAGGGGAGAGCAGGCGGCTTTTCGCCCTGCGCCGCCCTGCCGCTCACGTCCCAGGCCCTCGCTTGGATGCCGGGGAGCAGCACCATCTCCAGCCGCAGCAGCCCCTGCAGCCGCTCCTGCGCCGCCTCCGACAGCGCCGCATCCCGGGCCAGCAGTGCCTCCCTTCCGCGCCGGGCCTCGCTCAGTGCGAGAGCCAGGGGGCGGGGGCCAATCGCGTGGAAGGGGCGGGGGTGAGTTCAGCTGCGGAAGAGCCACACTCAAGGGGCCAAAGAGCCGCATCTGGCTCGCGAGCCGCCATTTCCGACCCTTGGAATAGGTGAATTAAAAATGAAATTCAACGGCAATCCCAAGAATTTAGCATGCTTCTTGACTCACGTACAAGGGTTCATGAGCGAATACGAATACACCTTCCGAACGGAAGAGAGCAAAATCAGATACGTCTCCAGTTTTCTGGAAGGTGAGGCAGGGGACTGGCTAGTAACACTTCACGACAGGAGGGCTAGAGAACTACTGGACTTCCAAGAATTCATGTATGCCCTCCGGAAACGGTTTGAAGACACACTGACCAAAGTCTCAGCCAGGGCGCGTCTCCGGAACTTAAGGCAGGGAACGAGGACAGTAGCTGAATATGCTATGGACTTTAAAAGATTATTATCCTATCTGCCGGAATGGCCGGAATCGATAAAGATAGAACACTTTCAATATGGTCTAAAACAGGACCTATTGGAAAAGGCATTGGACAGAGATGACCCTGGAACTCTAGAAGGGTGGATCCAATTAGCCGGGAAAATCGAGAGCAACAGGTTACAGTTGCAAAGCATCAGAAAACTGCAATTTAGACAGAGGAACGAGGGTAATTTCACAAATCAAACTCGTACACATGCGAAACAGCGAAGTTGGGAGGAGGAGAAGGATCGTCGGACTAAAGAGGGACTATGCTTTCGCTGCGGGAAGGAGGGACACCGAATTAGCGCTTGCCCTCAGGGGAGAACGAACACTAAGGAACAACCTCCGGGGAAAAAGGCAACAGACAAAAGTAACCCAAAGACACACACCAAAGGAAAAGGAGCAGCGGCGGCAACAGTGCACCATTGGCAGAAGCCGGACCTAGAAGAAGACAGCGAGGACTCCGATTTCGAAATCCAGACGGCAGGAAACGAGCCAGGTCTGTTCTAATGAGCGCCACAGGACAGACCTCCACAAAGGGGCGCAAAGGAAGTAATCGCAACAACCCGACAATGCACCTGAAGGTACAGTTAAAAACGTTGGGGGGACGGAAACAGTATGCAGGAGTTGCCATGTTAGATTCGGGCTGTTCAAGGAATTTGACGCACCCGCACGTAGCAAAAAAGATGGGTCTGAACCTGTGTAAACTTAAAACCCCCATCACATTTTGCCAATTAGATGGGTCTGAACTGAAAGGGGGGCCAGTGGAATTTTACACTGAAGGACTGCAAATGACGTTGGGAGCGCATGTGGAGACATTACGATTCTTAGTGGCTCCCATCGCAACACGTTCCATTGTGTTAGGATTAAAATGGTTGAGGGCAAGAAACCCCATGGTAGATTGGGTTTCAGGAGAGTTGGAATTTACGGATGGGAAGTATCAGGACTTGGACAAGGGTGGCCTACTGGACGGCATCGAGTTGGGGGCAACGGGGTTAGAATTGGAAGAGGGGGAACGGAATAAAGGTGATAGCACACTCTCCAACGCAATTCCGGAGAAATACCTTTCAGTAGCAGAGGTATTTGACAAAAGGGAATGTGAGCAGGAACCCCCCCATAGGCAGTCAGACGCAACCATCGACCTCATCCCTGGGGCACCTTTCCCCAAGCCCAAGATGTATGCTATGACGCAAAAGGAACTACAAGAGCTGCGTAACTTCATAGATAAGAACTTGGCAAGGGGGTTCATTGAGCCAGCCAACTCCCCCCTTGCAGCCCCTGTCCTGTTCAGAAAGAAAAAGGATTGATCACTCCGGCTCTGCACGGACTACAGGGGGCTCAATGCAATTTCGGTTACCAGACAATACCCCCTACCGTTGCTAAAAGACATGTTAGCCCAGTTATCAAAAGGGAAAATCTTTACAAAACTAGATGTCAGAGAAGCCTACTATCGGGTTCGAATAAGGGAGGGGGACGAATGGAAAACAGCATTCAATTGCCCATTGGGATCGTTCCAATATAGGGTGCTTCCGTTCGGGATTGCGGGGGGACCAGGAATTTTCATGAGGTTTATAAACGAAGTATTGTATGAATTTCTGTATAAAGGGGTAATTGTATATTTGGACGATATATTAATATTTTCTGAGAATCTAGAAGAACACATGGATTTAGTTAAGAGGGTACTTGAGAAGCTACTGGAGGCAAAGCTTTATGTAAAACTCGAGAAATGTGAATTTCACAGGGAACAGTTAGACTTTTTGGGGTATCACATTTCACATGAGGGCATCGAGATGGACCCCGAAAAAGTCAAAGCGGTCCTAGACTGGCAGCCCCCCCGTACGCGCAGACAGCTGCAAGCGTTCCTCGGCTTTGCAGGATTTTATAGACAATTTATTCAGAACTTCGTGCAAATCGCACTGCCCCTGACTGACCTATTAAAGACAAAAGGCAAGGGAGCAAACGCAAAAGCCCCAGCACCAAGCACGAAACTTGTGTGGACACAGGAATGCCAGGCTGCGTTTGATAGCCTAAAGGAAATGTTCACAAGAGAACCCATACTCAAGCACCCAGAAGCTGACAAACCATTTGTGATACACACAGATGCATAAATTAGCGCAGTGGGGGCCATACTCTTGCAGGCAGATGACACGGGGAAACTAAGACCATGAGCTTACATTTCCCGAAAATTTAACCTGACGAAGAAAAGATGGCATATTTGGGAAAAAGAAGCTTTTGCTGTCAAACATGCCCTAAGCACGTGGCGACATCTCTTAGAAGGCACAGCAGAGCCGTTCCAAGTGTGAACGGACCATAAAAATTTGGAAGCTCTAAAATCACCCAGGAAGCTGAACCCTAAGCACCTCAGGTGGGCAGAATTCTTTAGCAGATTCAACTTCACGTTGAAGTATTTTCCTGGGGGAAAAAACTACTTGGCAGACGCATTATCACGCTTGCCGCAACATGAGAGCAAAATGGAGGAGGTCATTGAATCCCTCATCCCCTCCCAACCAGTAGAGGCACAGAGCTCAGCAATAGCAGAAGGGAGGGGGGAAGGCAACATGGCAATCACCCACAGCAGCGCAAAACGCGCGGCTGAAAGCGACCCGTGGACAGCCGAACTGCGGGCAGCAACAGTAACGGACACCTGGTGGGGGGAGAACAAACAGAGCCTAGTGGAGAAGGACGGAGTGGGGTGGAAGGACAACAAAGCCTACGTCCCTGGGCCCTTAAGGCAAAAGGTCTTGACCATGCATCATGATCACAAAACAGCAGGGCATTTCGGCTTCGTAAAAACACTACACTTAATCCGACGCAAATTCTGGTGGCCATCTTTGCGCACTGACGTCAAAGACTATGTGCACTCATGCCCAGTGTGCGCAATGGCCAAAAGGAAAATAGGGAAACCCACAGGAAAGCTGCAGGAAGTAGCAAACCCCTCACAACCATGGAAGCAGATCGCTATGGACTTCATAGTAGACTTGCCGATGAGTAAAAAGAACACGGCAATTTGGGTAGTCACTGATTTATTCTCCAAGCAGGCACACTTCATTGCATGCAAAGGAATACCGAATGCCCAAAAACTAGCTAGACTGTTTATACAACACATCTATAGAGCCCACGGAACGCCGGAACGCATGATCAGCGATCGCGGCAGCACGTTTACTTCCAACTTTTGGCGGGCTTTTTTGAAGTTAATTGGAGCGGCACAGGGGCTCAGTAGCGCGTTCCATCCTTGCACGGATGGTGCAAGTGAACGTCTGAATGCTACACTGGAGCAGTACCTTAGATGTTACACTAACTACCAACAGAACGATTGGGCGGAACTGTTGCCGTTCGCAGAGGTTGCTTATACTGTAATAACGTGGTACACCAAAGCACGGGGTTTTCGCCATTCAAAGTCGCTACAGGGCAGGACTTTATAACTATCCCCGAATTGGCCATGTCACACAACACAGAACTACCACAACCTCTAAAAGCTGACGAATGGATAGGAAAAGTAAGCAGCAATTGGCCAGTCATGGTACAAACATTGCAGGAAGCCAAAGCTAGTTACAAAAAATATGCTGATCGCAAGAGGGGGGAAGAATGGGAATTAAGAGTAGGAGACAAGGTGTACTTGTCAACGAAGAATCTGCGGGCAACACAACCATCACGGAAATTGGCACCAAAATTCATAGGTCCATTCCCAATCATTGAGGTCATCAATCCAGTAGCGGCAAAATTACAATTGCCAAAAGCGCTAAGAAAGGTGCATCCTGTGTTCCACATCAGTTTGTTGAAACAATACCACAGCTCACAACACTGGCACCCTGAACCAGTGGAACCCCCCCCCCCCTTGTTGGTGGAGGGCGAACCACATTTTGAGATTGATAGAATTCTGGATTCCAGAAGATATAAGGGGCAGTTACAGTACCTAGTAAAGTGGCAACACCTACCAATTGGAGACAAGGAATGGGTCAGTGCAAAACACACACGTGCTCCCAAACTCGTGAAAGCTTTTCACAGGGAATTCCCGGACAAACCGCATTGACGCAAACACTTGGACTAGGCAAGATACTAAAGTAATGTCTGCTCTCTCCTTACAGGAACGGTTTGAAAATGTTTAGTAATAAGGGGAGTACCGAAACTCGTACCACAGGAGGGGGGGGGAGCATCATGGGCCGGGAGCATGTCAGAGATCGGCAGATCTCTGCCAAAGCGCTAGACGGATATGCGCACTCCGGGAAGCTGCAACTGACAGGACACTGACGCCGGTCGAGTAGACCAGTTCGCACATGGCTGATGACCGCGAATACACATCCTCGCCAACGGATGACGACGCGTCTCGGAAGACACGATTACACGTGTCTCCAAACAAAGAACCTTGGGGGGGAGGGAATGCTTAAATGTAACCACTGTATCTATTTCACCCATTCAAGTCTTTGTTCGCACTAGCTTCTGTATCCTGTAATAAAACTTCCTGCTTCTAAGAACTCATGCGTCTGTGAGTTACTCTAGAGCAAGGAGATTACAGATAGTGGATGGAGTGCCTTACACTACCATGCAGTTATTTAAAAGGAGACAACAGATCTATAAAATGCTCAAAAAATTTGGAAAGAACCCTAACCTCATCTTGACAATAGCTTTGATCCACAAACCTTGTGGTTGAAAGATCTGGCCTTTTTTTTTACTCTCTTGCATTCTCCTTATACATTGCTTTTTGTAACATCTTGCCTGTTGAAGAGTTCTGGGAAAATCAAAGGTTTGTGCATGCTGATATTCTGGATGGGTCTAATAAAAAGATTATTGCTCAAGATAATCATGGCAAAGACCTATGTAGAGTCAGCCCTGGCTATTACTTGGATGGAAGACCATCAGAAAACACAATGGCCATAGTCTAGAGTGGGAAATTTAAAAACACCTTTTAAAAACGGCAATTGGAAACCACTTACATCTTGGTGCCAAAACTATATTTGTGCATCCATGAATTCACCAGGATGGAGCAAAACTCAAAGAAAATGATCATTTTGAAAACCATCCATTACCCAGGTATGGATTTGTTGGTATTCTTTTTCCAATGGACCAACACATTTGCTTTTTGTTTTAGAAATCCAATAAAGATTTCTATTATCTAGAGATAATATTTTGGGCCAAAGATTAATTCATTTTCTCTTCAATTAATTCATTTTTCTACTACTCACGTTAGCCAGCCGAATGCTTCTGGACATTGAACAATCAGAATATCACTCCCCTACAACATGTTTTCAGTGACACATGATCTTATCAGATTTATCTCTAGCAATATTTCTATCTTTTTTATAAAAGCTATCCAAGCTCATTATGAGAATTGCCACATTGTGAACCATAAGGAAGTACTTCTTTTCTCTCCAGGGAATCTCCTGCCAATTAAATTAGATCTCAATATAAAATTGTTACAATCATGGGATTCCATCCTTTCTCTCTATAATTTTTTCTCAAGGAAATCTTTCTAATTATCCAAAGTCTCATTTGTATGCTACAGTGGAATTGCTCAGTTGGATGCTACGATGAAGTGAATTTTCTGAATGGCCCAATTGTAGCAAATATGGTGGAAGTCAAAGGCTGTGTCCCTAATCACTGGTGGTGAGCTGCTTGATAATTTTAAGAGCTTACACGAGTTATGTTCATGGGGTGTGGGTTCGTAGAGTTCTCCACGAGCACTACTTCCGGAGGAGATTTCCAAAGGTTTTCCAGCACAAGGATCTTCACATCAGTACTAGTGGCAAAAGAATTTATGGACTGTCCTGCCATATCTTTTGCTACCACCTCAAGGACAAAATTGTCCCGTATTACTGGATCTAATTTTTTTGCTCCTGAAAATCGAACAGAGAATAAAATGAAAATATGCACTCTCTCCTCCTACATTCTGAGACAAACTCTCTTTCTTTAGCAACACCCCATCACTTAGCTTTTCATAAATCAATCATAAATCAATTTTTCATAAATCAATGTTTGTTACCATAATATTTATGTTCCTGAATAATGCTAAGGCAAGTTCTGTTGTAAAAAAGAAAAAAAAGTGCAAGTCAGATTTACAGGTGATCAGGTCAATTCCGAGTTTCTTTTCTCTTCATTTCTTCTGCCAGAGTTTATAGAGGATCCCAAATACCAAGCAGCTATAGAAGACACACACACACAAATATATATATATATATATATATATATATATATATATATATATATATACATACACACACACACACACACACACACACACATATACATATACATATACATATACATATACATATACATATACATATACATATACATATACACAGTG
This sequence comes from Charina bottae, assembly GCA_023362775.1. Taxonomy (NCBI): domain Eukaryota; kingdom Metazoa; phylum Chordata; class Lepidosauria; order Squamata; family Charinaidae; genus Charina; species Charina bottae. Next base: position 149,818,549 of record JALMGJ010000003.1, on the reverse strand, counting down.
TGTATATATATATGTATGTATGTATGTATGTGTATATACACACAGAGAGAGAGAGAGAGTATATATATACTGTATATAGAACAAAGGAATCTATTTCTGTTTCACTTATGCTGTGGGTTTTGCCTGTATGGCTGTTTGTGGGAGTATTGGTGCTTTTGCTATGTTTCCAGTTTTGCCAGCCATAGTTAGTTTTCTCATAACTAACATCACATCTGCACAGCAACAGATTCTGGAGCCAGATGTTATGTAATGGTTTCTTCATGTACCTCCCTGCACCAAGCCCCACATAGCTAGTAAAACAGTGGGACCCCATTTCACATTCTGAAAAGAATTAAACCTTCCAGTACTGGTTTTACTAGGAGTTTAGGAAAGGAAAGGTTCCCCTGTGCAAGCACCGAGTCATGTGACCCCTGGGGAGATGCTGCTTTTATGACGTTTTCCTGGCAGACTATAGAGCGGGGTGGTTTGCCATTGCCTTCCGCAGTCGTAATTACCTTTCCCCCAGCAAGCTGGGTACTCATTTTACCGACCTCAGAAGGATGGAAGGCTGAGTCGGCCTGAGCCGGCTACCTGAGAACCAGCTTCCGCTGGGATCGAACTCAGGTCGTGGGGAGAGTTTCGGTTGCAATACTGCCACCTACCACTCTGCGCCACACAAGACTCTTACTATGAGTTTACTCAAGGATTTAGAGTCCATTTGGAAATGGCACATGTGTTTCCCAAGTGTGGGAAAATTAAGTTTAGAAATGTGAAAGGCTATTGACTTTGACGCGGCCATATGTTACCAGTGAATTCTGGGCTTAACTGTACAAGACCAACGGCTTAATTATTTTCATCTTAGTATCACTATGAAAAAGAAAATAACCTACCAGCAAGAGTTGTAGAAATTGCTCCCGTAACATTGTCAATCTGAAAAAACATCTCAGTGGTAAAAGGGCTGGGAAATTGATGAAGGATACTATAGCTGAGTTGCGAATGTAAGGAGTTGGGATCATCACGGTCAAAAGCAGTAACATACATGAAAGGCTTTCCTGTTTGGTTTTTCAAAAGAAAATAAACACAGGTTGGAAATAGAAAGTCTCACTCGCCACCAAAGGGCAATCACTGAGCATCAATGTGCATTCCAGTCTCTTTAAACAGAATCACCTTAAGCTTAATTTTTTAGTTGGAGACATCAAGAACAAACCTCCATGATAGGATTGGCTTTAGGTATTCTAGCATTTTTAGGAAAAAAATTGATCTTTTTCACATGGTTGACCTTTGACTTGTAAGACCTTGGGAACATTCCTTTCTTTTAATAACTTTTCACTGGCTCTCTTATTTTATATCCTTTATATCTCAACTGTTACATCTTTTAGCCATTTTTCCCACCTGCTAATATTTCAACCAGGCCAAAAGTGGAAATGAAAAAAAGGGAATTAGGATATATTTAATTATGTCTATTTGGGGGAAAAATGGAATGGTGCTATACTCTACTCTTCAGTCAAAATTGCAAAGGCATCTTTGGGTTTGACCTAGGTCCCTGAAATAGTTATGCAAATTTAAAACATGCATTGAGATTTTCCCTGGTGCTTTCTCTTTAACGGTGTGCCCAATAAAGGAGCAAGCCACTATGCGTATTAAATTTGGATTATCAAAATGGCTAGCTTCTTCAAAAACAGCTCTGTGGGATTTTCAGGAACTTGGCCTGTTTGCCATAGTCTCTCTGGTTGCTTGGAAATACAATGGAGTGACAGTGCCTTTTTTATATTAAATTTGGTCTCATGTTTATTACCTATCAAAATTTCTGGGAAGCTCAAACATAAGCAGAAGTAAATATGGAAACAAATACCTGGGCGGGAATGTTGTCTAACTTCACCGTAGTAGCTTGATTTATTAAATTGGGGTGGGTTGTCATTGATATCTACAACATTTATGATGATTGAATATGGGCCTTGCACTCTATCGCCATATTGATTTAGACCTTCCACCTAAAATGGGAGAGAGGTGGAGAGAAACAACATTAAAACAAAACAAAACCATTTTCATAAGACAATACATTGTGTCCTTCCTGCTTGAAGTGGCTTGCCAGGGATTCCCGGCCTTCCTGAGGCCTTCCTGAAGTGTCAGTCTGCAATTCCCATCATTCCCAACCGGCATGGCTAAAAATGATGGAAGCTGGGGTCTAATGCATCTGGAGAATGCCAAAATGAACACTCCTGAGCTAGTCCGCTAATTAGCTACAACAGAATTGTGTATTGCAGATAATATGGCAATGCTACTGCTTACATTATTGGTTAGTGATGGTTAAAGACGTACTAAATAATCTGCTATACATTTCTGAAAGAGAAGATGTGAATGATCCTTCAAAACAGACTCTGCTTCAGCACAGGCAAGAAACATAGAATAAAGTATGTCAGCTGATGGGTTTTTGGACAAAAATCAGCACAAACCAAAACATTGATTTGTAAGATTCCCTATGCCAGGAAAATGCGCATAATAAATAACATCAAGGAAATTTGTGCTGAAGTTTTCACACAGCATTTACATAAAAAGGACGTATATTAAGGAAAGTTGAAAACATAAGGGATATTATTTTATGGATGAAAACTGGAGAAAAACAGAAAAGAAATCAAAACAAATCAAAACAAAATAATGGATCCAAAATTAATGGATATACCACTAATCTGAAAACTAAGGCTAGATTTATGCTAATTTGCAGTCCCCATAGTACTAAGCTCATTGCTTTAGCCTACACTCTTACCCATGGTTAACTGAACTATAGTTCATTCAGGGCAAATCCATACTTTCTATTTGGCCCATCACCAATTTGAGCCACTCGTTGCTTCCTGAGTGCAAGAACAGATGATGTCATCCTCCTCCCACCCCCAGCCCATTGCAAAGGCACAACATACCCACATTTTCAAGCTCCAATTCAACACTGCAGTTTTTTTTTACCTAGGGAAGCACTTATAGACTCGTTGAGCCAGGCTTGCATTTCCTGCACAAATGGGAAGAGCAAAAAGCAGAATGACCAATCGGTTTCTGCAGGGGACACAGATCTGGATTGAGTACCAGCCTGGCCCTATTGTCAACCCATTGCAATGCAGACTAGATTTTCTGAAATTTGTTTAAGAAACAAGTGGGAACAACACAGGAGACAAGCGAAATGAGAATGGCTAGTTTCTGCCACATAACAAATGTTACAATTCATTTTCAAAATGTCTCCATCTGTTTCTTCTTCTTTTTTTTTCTGCTGTTCAATCATGTCCAATCCTCAGCAACTGCCTGGACTGGTCCCTGCAGTTTTCTTGGCAAGATTTCAAAAGTGGCTTGCCATCGCCTCCTTCCTAGGGCTGAGAGAGGTCCAAGGTCAGCCAGAAGGCTTTCATGCCTAAGGCGGGACCACAGTGGGGCAGGATGTGGGGGAGGAAGGGGACCCTCCCCATCCCCAGGGGCACCGGGGCTCCCGCCGGCCAGCACGGATGGGGCAGGGGAGGGTGCCCCCACTGGCTCGGGGGCTGCTCTGGGCAATGGTGGCAGCCCCGCTGGAGCATTGGAGCGGCAGGACCACCCTGTGCCTCCCTCCATCCACGGCAAGCGCCAGTGAATCAAGCGTGGTGGGCGGAAAGAGGCATCTCTGCAGAAGCGCTTGGCTCAGCTGCCGCGGCGTGCCTTTGCAGAGGCAGGCTGGGATTGAGGGCGGTGCTTGGCCGATGCGGATTGGCTAAGGCCTCAGCCAATGTTGAGCGCGCGTGAGAGCCGCTCGGCCTCCTCGGGGATGGGGGCGGGCCAGCTGGCCTGTCTCCATGCTGCCCCACAGCCAATCACCGCCGGCGGGGGCGGTCCCCCGCCGTTGCATGCTGTACCCTATTGGCGATCGTGCCAGGAAACAGTCAGTATACAAATACTATATTGTCATTTTGGCATGCCCCCCAGCACGGCACCTGGGACACATGCCCCACTTGCCCCCCCCCCCTAGTTGCGGCCCTGGGAACTCATGGTCTCCTGGTTTCTAGCCCGTTGCCTTAATCATTAGAACAAACTGGCTCTCAAGTCTTGTCTACATCTCTCTTTTCAAGGCTAAAACTATGGTAATCAACAGACTAAGAAAGCAGGATTTGTGGAATGGGTAATGGGCATCCATTGAGCAAACTGAGGCAGTGCTCTCCCATTATTGTAAATAGCCTTTGTTGCCTATGGCGGTGTTTCTCAACCTCAACCACATTAAGATATGTAGACTTTAACTCCCAACATGACTGGTGAATTCTGGGAGTTGAAGTCCACACAACTTAAAGTTGCTGAGGATGAGAAACACTGGTCTATGGGAAAATGAAGTAGCCCCAGAGGGGTGATTTGAGAAAGAGTGGGCTTTTTTGGAGAAGAAGATACCAACATGTGTGTGGGGAGAGAGAAATAGGTCATTGTGGATAGGGGGAGTGAATAAGGGTGGAATTATAGTTTTGCAGAAATGAGAAGGAATGGTAGAGAGCATTCCATTTCTTCTATTTTTACAAGTGTGGTTGACGTTACTTGCCTCTCAATCATTATTAATTGTGATGGCGATAAGTTGGACTAGGTACCCACAGCCACTTTATGTGGCCCCTAGAGCCCTCCAGCATATTCTACTGAATTTCAGTGGCAAACACTAAATTAAGTGATTTTCTTGGTTCTTACTCTACAAATAGCAGTAGCAATAACAACAACATTTAACACACCTATTTTACTGAGCGGGGACCCCAAACCCTCAAAATGCCCCAAAGATGGCCAAAGGTTCTAGTCTTGTCTTTTACAATGCAGTCACTATATTGTTGTCATATGCTCTGCCTGAACCCCCCCCCCCCAAAAATAAAGAAAAGCTTTTAAAACTGTCAAGCTCCTATATTTTCTTGAGGCAAAAACGTCGCTGGACAAAGTGGGTGTGCAGGCGGGCGTGTGGGGGGCGTGCAGGGGGGCAGGGGCGTGCACGTGCGCGCTTTGCTGGAAAACTTTCAAAAACGGGACAAAATTGAGATTTTTACTATAAGGACGGGACGCTCCAGAAATGGTGAAATAACGGGACAATCCCGTTCAAAACGGGACGTACGGTCAGCCTACTCCTACATTAATATCCACTCCTGCTATGAACAGAATGGTTCTGAAAGGGGTGATATATTATTTTGCATCTTTGATATGCTTTATGATCTTTGATAAATTTAAGTTTCAAAATGTTAAATGTTATATACTGAATGGTGACTTTTATTTTAATTGTATTTCTCTTCCCAATTGTGGTATATATGCTATATTTTACTGCTGATACTGTTTTAATTTTTTTAATAGGTTGGTCATCAACCCACAGAATTCATTCAACAGTATTCAACAGTATTACCAGATTAAAAATAGAATAAATGATCCATCCATCCATTCTTCCATACAAACATAAGCACTAGACCAGAAGAAAGTTACTGGTTTTGTTTTGCTTTTAATTATTTTCATTTTCACCTTGGAAGCCTTTACTCAACCATTTGGGGGGGGGGGAACAGAACATTTAATGTCATTTTTGGTTTCTTACCTGTAATCTATATATTGTTTTGTTTTCCCAGTCTAGAGGCCCATTGACAATCAGAACTCCATCTTTCGGTGTGATCTCTATAAGGTTATCTGTTTCCCCAGTCAGCCTTAGACTGTAGGTAGGGGGTTGAAATGTAAACTGGTGTGAGGAAAAAGAAACACATCAGAATTCCATCTTTTCTTGAGTAAATCAACCCCCTCCCTTTTTATTTTGGTTCTCCGCATTCTGTTTTTAAAATGGCAGCATAATTTATTTCCTCCGCACACACCGTCAATCATTTTTCAAATTTGTTCCAAAGAAAGGGAAGAGTCAGTATTTCACATTACCCTGTATAAATACTGTGGTTCCAGTTTACCCTCTTCAAGAGAAAAAACTTTGTTCTCCAAAGGTCCAGCTGATTGCAACTTATCTTTATGAAGGTAAGCAACCTGCAAGGACAAGAAGGGACAAAGTTTATTCATATTTTCCATATTAATTAACTGCAAGGAGATATTGATGCTCTTGCCAAAGCAGAATCATTCTTTGCAAGTATAATAGAGAGAATAGCACTGCTTTCTTAAGGAGGGGGAATCAATTTTCTTTCTATAGTATTCAGTGGAGAACAGGCAACAATACTTAGTATTTTACAGTTGTGCTGACCATGATGAATCCTGGCAGAAGCTTCTAAAAATCAAAATAATTGAGAGATACCAATGAGTCTCAAATATCTCCACTTAAATTTCTAATGTTGAGGAGGGGAAATCAAATTCAACATATGAGTCTGACTTTGACTTTGAAACATGAATAGTGAATAGTGTAACTGAAAAAAAAGGTGTAGTTTGAGTACACTATATGCAAATATGTCATATGTATTTAAAACACTGAGGGTTGTATAAGGGGAGTTAAATAGTACTACCCAAACATTTCCTCTTATTATCCCCCAATCAGTTCTTATACTGTATATATATATTTGCATATGTATATGTATATTTCTAAAACTTTATTTCAACAACAATAATAAATCTTGACTCCCACAAAGTCTAATTAAGAATGGAAGCATACAAAAAACAAAAAATAGTGACATCTCCTAACTCTACATTTGTAACTTAAACCTTAACATATATTTTATTCTAGATATATAGCTATCAGTTTCTCACAAAATTGCTTTTCTTATTATGGATAAGCAAAACTATTGTGCAGACACTTTTCCTTGAATAATACAGTTCTACAGAATGCAGTGGCACACACAGTTTTGGGTGCCCTGCAATTCACCCAAGTAACACCACTGCTGTGTGAGCTGCATTGGCTTCCAGTTGCTTTACGGGTGTAATTCAGTGTGCTGGTTATTACCTTTAAAGCCCTACATGGCACAGGGCCAGGTTACTTGTGAGACCACTTCTCCCTGAGGGTATCTGCCCGTCCTACTAGGTTAGATAGGGTGGGTGCACTCCAGGTCCCCTCCCTTAAATGTTGCCATTTGATGGGACCTCGGAGACGCGCCTTTTCAGCGGCCACCCCAGTCCTTTGGAACAGCCTCCCACCAGAGATCAGAGGGACCCCTACCCTTTTAGCCTTCCGGAGGGCTGTGAAGACCTGGCTCTTCCCCCAAGCATTGGGCTAGGATGGGGGGTTGAGCTATGAGGATGCTTGGTCTGGCTCCTGGGGAGAGGAGTATGTTTTTAACTATGTTTTATGGATTGTTGTGAGCCACCTAGAGTCATTGTATGAGATAGGTGGCCATATAAGTCCTGTAAACAAACAAACAAACAAATAAATCTTGAGCCACGGCTGTTATTCGCAACTAGTATTCTGGGTTAGAATCTGATTAAAATTCCAGATTCATGCATAAATTAGAGCCTCTCTTTACTTGCACCTACCTACAGCACAGACATGTCCTGGCAACAACTTTTTGGCCATGCTCCCATGACATGGCCCTCAATTTTTTTTTTGATTGGAGGTGAGGCAAGCCCCCACACTGATGACCTTCCGGAAACAACTGAAGACCTGGCTCTGCCACCTCGCTTGGGATGGGAGGAGCAATAGCAACTCTTGGGGACGGCTTGCTCTGTAGAGTTCTTTTAAACTTAACATCAGAGCCTCTTGGGTTTTATATATTTAATTAATTTATATAGATATACATTATGTATGGTATTTTATATGCTTTTATATGTTTTAATTGTTAACTTTGTGTAAACCGCCCAGAGTCCCCTCTGTGGGGGGAGATGGGCGGTGATATAAGTATGATAGATAGATAAATAAATAAATAAATAAATAAATAAATAAATAAATAAATTTGTCCCCAGCCCATGACTAAGACAGACTTAAGTTGTCTTTAGCTGTACCAATGTCAAAACGGTACTTTCCTCTTTATTACTGCACTATTTATGAGTATATTTTTTGACCTTCTTTCTCAAGCTAGGAAGACATAAAGAAAAGTTGTACTTTGCCCTGGGAGTACCGTACTGCATACCATTCTGAGAACCACACCTAGAAAGGGACATAGAAAAGCTGGAACAAGGTTTCTGCTATCTGGATGACAAATGATTAAAGGATCAGGATATGTTTAGTTTACAAGAGAGAAGATGGGGGCGGGGGGGGAGATCATAACTGCCTACCAATATCTACAATATTGTCCCATGCAAGAAGGGAGAGGCATCTTGTCTACTAAAACTGAGGGTAGGACAAGGACCAACAGGTTGAAATTTTAACCTGGAGATTCCGACTAAATATTAGGAGGGATTTCTTCTTAAGAGCTGTGAAGCAGTGGGACAGCCTGGCTAGAGTATTAGTGGACTGCCCCTCAATAGAGGTTTTCAAGTGGGGGTGGAGGGCCTCCTATGGGGATGGCTTAATGAATCCCTGTACTGATCTTGCAGCCAGACTAGTTGGCCTAAATATCTTTCCAATCCATACGTTCTGTGATTCCAAGATTCAGAAAGTTTCCACACTGGAGATCTGAAAATGCTAAACACCTACTGGGCTTCTGCTAGTATGGAAGAAATGAGAGAATGGTTTGCTTTTTTTCTTCCCTTTCGTAACCCGTTTTAAAGGCATTCCGTTTTCCTGAATCCAATGAGAAGAAAAACCTATTTTCCACCTCCGAAACATGGATACATTAGTTGATTGTTCTGAACCACATTGAAACACGCCAGAAGGATTTTGGATTCAGTCAATCCACAGCTACTTTTAGCATGTTCCTTCCAGCACTTCTTTTCTTTCTTTCTGCATCAGATTTAGAGACTAGTAAGGAGACAGGAAGAGAGTTCAATTTTGAATTTCCTGCTCCAAGATTGGAGCCCTCTCTCAAAATTCAGAGAGGCAAATCCAAATAATCTTACAGTCCCAGAGACTTCTAAGCACCATAACATCACAGCAGCATGCATACATTTTTCAAAAACATAAAATTTGAGGTTTGAGATTCCAAATGGATGTGATGAGGCTTAAGGAAAAAATATTCACAATTGCTCATTCTACAAAGTGTAAATGGATGCATTTCCTATTGCTGAAGAGAAAGTAGTTTAAATGCAATGGTAACTTGTCTTCTCCTTTGCAAAAACATTCACAGTAAGAAGAGGAAACAAAAAAAAAACGATTGGGGTTTCACATACTTCTTTCCCTAATAATATTGTATGATGATGATGATGATGATGTGGTTCCATATGATGCATTCACAATGTTTTCTGCATCAGGAAATTGACTTTCATTGTAAGGGTTAGTTGTGACTATTGAACATTTATGACTGGCATGTCTTAAGTTTTATAGTCCATCGAAATGTGGAGCTTGCATATGCTGTTCAAACATTGCTTCTCCACCCTGACGTCTATAACAGCTTCTCTAAAAAGAATAAAACCGTAAAACCGAGTTTTTTTATGGCATACATGCTTCATTACATAATATGGTGGAATACCCTGAAGAAAGAAGAGTGCACTATTCCCATTGCGTCAAGTATTTCAATAAAATCCAAAGATGTAATGGGCTGTGAGAATAACCTGAAGGAACAGGAAGAACAGCCACAACCAAGGCTACGGTCAGATAAAGGAAATTTGAGTCCAGGGCAGAAATGTAATTTGAGGAAGCATCTCAGACTTGACCCTCCCTAGTTCTCTTGAAGATAAAGGGAGGGAGGGGGTAACGCTTTCAGACTTGCAAGGTTCTGTTACTGTAACCTTATAATAAGAGTAGTCTTAGCATTCATAACTTTGGCTTCCTAGCCTGGTCTACCTCCAAGGGCTGACATAAGATGATCTTTTTCAAATATAATTTTTGAATAATGTTATAGAACAAAACCCTACTCATGTTTTGAACTGGTCTTCACTTTATATACTGTATATTGTTAATATATTATTAATTTTGCACACCACTTTCAACAATTTCTTTCCTCTTTACAAACTTTGCACAACACTACAAAAATGGCAGAACAAGGACCTTTACCCCACTTGCATCTTACACTGCATGCTCAAAACACTGACTTCCTCTTGTCCCCAGTCCTTGAGTGAGACAGACTGGACTCATCCTTAGCTGCCCCAGTATTAAAACAGTACTTTCCATTTATTCCAACAGCATCCAAGGGCAATCTCAAGGTGTGTAGAATCTGGTGAGTTTTGTCACCCACTGTCTCAAAGGATTGCTGGGACTTGAAATAGAAGCAATAAGATAGGGATAGGGATTGGCCATGGGGATGAAAATTTTATGCCAGTAGAGTTTTTTGCTGGGTGGGTGGATAGCAATTCAATCTGCCTAGAGTCGTTGAGAGTCGGGCAGCATACAAGTTCAATAAATTCTTATTCCTATTCCTATTCTTATCTTCTAGCCATAGGGAAAGATTCTAATGTATTTCAACATTAAGATTGAAAACTGGAATCATTTGATTGAACCAAGCACAGCAAGAAATAAATCAATATAATCTTCAGATTGGTTTGTCATTAGATGTCTCAGATGCTTTAATGTCAGAGCAGTCCTTATTTGCAAGAAGGATTGTCCTGCTCATAGCATAAAATCTAAGAAATGCACCCATAAGCTGATTCAATAGCTTGGTTCAATTTAAAGGCCAAATAATTATCCAAATCTATTAAGTAAAGAAGCTCTTTGTCACACAAGGCCCATTCCTAGTGTTCCTACTTTCAGAAGCTGGGCATAGTAATGTCCCCAAGGGAAGCCAGGAAAGATGGCAGTTGCAGTAGTGTGATTGAAGCTGCACACACTTTGTATGTGTGTTTCAATCACACTGCTATAGCTGCCATCTTGCCTTTTTTGACCCTGCCCCCTGCAGACACTGCTGACTGGGCACGTGGCTATTTAAGAAACATTCTTGGTTGTGGTAGCACCCCAGTTTTTACAAGTTCCTCCCTAAATGAAGTCATCCAATATCACTGCTTTCTTTTAGAATTCAGGTTCAATGTATTTTATTTCCTCAAGATTTTTTTCTAGTGGCAGAAACTTAACTATTTTTAATTGTTCCTTTCATATTAACATTTACTGCACGCAGCTAAAATTTATTTTTACTATCATTGTATATATTTTGCCCATCTAGTGCCTTTGTACCATTCATATTTGCTGTTACCTATTAAAACCAATGCACATCAGCACACAAAAACATATTCACACACCAGAAAAGAAGTTTATGAAATAAAGGATAGCAGACATAGCAGCTAAAATAAAACATCAGATCAACATTTATATATTAATATAATATAATATAATAGTAAAAATATAATATGATTAGCTGTATCTGTAAGCTGCCTGAAGGTGGGCATATATCTTTTTAAGTAAAAAAAAAAAGTACATTAGCAAATAAGGAAACAGTGATTTGATCCACATGTTTTAAATTCAGCATTGCCTGCAGGGGGAATCAAAGAAGGCAAAATGGTGACTATGGCAGTGTAATCAAAGCCACACCCTTTTGTATGGGCATGACAAAAGAGGCAGAGCTTTGATCACACTGCCACAATGGCCATATTGCCTGTTTTGATCCCTCTGAGGATGCACTGCTTAGGTTCACATGCTCCCCTGTAATGGTATGTGGGAATGACCTTGGGAGACAGGAGGAACAGTCGCAGCCTAGACAACAGTCTGATAAACAAAATCTGAGTCTAAAGGAGGGATGGGCTGGAGAAAACATCTCAGAAGGGACCCTCCCTAGTTCTGTGGAATGTAAAGGCAGGGGAGGAGGGACGTGCTTTCAGACTTTCAAGATTCTGTCACTGTAACCTTACAATAAAGGTAGTGTTAGTACTCATGGTTTGATTTCCTATCTGGACTATCTCAAAGGGCTGACATCCCCTTTGCTTCTATGCTCCAATTCCCCGTCTTTTCCATGTTCAGGTTACGCTTCAGTGTTTCCTGAACATAGTAAATACTGCCTTTACCATGGCTTGAAATGATTTTCAAATTCTGCTTTGGAGGCAAGCTACTGTTTGATTCCATGAAGAAAATTAGACAGTCTCAGCATAGGAGTGGGGAAGACGGTGTGTGCTCCCACGATAAATCCCCAATAGCTAATCCTTGATTTAACTTGGCTAACTTCTCTCCTGTGACAAACCTAACTTGTATACTCTAGCTCAGAGCTTTTTTTTTTTTTTTCAGGCTACAGAACCAGTTAAAAAAAATTATTGGAACTCTGATCTAGCAAAGCTTTAATGACAGAAAATTGTCAATAAAACAAAACTTCTGTTCATTTTAATTTATCTGTGCAAATGTATATATTAAAGTTATTTGAATTTCACAAAAACAGATCTTCCAGTTACTATCCCAGAAAGATCTTCCACTTAATATAAGTATGAAAAGTAAGCTATTTATTGTAACTGCAAGATTAATGTTTCCAACGTACAAATATTGAAACTTGCATTTCACAATTACTTGGGAGGTTAATGTTTTCACCAAACAAACCCACACTCAACAACTGGGATGTAATTGCTTTTCTTTAGAAAAGCATTAGTTATCAGTCACTAAAGCAGAGCTTTCCAAACTTTTCATGTTGGCAACACACACCAATGGCGGCGGCGGCGGCACAGCGGCAGCGTGGCCTGAGGTGTCCTGGTGTGCCGCGCTCAAACCCAGAAGCACTGATGGGGGGAACTGGAAGGAGCGGCACCCCTGCCAATCAGTGCCGCCACCGCTGATAGGAAAAATAATACCAATAGAATAGAATATCTGTAGCTCAGGGTTGAACTGTGGAGTCCTTTGTGCTCTCTGAGGTTGGTTGGTTGCTTGCAGACATTTCATTCCCTGACTAGGTAATATAATTGATGGTATATAATTGAGGTAATATAACTGAAGATGTTACCTAGTCAGATAATGAAACGTCTGCAAGCAAAAAGCCAAGTTCAGAGAGCACCAAGGACTCCACAGAAAAAATAATAAAACAGTGGTATTTTCTTTTTCTAACCAGTCCAAAAAGGGTGAAAAAACCAGAAATCTTCCAATCACAGCTACAAGAAATGTGGTCTGGCAGAACATCAGGCACAAGGACAAAGTGGAGAAAGGAGCTGAAATCCAGAATTATTAAAGCAGCTTCACTTCCACCCAGTTTACACACAGGAGATAAGCAGCTGAAGGCTGCAGTGCAGAAAAACCATTTGTTGTATTTTATGGGGACATATAGCCCATTTAGAAAGATCAAAGTCTTCAACCGTACTTCAAGGATCAAAGGTTAAATCTTATATTGTTGTATAGACCCTTCTGGATCCCTTGGAATTGTTTTATGTCAGCTATAAAATGTGACTCATAATATCATGTAGGAATAATCAAGGGTGGTTCATTCTAGTTTCTTCCCTCATTCCATTTATTGAAAGGTGCTCCATGGCCACACAAGAGCTCTGTAAAGAAGAGTTTCAACATCTCTCACTTTTGATTCAAAAATACTTGAAATATATGTGACCAATTCATATACAGTACCTGATATTAGAGTGAAAGTAGCCACCACGACACAGACATTCATAGTCTCATGTGTCTAAGGCAAAAGCTCAGTATAAAAAATGGTTTTGGGATAACCTTCTTCATCTATAAAACACAGGAAATGTCCACAATCTTTATCATTTGTTGAGGGACAGGCTGACCATGCTCTATGTCAGGGTTTTTTAAATTGTATACCACAGAACCCTAGGCTTCCTTGATAATTTGATATGGTCCTCCGAAAGTTTAAAGGCAAAAAATGTTCCCTTGAACACAGCCAATCTTCTATCACTACAGCTTTGCCTCATGATCCAGGGTTCCAGGAATTTTTGTTTTAACTAACAGGTTCTGTAGCCTGAAACAGTTTGAAAACCCCTGCTCTATGCAGGTTTGAGGGTTCTTGTTTATCTGTTGAGGAAAGGACATTGCCTGGAATAAATTCCTCCTGCCACACCCATCTTCCAAGAGATGGAGGTGGTGAAACAAAAAGAGATAGAATGAGGAATGAATGGGTGCTCAATGAATATGGATTGAATGCAAGTGAGTCACCACTATGAAAGACATATGTTGAGGTGGGGGAAGGAACAGTAAATTTATCAAGTGGAAGAGAAGACCAAGGAAGTTGTGGTTGGGTGGAGTTTAATGTTCCTTCATATATTTATTTTAGGATTTGATCCTCATTCATTCACTGTATAAACTGACAACCTTTTGTTCTTTAAACTTCTCACCTCTTTCTTTTTGAGGGTTAGGGTTACGGCAATGTATGAAGCAATGTACGGATATGTGGAGACAAGAATGATTTGCAAAGACAGAAACGTATAGAAGTGAATGGCGTTGATTTAGCTATATTTCCTCTTTTTTTAGCTTTTGTTTCTAACTTCTTTGGCTTACTATATACCCTTTCTGCACTTTGCACAACATTACTTACCCCAAAATTGAGTAGTGTGATGGGTACGTATAGATGTTTCAAGAGATACCATTTATTTACATGGAACCCCGACCAGAAGCATGGTATGTACTATCCCTCCTTCTTGCAGTTATGACTCAGATTTCTGTGGACACAGAAAACTGGAGTCTTTTTTTTTTTGTAGTATAGGTATACACCCATCAGGCTGTTCTGTTTTGGGGTAAGCAATGTTATGCAAAGCACAGAGATGGTGTAAGAAATAATAAGCCAAAGAAATAAGAAGCATGAAACAATAAAAGAAAAGGAAAGACATCTGAAGCTAATTTATACCAACAGTATACAGTACCTCTACTTCTTTCTGTCTTTGCAAACCATCACCATCCTTTCTCTTTCCCTAACTGTTTGTTTATATATATTTCTGCAAACATCGAGAATCCCCACATCTGCTGCTGCTACTTTCCTCTTGGCATGCAGAAAATACTGTTTTGGCTTCCTTCCTTCAAACTTCAGCCGTAGCAACATGTACAACAGTGATACCTAAGGAAGCTTGTGGGCAGAGCATTTTGTAGTTTACAGGGGGCTGAAAGTCTTAGAAATGAGAATCAGGACTCCCACCAAGCAGAGAAGAAACAGCTCATTCTGCTTTCTTGGACAGGCTAACCCACGCTGTCCCAATCTAACTCTCTGTGCTTTACTTAGGCCTTCTGAAAGCTTGACCTATTGCAACAAACATTAAATCTTCAAGAAGTTAAACACGCCAGGCAAAACATCTGTCCTTGATGACTGCTACTAATCCTAACAGAATATATGGAAGCTAAATGTTTAGGAACAGCATTCCTCTACTTACCCATTCTTAGGAGGGGACTTTATTTATTTATTTATTTATTTATTTATCAATCACATTTGTAGAACCACCCATCTCACACAGTGACTCTGGGTGGCATATACAGTACAACCATCAAAATACATAAAAAGCCATTAAAAGCAACCAACTTAAATTAAAAAGATAGAAACAAAATTAAAACAAAATTAAAAAAACAAAATGGTGGAAAAACACACAAAAGAGTGCATTCAATTAACTACTGAATATCCATCTAGTTGGCTCCACTCTACCATGGGATCCCCAAGCTTGTTGACCAAACCATGTTTTGAGGGCCTTCCGAAAGGCCAACAGGGTTGGGGCCAGCCTCACCTCAGGGGGAATGATATTCCACAGGGTGGGGTCCATGGCAGGAAAGGCTTTCCTCCTAGGTCCTGCCTGACAAAACTCCCTGCCCGACGGGACCCACAATATGCCTCTTCTGCCAGACCTGATGGATGATATTGTTGGAATCTGGCAAATCAAGCATGCTTCATTAGCATATGGGTGATTGCTCTAGGAGGCAAACTCTGTGCTTGGAGGAAGCTGCTTGTTGCCCCTCCCACTTCCTCTTCTCTCTCTCTCTGATTCTTCCACCGATGGGGTAGGATGCACGTGCCTTAGCTCCTTCCATGGAGAGGCCATGTGCTAGGCCTCAACAATAGAGGCTTTCCCCCCTTTTTTCCATGCAGCCTCTTGCAGCAAACATGGCAAGAGGTATTCAGTTTAGGGAACAGAAAGAAGAATTGAAATCATTTTTCTATTGAAATGGCTGTACCCGGACAAAATAAATGTAAGAACTCTTTTGTACTTACTTTTTGTACCTGCAATGTCTAAGCGTGTGTTTCTTTATGCCTGGGTGGGCTAAAAGTGTAAGAATAACAACCTGAATCTCTCTAACATGCTCACAGGCTGTGTTTTTAAACAATATTCTTTTTCTGCACACGAGTTTACACAACATTAAGCTCTGCTCCATTCACTGGTTCTAACAGGCCACTGAATGATCTTCAAAGGGTTGTGGATTTTGTAGAAAGAGGTTTTGTTTTTAAACAGCAGGATTTTTTCCTTTTTGCCTTGTTTTATTTTTGAGCAGAAATTTTCATTTTTGCTGGTTTTGCATGAGCATTGTTGTTTTTTGAGAGAATACTCAGTCTAGCTACTGAAGAAGTTTCTTACACAAGGAAATAGCCTTAAGCATAAAGGGAAGAATTTTTTTTCTTTTTGAAGTGATTTTTAAATCCTTTTTGCTTAGATAAGATGGCCAGTGTACTCCTACCTCACAATCCAGTGATTTTTAAACTAAAACCCAGAGAGTTTTATCCCTGGAAGATATGGGTGGAAAGGCAGGCAAGGATTTTTAATCTGCATATTATTTTGAATCAAGATCCTCCTAGTCCAGATTCAGCAGCATATGCAGACTGGATGGCCAATGATCTTAAGCTCCAAGGCTTGATCATGAATTCCTTAAGTGCACAAATGCTAGTACAAATCCAGCACAGAGATAATGCAAGAGTAATGATGGAAGAATTATTTAAACTCTATGGGGAAGGAGGAGATTCCCAAGTTGTTAATCTGGTGAGAGAGTTATCCAATGTAAAATTCCAACCAAATGAAGATATTGATGAGCATATTTCTAATTTTCAATAATTGCTGCACAAGCTTGCTTGTAATGATGTAATTTTGGATAACAGGATCCAAGTTGGATTTTTGTTGGGATCACTGCCTCAAAATTTTTCTAGTTTTGCTGCTAATTATAGAGGATGAAGACAACCTCTTTCAGATTTAATTCAGGAATTAAAGTCTGAATATAGCAGGCAGGCCTCCTATAGAAATGTCAAGCAGACCCACAATGAGGCAGGCTATTTTTCAAAAGCGCCTCAGGGCAAAGATGGCAGTCTGCAGTAGAGGAGCCTTTCAATAACAAAGAGGCCCATCAAGTGCCATTTTTGTGGCAAGAATGGTCACTTAAAGAAAGATTGTTGGGCCAGGAAAGCAGATCAGAAAACCAACAAAGAGAAAGCTCCAGATGTGAGTCTTCTTGCATTTTCAGCCATAAATAAAAATTGCTCATCCTTCATCTTAAACCAGAGCTTTCCAAACTTTTCATGTTGGTGACACACTTTTTAGACATGCATCATTTCGTGACACACTCTTACAGCAGGGCATCATTTCACGACACACTCTTACAGCAGGGCACAAGGCAGGCACTAGGACCTGCGTGGAATCACAGCTGGTTTGGAGGCAGCAAGGCACAAGGCAGGCACTAGGACCTGTGCAGAATCCTGGCAGGGCAGGTTTGGAGGCAGGAAGGCACAAGGCAGACACAAGAACCTGCGTGGAAGCTAGGAGGCAGCAGCAGCCGCGACACACCCAGACACTGCAGCCAACACACTAATGTGTCCCGACACACAGTTTGGAAAGCTCTGTCTTAGACAGTGGCTGCAATGTGCATATGATTAATGATCCATCTTTCTTCATCGAATTGAACCCAAGTTCAAAGGAAGAAATCATCTTAGCAGTTGGAACCACAATCCCTGTGGAAGGAGAGGGCCGTGCTCTCCTAAGGTGTGGAAATGGCACTACCCAGAAGGATTTAATTGCTACTAACATTTTATATGTTCCAGCTGTGAGCTTGAATTTGATAAGCACATCTGCACTGATGAAGGGCCACACTATTTGTTTTAAAGGTAACAATTGTGAAATAGTGGCCCAAAAGGGTGTCTTTCTAACAGGATTTCTAGATAAAGGTCTATTTTTTTTCAATTGTGAGAGGCCAGACATGGCATGCGTGGCCAGTCACCGAGAAAAGGAGGATGACAGTGCCATCCTCTGGCACAGACGACTGGGACAAAGAAATTCAAATGTAATTCTTCCAATGAAGAAAAATGGATTGGAAAGCAATTTGGAAGCCAAGGACTGTGGTAAGGCTGTTGTAAGGTACAGAACCTACAAACAGGGAAATTCCACAAGGTCTGCAATTCCAAAATGAAGCACCAGGTGCTCTAAACAGCCCCTGGAGCCAATTCGAGGCATTCTGGGACTTGCAGTCCAATGCCTGCAGCGGAAGAGCCAGTTCCCTTCCTCTCTCCCTGTCGCGCGGGAATAAATTGTAAAAATGATGTTGTATAATTGTATAATTGGATTGGATATATATAATGCTGTAAGCCGCCTAGAGTCCTCCAGTAGGGAGGGGACAGGCGGGGTATAAATAAATAAGACAAATAAATTCACACTGAGCTGTGTGGGCCAATCCAAGCATCTGTTGGGGGTAGCAGACATCTAGCAATAACAGCTACCTACCTACAAAATAGATTACCAACAAAAGCAACATACAAAACACCATTTGAACTGTGGCATGGTAGACAACCAAGTGTTAAACACTTGAGGGTATTTGGATGCAAAGCCTACATCCACATCCCAAAAGAGAAAAGAACAAAATTAGATTCCAGAGCAAGGGAAGGAATCTTATTGGGGTACCCACTGGGTAGCAAAGAATACAGAGTTTTAGATCCTAAGACTGGCTCAATCCACACTTGCAGAGTGGTGCATTTTGATGAAACAGAGCCAAATCAAAATCCTCTAGCCAATAGCACTACAGAAGGGAGAGGTGAAGAAGATTTGTTCGAGGTACCTTACCCAGTGTTTCCAGATGCAGTGAGCAGGCAAGCCCAGAGAAAGGACTTTGAGACAGAAACTCTGCCTGAGTCAGATGATGAGGAACCAGGAGGAACAGAAGGGGCAGAGATGCAGTATCATCCAGACCTGAGTCCTGTACCGGACCTGAGGCACTCATCGCGACCCAACAAGGGAGTTCCAGCCAAACGACTGTCCTACCTCGCAGGAGTGGCGTTGCCAAAAGAGCCTGCATCATGGAAGGAAATGCAACAGCTGCCACCAGCTGTAGCAAGTAGGTGGAGGAAAGCAGCTCAAGAAGAGTTTGAGGCTCTGCAACACAACACTTGGACACTCACAAAGTTACCTGTTGGCAAAAAGGCCATTGGTTGCAAATGGGTCTTTAAGGCCAAACAGAATGAGAAAGGAGAGGTCCAAAGATACAAAGCTAGACTGGTAGCCAAGGGCTATTCACAAAAATATGGGGAAGATTATGACCAGACTTTTGCACCAGTTGTGACCCACACAACAATTTGACTTCTTTTAAGTCTAGCTGCAAGCAGAAACATGCAAGTGGAACATATGGACATTAAAACAGCGTTCTTGCATAGTGAAATTCAGGAAGAGTTGGATATGCAACTACCTGAAGACTTCACTGATCCAAAGAACTGGCATTTAGGGTGCAGACTTCAGAAGGGGATCTATGGGCTTAAACAAGCAGCAACGGCCTGGAATGTGAAACTAAACCAGATGCTAATAAAGCAAGGTTTCACTCAGGGCAAAGCTGATCCCTGCCTCTACACATGACACAAGAATGGCAGAGACATGTTCTTTCTTGACACAAGAATGGCAGAGACGTGTTCATTCTCACATTTGTGGAGTATTTGATTCTCTGTTATGAGGATCAGAGGGACATTGATGAAATTGTGTCCAATTTGAACATGGAAGTAGAGGTGAAATGCCCTGGGAAGGCAACCTACTACTTGGGGATACAAATTGACAGAGAAGAGGATGGAAGTTATCTCCTCAGTCAGAGGCAAAAGATTTTAGAATTATTGGAGTGCCTGGGACTGGAAAATGCAAACACAGTTCCAAGTCCTATGGAAGCAGACTTTCACAAAGTCAAGGACACTAGTGAACTGTTGCCTCAGAACAATGGCTACAGAGAGGCCATTGGGAAGCTGTTATATCTGTCCACCACAACAAGGCCAGATATTTCAACTGCAGTGGGGATCCTCTGCAGAAAGACCAGTGCACCCACCCAAAGGGACTGGACAGGCGCTAAGCAGGTGGCAAGTTACCTGAAGGGGACTGCAGACCTGAAGCTTAAGCTGCCAGCAACTGATTCTCCTGAACTAGTGAGGTACACCGATGCAGACTGGGCAGAGGATGTAACTGATCGCAAACCCACTAGTGGGAATGTGTTTTTCTTTGGGGGAGGGGCTGTGATCTGGGCTAGTTGCAAGCAGGCTATTTTGGCACACTCAACTACTGAAGTGGAGTATGTCTCAGCAGCTGAGACATGTGCTGAGGTGCAATGGCTCAAGTATTTACTTGAGGATCTGGGGGTAAGTGTTCCTGCTCCAATAAGAGACTTTGAGGACAACCAAAGTTGTATAAGACTCGCTCTGTCACAGAAGGTGGTAGGGTGGACCAAACACATGGATGTTCGCTACCACATAATTAGAGAGGCACAGGAGACAGGACTACTACATTTGGAGTATTGTCCCTCAGATAGCATGATTGCAGTCATCCTTACAAAACCACTTGTGAAGGGTGTCTACCAAGGCCTACGTAGTGAATTAAATCTTGTGTAGGCATGATGCATGACTTTGATTTGAGAAGGGGTGTTGGAATCCGGCAAATCAAGCATGCCTCATTAGCATATGGGTGATTGCTCTAGGAGGCAAACTCTGTGCTTGGAGGAAGCTGCTTGTTGCCCCTCCTACTTCCTCTTCTCTATCTCTGATTCTTCCATTGATGGGGTAGGACGCACGTGCCTTAGCTTGGGTGGGCTAAAAGTGTAAGAATAAGAACCTGAATCTCTCTAACGTGCTCACAGGCTGTGTTTTTAAGTAATATTCTTTTTCTGCACACGAGTTTACACAACGTTAAGCTCTGCTCCATTCACTGGTTCTAACAGGCCACTGAATGATCTTCAGATATCACATTCATGCCTTACAGGTGTAAACATTTGGAGGGCCAACTTTGCAAAAAATTGCTGAATTAAATGGGCATTTAACCCAATCCAATGTGTACCAGTGTGCTGGCTGAGTCTCCTGTCGTGCCTGCCAAACTCTCTGTCTCACCGGACTTAAAAGAGAAATTAGTTCTTTGGTTTTACATCAGAATTTGGCATAGTGGACAGCAAAGTGATAGGCCATAGGGTGATCTTCATTTTCAAGACTGTTTCTGGGCCCCACATGAACACTGTAGGCTTTCTTAGAAAATTACAATATTGTGTGGCTGGAGCCCAGTGATTTGTCAGAACATATGGACACTTGTCCAGAAACAGGGAGGAATTCAAGCGGATGGTGAGAACTATTCCTACCAGTTGTCTTCTAATAAAAGAGAGTTTTTGATTGGTTCCACCTCCAAAGCTATTCTATGGCAGCCATTTTGTAAGAGTCCCCGCAATATGTTCTCAAAGCATAAGCTATCATTCCTAACCCAAATGCCCATTCATTACTGTGGCTTAATTACTCTGATTAGTAGGAGCCATTTGGGGTGATTGTCCTGGCATGCTCTCCAACTTTTAAAAGAGCAAAAAGTTTGTCCATCTCTGGCAGAGATACTGTACACATTTACAATTAATTAATAAATATATTTTAGATAGAAATGTATCATGCATCTCAGCATAATGGAGAGCCTGTGAGCAGATGACCTCGGTTTGCCCTGCCTGCTTTCCAATTGTTGAAGGTCAATGACACATCTTCTGCTCTCCTTTCTTATGGTTCTTTATTTTAAAAGCAGACATGGACTGGGCAGCCCTTCAAATAAAGGGTTGGACTCCATGAAATAGGGCAAATAGAGGTAATGCCTCTAGAGCCATAAGCGGTACCTGCAATTTAGACACAATCTAAATGAGAAACATCTCCATCTCCCGCCTGTTTTAAGAAAAGTGAAATCCACATATAATAAATGAAAATCAGAAGCAAATTAAGACAACATGCAAAATTTGAATGCAGAACATTTGATACTTGAATATGCATTCTAAGTTATTGGAGCCATTCAACTTGAATACGCTGCTATTTATATACTGTAACGAGGGAAACAGAATTTTACACATTAGAGAATGTAAACCCTTGCAAGAGACAGAGTTGTGAGGAAAGCTACATGGATCAAAAATGAGAAACAAAATAGCAATTAATATACCCACACAAATGATCCCAAAGAAATGCTGAGAGAGTCTTACCCTAGAGTCGTAAAGTCAGGCAAGAGACAGTATCACCATTTACCATTGGGGGAAACTGAAATAATTTGCGTGCCATAATTTGAAGGATTGGAAAGTCCTTACTTAGATTATGAATGTTCTTAAAAAAACACAAAGCAAGCAACGTACTATTTTTCCCATCTCAATAATTGCCAATATAAAACAACTGTTTTCCAGTATGTCTGTTAAAGTTAAATGAAAGCTTTTCGCCACTTACCTGGTGAAGACCAAGGAGACACAGTAAACTAAGTCCATTTGGCTTAAACATCTTGATGAGCCTTTCTCTTCTGATTCCTATTAACAGTAGAAACACAATTTCTGAGCAGCAATTCCAATCTGTGTTAAACTCTGATTCCAGCAAGTATGTTATTCACTCCTGCTTTCAATTGTACCACCCTGGTTTCTTTTCTAGACAGGAAACCTTTTCAGGAATTTGTCTCTCTTTTTATTTGTTTCGGTTTTCAGCATGGGATTTTTATTTTGAAATAAACAGAGACAACAGAAAGGAAGAAGACACTTGATAATACCGTAAGATCACTATTAAAGGGGAAAAGGAAACCCCTTTTACTACACTTTGCTTTACCCAACCCTGAGCAAACAAACGGCTTGAACCCAAAGCTTCCCTTCATGTGATGAAGAAAGATGTCATCTATCTGAGAGTGCTCCTTGTGACAAGGGAATAGAAGAGAACTTTAGATCCAATGCAGTATTTTGTCCTTCTTCTAAACATATGATATGGAAACAAAGTCTCATGGAGGGAGGGAGTCTCATGATTCTGTCTGAGACAAATAAGAAAAAGATTCAGAGGGAGGGGGGAAAGAAACAGAGAAACATTTCAGGAAAAGTCAAAAGAATCCAAAATGGTGGACAGGGCAGGAACTACAGCACACCATATAATGGCGTTACCGCAAGCGCCACCATCGATGCTCACTGTTGATCTTATGAAACTGCCTTTCCAACATGGGGGGAAGAGGATATTTACATGCAACCATCCCATCTTTCTTCCACCTTCTTCATTTATTAACAAAAAGTTTTCCAATCAACCTACCGCTGTCCTACTAATAACAATATGAAATTTAACTCATAACACAAAAAAGGAACATGGATTTAGATAAGTCAAACAACATTCAAGAAAATATCTAGCAAAATGTACATGACAACAAATAATGTAAAGAGGGAAGCGACATACAGTATTTTACAAGTCAGACTAATGGAACAGTCATACAGGTCTCAGGTATTATGAAAAACTGCGAAAGTTGGTAAAAAGATTATGTCTTACCTGGAATATAAAAATTTCAGTTAACAACACCTGCTCACAATGGTTTTGCTTGCCTTCATCTCTCAGTTCTCTTAGCAGTTTCTCAGAATATCTGTAGATTTTTACCTGTAATCAAACATTAACTTTCTACAGACACAACCCCTAATCTTTAACATCAAGGTGTGGCTTACAACAGCGACCATAGCAATAAAATATGAAAAAGCCATTTCAAACTAAGTACATTTTCCACGTGTCCCTCCCTACAAACCTTTGATATTCTGCTTTAAAAAAATAGATTATAGACATTGGCAGCAAATAATTTTCAGAAGGATATTATGTTAATAGATTTGTTATGTATCAATTATAACAAATGTGAAGAATATATAAGCAATAGTTATCAATATTTAGGTATAAAAGTGATCAGTGATTTCCAAAATCAACAATTTATGCATGGCATGACTTACCTAGAGCCAGTTTGGTGTAGTAGTTAAAGGCACCAGGCTACAAACCGTGAGACTGTGAGTTCCAGTCCCACCTTAGGCATGAAGCCTGCTGGGTGACCTTGGGCCAGTCCCTCTCTCTCAGCCCTAGGAAGAAGGCAATGGCAAACCAATTCTGAAATTTTGCCAAGAAAACTACAGGGACTTGTTCAGCACTCGCCATGAGTCAACACTGACTCAAAGGTACCAAAAAAAAAGACTTACCTATACAGAAGGTGAGAGCCAATTTATTTATTTATATTTATATTTATATTTATATTTATATTTATATTTATATTTATATTTATATTTATATTTATATTTATATTTATATTTATATTTATATTTATATTTATATTTTTATTTGTTTGTTTGTTTATTTATTTAACTTTTATCCCATCTTTATTATTTTTATAAATAACTCAAGGCAGCGAACATACCTAATACTCCTTCCTCCTCCTATTTCCCTCACAACAAAAACCCTGTGAGGTGAGTTGGGCTGAGAGAGAGTGACTGGCCCAAGGTCACCCAGCCGGCATTCATGCCTAAGGCGGGACTAGAACTCACAAATTCCTGGTTTCTAGCCCATTGCCTTAACCATTGGACCAAACTGCCTCTTCATTTGGTGTAGTGCATAGCTTTCCAAAGTGTGTGTCGCGACACACTACTTTGTCGTCTGCAGTGTCCTGGTGTGTCGGGCGCATTGGCAGGGGTGCTGATTGGCGAGGGTGCCGCTTCTTCCGGTTCCCCCCATCAGCGCTTCCGGGTTTGTGCGCGACACACCAGGACACTGCAGGCTGCGCCGCCGCCGCGCCGCCACTGCCACACCGCTGCCGCCACCGCCGTTGGTGTGTGTCGCCAACATGAAAAGTTTGGAAACCTCTGGTGTAGTGGTTAAGGCACCAGGCTAGAAACTGGGAGACTGTAAGTTCTAGTCCCACCTTAGGAACAAAGCCAGCTGGGTGACCTTGGGCCAGTCCCTCTCTCTTGGCCCTAGAAAGGAGGCAATGGCAAACCACTTCTGAAATTCTTGCCAAGAAAACAGGGACCAGTCCAGCAGCCAGTCGCCAGGAGTCAATACTGATTTGAAAGCACCAAACAAAAAATGCAGAAGGTACTTTATTTGTAACTACTGCACTCACCTAGCGTTTATCAGCAACTCCTTAAACAGCTGCACCTTTTCCTGGGATTGCACAGCTGCCCTCCACAACTGCAGCACCACATAAATATCTAGGCCCTACATACTGTATGTACCCAAGCACGCTCCAAGCACCCTTTGATATCAGAGTGCTACACAGCCCTAGAGTAGAGGAATCATACCTGCTAGCCAGGTACCCATAGTTGCACTGTTTGCTTCACACCCTGCCAAAACCATGTTCAGCAGTAATTGTGGGTTTTGCTCAACAAAGTAAACCATAAAGACTGTGAAATTAACAACTATAACATTAAAAAAACAGTCTATTTCTAAAAACTGTAAGGACAATAATTTAAAAGAGGAGCTATATGAAATCATGCATAGTTCTACATGAGATCAGGAGCCCTGATTGGCTATTCCAGAGATGAGCCACCTGAGGATCCAGGGCTACCCCCACCTCTTAAATCCTTGAAAGCAGCCTCCAAAGAGTAACTGTTTGTTATCTAATTGTAATTTTAATGTGACCAAAAATGACTACATTGGTTTATTTATTTATTTATACAATTTATTAATTGTATTTAAATTTAAATGTAAAGGCAATCATTTTTTGTTCTGTCCTCAGCCACTTGAAGGCCTGGACATGACTTCTGGCAGATGTCAGAAGTGAATGAGGCTCAAAAGTTCTGGAAATGAGCAATTGATTCCTTTTCCAATCTTGACACATAACCTGAGCCTGGGTGAATGAAATCAGTGTTTATTACTACTCCCAAGATAGCAATCAGGAAGTTGACCAAAAAGCAATACAGAGAAAGCCTAATTCTTTCCTGTTACGTAAAGTATCGGGTACATTGAAATAAAACTTATCTGAAATCATCAGAATTCCCTTTCAGTTCTTTATGATTAATCGCTTTTGATAAAACTATTCACACTAAATTTCTGAGTCAGTCTGGTTAGTTCTACAGCCTATATAGTACTACTGAGGTATTGGCTTTCCATAATTTATAGAAGATGAAATTAAAAGAAAGATTATCCAGAAGTGCCTTCTCCTGGCCAAGAGCCTTTAATACAGTTGTTACATCAGAAGCAATTATTGCTCAGCAAAGAATTTTAGCAACTTTAATCAGAATTATTCCTTTCAAATATGGCTCGTTTATTTCACTCTGATGGGAGTGATTAAAAACCCAATTATTTGCCCCAATATTGCCACTCTGCATTTTCCAGAAGTATAGTGCTTCCGTTCCTCTACTTAAAACTGACTTTACAAGTCCAAGTTATTTTATAGCTTCCTGTTGATCACTGAATACTGTCATAAAAACTTTCTCCTTATTGCCAAACTCTGGCAAAAGGAAGCAGATAGAGGGATATTATTTTTTCTTGTTTCTTGCTGTTTTAAACATTCCATTTTGAATAGATAAATATATGGTCATTTGTTACTGTAAAAAAAATGGCAGGAGAACAGCCTGCCTAATTTCATTTATGGTCTTCCCAGATAACATTATGGAAGGGGCCAGGGAAGGATATATATAGTAGGCTTTTAATTTTGATTTTTGGAGAGAAAAACACTGCAAAGATGGTAATTCTATATATCAATCGAAGAGAACAGACCGGCAGAAGGCTAGCTGAGCACATCCACGAACACCAACTAGCAGTCAGAAGACACAATGAAAATTCCTTAATCTCACAACACATGGACAGACTTAACCATACTTTCAACTGGGAAACTGTGAGCATCTTAAACCAAGCCAAATCCAAAAATGCTAGAGAATTCCTGGAAGCTTGGCACTCAGACAAAGCAGCCACCAACAGACACATAGAGGTAAACAACATTTACATACCATTCATAAGAGACAATAGAAAAGCCAGAAGACCAGAACACCTCCTTGCCAGCAATCAACACCCAGATAGGCAAAGATTAACACCAAGATTAGCACCAGAGGAGCAATCAAACAACACAATAGACCCTAATCAAGGAACTATTAACTCAGTCAATCAACCAAGCAGCAAACAACAGCCCAACCAAGGAACTACCAAGGAGAGAACAACACCCCCACCAACACAAGCAGGACAAGCCATGGTATATAAACAGAGAGCAAGTCCCACTCCCTTTTTGCACTGAAGATGTTGCCTAGTCTGGCAAAGAAACGTCTGCAAGAAAACAACAAGGCTCAGAGAGCACCAAGGACTCCACATACCATAATGAATTTAAAAGGCCAAATACGAAGGAGACTTGGGATGTTAGGGGGGGAAAGGGTATAAAATAATCCAAAATCAAGCATTTTTATAGCTCTAAGTGGAAGAAATTTTGCAGCAAAAAATATCTTTCTCTCTCAGTGGCATTTTCAAGTGTGAGTGATGAAAACATACTGAGCAGTAAGATGTTTAATGCTTGAGTCAATTTTTCCATATAAACTTTTCTCATTCTTATGCTCATGTTTCCTCCATTACCCATTCACTTTCTTCTTACTTTTTTTCTTGTATCAGCTGATCTCTGTTTCTCTGTTAATGTGGCTAATTTCTCAATTTCTCTGGAATATCACAGGTCTTTCCCCTCTTCATAAATATCTGTGGAGATCTCCAAACTAACTGCTTTTCTACTTTAAATGGGGATGCGACGGTCCCAAACTTCATTCATGTTATTTGCAAAATGTGATGCATCTGAGGAAAGGAGCATCTTTTAATTATTCCTTTAAAACAGTGTAACCACTTTTCCATTTTTAAAGTTAAAAATGTAGTCCCAGTTAAAAATTTCAGCCTTAATTTCGTGACTGGAGACTATTCCAATGATCAAATATTTACAAAATAAAGATTGTAAGTATTAAAAAAAACATAGTTTATACTGCTATGGGCCCAGTCCCCTCTTCAGGGAGAGGATCAAGGAGCAGAGCAGACAAATTTGTTTCTTGGATGAAAGAGAGCCCGGAAGATTTACGATGCCTTATAAAATCTGTTTCATTTGTAAATGTACAAGCAGGGTATGGTGGAGGCAAACAGGCCCTTGCAGTCAATAGCTCAGTGGCTGATTCTGCCTCAAACTTGGAAAAGAATACTCATGTCAGCCAGCTTCAAGGCTACCTCCCAGTTCTTTCCCTACGTAAAATGATCTCCTGTCCTTTTGGCTGCTACCAGCTTCCACTGAAAAACTGAAACCAGACTGTGGGCGTATCCACACTTACTGTTTAGGCTGCTCCTCTCCTGTCTCATGCCAGCTTGACTCTAAACCAGCTTAATAAAATCCTGTTGGCAACAGCTTGCAAGGTGCAATATTCAGTCTGGGCTGTAGGCAACCACGTTCTCCTGCTGGACTGTTCCCTGGCTCCTGGGCCTTCCTGCCTCTCTCTTCCAGGAAAGCAATTGCCAAACACTTTCTGGACATAGATGTGACTCAGCGGGTCTATGCATGTGTGAATATGTATATAATTATATCATAGCTTTCCAAACTCTGTGTCGCGACACTTTAGTGTGTCGCAACACACAGTTTGGTGTGCCGCAACACAACCCAGAAGTGGAGGCAGGGGCATGCACGGCGACGGTGCGGGGGCGTGTGTGGTGGTGGCAGCGGCGGCAGCGGCGCGCCATCAGCGCTTCCGCGTTTTAGTGGAGGCCGCCGCCACTACCGCCACCACCATACACACTACCGCCACCGTGCGCCCCCCTGCGCTGCCGCCGCTGCCGCCATTGGTGTGTCGCCAACAGCGGCACTTTGGAAAGCACTGAATTATATACACACACAATATACAAAGTTAATGCACCAACATGCAAACACAACAGAAACTTTTCTTTTTATATAAAAAAAGAATCCTTCCTTACTACTGAATTTGTTTCTAGGGGCTTTTTGACCCATCCTTAGCATTACTGCTGCAGAACTATAGTCACTATAACTCTTGTTTCATAAGTCAAATATTCCTGATTTGAAATGCAAAAGAAAAAAACTCTTTCTCCTCCTCCTCCTCCTCCTTCCAGAGTTTCCTCCTTCTCCCTTTGCTTCATTTTATAGTGTTTCACAGAGAGATAAGGCTTTTACCTCCAGTTCCCAATAGCCCATAGGTTGTTTGATCTGTCTGGGAGCTGAGGATGAAACCTTTCTGTTTCACAAACTGGAAGAATGGTGAAAAGTTGGAACTGCACATGATGATGATGATGACGATGATGATGATGAAGATAGATAAGGAGAAGTAGGAAGCTAAAAAAAAATAGGGCTTTTGCTGAGATTCCAATCACCAACTTTCAACCAAAAAGCAAACATTGTACTGATTATACCTTTACAACAGAGCTTTCTAAACTGTGTGTTGCGACACAAAAGTGTGTCGCCACACACAGTCTGGTGTGTCGCCACACAACCCGGAAGCGCTGATCATCATCCGCGCTTCCGGGTTTTCCCGCGGCGACACACCAACGGTGGTGCGCAAAAATTGAAAGCGGCAGCAGCGCTTCCGGGTTTTTGCGCACTGCCGAAACGGCGGCACTTCCGGGTTTTCCGGCGGTTGGTGTGTCGCCGCGGGAAAACTTTGGAAAGCCCTGCTTTACAATATCCATTGCAAGACTGAGGATAAAAGCTATCATTTATTTGTTTATTTATCTATTTATTTACTAGGTTTATATCCCACCTTTATTTTGTAGAACTCACGGTGGTGTTCCCTCCTCCTGTTTTCCCCACCACAACAACCCTGTGAGGTGGGTTGGGCTGAGAGAGAGTGGCTGGCCCAAAGTCACCCAGCCGGCTTCCGTGCTGAAAGAAGCGAACGTTGGCTCAGATGACATAGCGGTCTGTCTTCTGCAAAGCAGGCACTGCACCCCTGAGGTTATCCTTCAACAAACTGAAGGGCTGTAGACCAAACCGACAGGAGCACTCACAGGGAAATGTGTGCTTGGCCAGCACAACAGAAAAACACACACTAAGCATGAGTGGAGGATGAACTGAGGGGGACATCCTCCATTTCTGCACCCCAGAAACAGTTGCCAGCCAGTTCAGATGACTCGGAGGTAAGGCTGAGTCTATCTTGTTTCTCTGCTCCTTCCTTTCCCCCCATAAGTAATGTAAATCAGTCAATAAATAATATAATAAATAGCTGCTTATATCGTTTAATTATATACTGTAAGTGGTTAAGGAATTATAAAAATAAGTTAGGACTTCGTAATCACCAAACAGTGATTCCAGGCCATCAGGAAAACACCTGACTTTTCTTACACTTGTGCGCACACCCACACCCCAGAAGGATCCCCTGCTGATGGTGAAGGGCCTCTACTGAAAAGCCTCTGGAGCTTTCTTTCTGTTTGTACTGGGTCAAAAGTGGCTTGCAACATCCTGTTTTGTGCATAGGTGCCCAATCTGAAATGACAGGATTTCTTGGTGAGAGAAGGCGGCCTCTGCATGTGGAAAGTGCCAAGTTCAACTCCTGGCCTCTCCAGCCAACATAATCCAGTAGGAGGTCATGGGAAGCAGCCTCTGCAAGAAACTTCAGAAAGTTGCTACAAACGTGGCATTTTGGAAAGCAATGCAATGCATCTCTGTGGACTTGTAAATAGTTCATATACACCAGAGTATATAAACTCAGCTATAGATAAGTTTTACAAGTACATTCTGTAAGTAGGATAAAAATGAGTCCTTGAGTGATAATGGGAAGGGAAAAATCTCTTTTCTGTGGCAGTTTGTTTAGAAGCTACTACTGAAAATGTGTGGTGGTTCACAGAACCATATACTGTACCTAGAGGGTCCCTCAAAAGTCATCTAGTGCTATTCTCTGCCCACTACTAGGGCAACGATAATAGGTTGCCATACAGCTTCTACTTGGAAACCTCCAACAAAGAAAGGTCCACCATCTTCCAGGGTGGTGTGTTCCACAATCAATTGGTGGTGCTGTTAGTCAGAATAGAAAAAATATTGAACTGCATAGTCCTCCAGCACACAAAATATTGCTGTGCTACAGCTCCTGGCATTCCTTACCATGAGCCAAGCCAGCCTGAGCTCGGTGGAGCAGCAATAACTGGCAAACCACAGATTCCTCACCCAAACCTGGACAAAGATCTATTCTGCTAGAAAGGTAGCATCTCATGTAGTCTCTGCAGGTCCTTGGGAGGTCTTCCTTGTTTGCTACAAGAAAAAAAAAGGCTGTGAAGGCCTGTATATATGCCTATGGCAGATCAATTTTGCTAGAGAAATTGTGGAGGCTGCCAAAGGAAGTGTTTTAAAATGAGTTTTGAATGTGATAAATCTCAGAGAGGCACATTGATGGATTAAGGAAGAGAGCGAGCACATTTTTGGTCTTATATATATATATATTTTAATAAATTTTATTAAGTTTCAAGAGAAGAATAAAAACTACAAAAAAACAAAAAACTACGAAGAAAGAAGAAAAACTAAAAAAGTGCAGAAACAAAACAGAATTTTTTTTTCAGATTTACAAAAAGATGTGGCTTCTGACTTTTAACAGCAAGGATATACAAAAATTTTCATAATCTATCTCTTAGGTAAAGGTAAAGGTTCCCCCCGCACATTTGTGCAGTCGTGTCCGACTCTAGGTGCTCATCTCCGTTTGTTAGCCGAAGAGCCAGCGTTGTCCAAAGACGCTTCCATGGTCATGTGGCCGCATGACACGCGCAGAACGCTGTTACCTACCCACCGAAGTGGTACCTATTAATCTACTTGCATTTGCATGCTTTCGAATTGCTAGGTTGGCAAGAGCTGGAGCTAGTGCGGGAGCTCACTCCGCACGCAGGTCTAGGGATTCGAACCTCCGAACTTGCAATCTTCCAATCAACAAGCCTGGCGTCTTACCCACTGAGCCACCACGCCCCTTAATCTATCTCTTACTCTATATTAAACCAAAACACCAGATTATTTCTATAAATCATTCCACTTTAGGACATAATAAAAGTCACTCAGTACAGTTACTCCTCCCCCTTATATTAAAATAAAGAAAAGAAATTCATATAAACCTCCTAAACATCTTTCTCCCCTCCAAAAGATAACACATATTTAATTATTCCCTTCCTACCACTATTCTATACATTTCTGTTTACTATAATAAGAATCATATTAAAAAGCACATAGGTTGTCTGCTATTATACTTGATAATACAACAGTTTTAGTAATCTTAATAAACCCCCCCAAAAAAAAAAACAATTAAAAACAGTAAATCCAAATCTTTAAAAGCAAATAACATCAATCAAATCCTTAAAGCAAACCAGATAAACATTCTTTAACCTTTATCCCACTTCAAAATAAACCAGAGCATTTACATATCACCACAATGTGCACAGAGCTTTTCTCTTGAAAGAATCAAACAGCCCAACTGACCCCCTCAAAGATTCCAGGTTCTTTCATGGCATTCCACCAGAAAGTCAATTTCACTTGTAGCTTGCAGATCACTCTCTCCCTTAAATTTCTCCAACTCCACTATCCAATCTTCATCCAGCATCTCAATAAAAATCCCAATGTCACTCTTAAAAGAAACATTTCTATCGCTGTTAAATTCCTCAATTTCATCCACCACACCCCCAACCTGATGGCACATTTTAGATCTCGTATTTTCCACAATGTCCTGAATATCTTGCGTAAAAGCTTGATAGAAGTCAGAAGAAATCTGTTTAAAATCTTGGTGGAAGTCAGAAAGAATCTGTTTGAAATCTGCCATGTCCCACGCAGTAGAATACGGTGTCCCCTAGGAGCTTAACCAGCGAAAGTCAAAGGTATGGAAAAGTTCCGGAGTGTGTTTACACAAAGTGAAAATGAGATAAGCAGACAGTTCCCAAGGGAAAGTGAAAACAGAAAGCTGAAGGTTCAAATCAGCCAATTCAACATGTAGGAAAATGCTAATATTTTCAAATTTAATACAAAAAAAATAATAGGAAGACAATTGTTTACTCTCAGTCCTCCTTTATATTTGGAAGGAAAACAGAATCCAAAACTTTTTTTAAAAAATTGAAAAGTAATCCCAAAAATAACAATAAGCACCAAGAGAGCCAGCTTCTCCTCGCTGTAGAAAGCCTCTCTTGGGGTACATATACTTTTAAAAAATATACAAATTGGTGATTTAGAAATGGGGTGGCCAGTCTTAGTGTCCCTTTAAGGCTACAGCATGGCTTGGAAAGTGATGACATCCCCGCCTCCCAGCTAGCTCTTACCAGTCGAACACGAACGCTGTTCGTAATCTTCTGGCTGCAAGCAGCCATCTGGAGGACAGATGGGATGATTCCAGGTGTTCTCCTTTATCCGGAGAACATTTTTGGGCTTCAGGAGAACCCGCCTGGGCCCGAAAAAAATTGACACGTTGTCATCTCTGCCCGCTGAGCTCACGGGCACAGCCCTTCAGTCCACCATTCCCCACTGGAAGCCTCATTTTTGCTCTTATATTTCTGAGTGAGTCACATCCCACACATCCTCTTAATGACAGCCTACCACAATGTTGCTCAATTTTTTCCCAATCAAGGACCACTAAATAAATGTTCAGAAAATAGGGGACCACCCAGTTAAGCAAACAGTTCCTTCTACAGTTTTATCATTATGAGCATGGGAGTTCATGTTTTTCACTAATAAAATAATGAGTCTAATTACATTTATATATGCCTTCCCATTCCCTCCACTGTTAAAGTTCTTTTAAAAGTAAATTTTGCATTAAAAATTAATCCAAAATTAAGTATTTATTTACTGCTTGATTTTATATACAGTATATGCCAAACTAACAGTTCTTAGCACAAACTTCCCCAAGAATGTTCTTCAGTAGAAATCTCTGAGTACTAAGGTGCTAGGGGTGAATGGATCTCTAGCCTAGTGAAATCCCGTTTTTAGGTATAAATTACCATATTTTCTATTCATATTTTTTCTTTTTGTGTTGCTTCTGTGAAATCCCAGTTCTACTAAGTAGAGCACACATGGATTCTCAGTAGGAAACTACACTTGAGTATTGTTACTTTTTTTAATCGTAATACTCTCATGGCATATACCCAGCCATATAGCTGATCCGTCAGCTGTATGCTGGTCCCAAGCCCAGATAAATGGGGAAGGGCAGGGAAAGCAATGGTGAACTACCCCGCAGCAAAATTTCACCAGAACTCTTTATGACAAGAGCTCAATATGATGCAGATATGGATACCAACAGCAGACCCTCCAGGCTGGATGGTAGCCTACAAGCCACTGGAGAAGAGCAAGGGCTAGTGCTTAATAGTCAGGGTTTTTATGGCGTTGTTGGGGGAAAGCCTACAGGAAGCCCAACAACTGATGGTGCCCATGATGAAAGGGGCAGCCTATGCTGTACAAAGTCTTACCAAATTGGTACATGGAATGTCAGAGGCATGTCCCTTGGCAAATTGGAAATTGTAAAATGATAAATGATCAGAATGAATATATGGCAAGAGATCCGAGACAACATCATTGAAATTGCTGAAAAGCATGTGCCGTGCCAAAAACCAAAGAGAACAAACAAGTGGCTATCTGACAACACCATCAAAATAGCTGATCAGTGAAGGGTGGCCAAAGCCAAAGGCAACAAGGATGAAGTCAAAAAGCTGAATGCAGCTTTTCAACGTGAAGCCAGGAAGGACAAAAATAGGCAACTAGAGGAGCAGTGTCAACATCTAGAAGAAGCTAACATAAAGGGGTATTCCAAAGCCATGTTTGCTAAAGTGAAAATGATGCGATCTAGCTTCTCTGCACGAAAAGGAACAGTCAAGGACTGCAATTGAAATGTACTAACCGACCAGCAGAAGATCAAGAACAGGTGGAAAGAATACATAGAAGAGCTATATGCCAGCTCGACTTACCACCAAGATGACAATGATGATGGCCCAATGGACAAAGAACCAAACATTTTGGAAGAAGACGTAGAATGGGCCATGGTGAAATTGCCAAACAAAAAAGCCCCACATATTGATAAGATACCTGCAGAACTATTAGGACCGGTGCCAGCCGACATCATCACTGCCCTGTGTCAAGAGATATGGTCTACTTGCAAATGGCCTTGGGACTGGAAAAGATAAGGCTTTTATGGCTTTAGAAAGGGGCATGGCACTCAAGATCACATTGCCAACATCAGATGGATTATGGAAAAGGCCCATGAATACCAATAGGGTCTATACATGTGTTTTATCAATTACAGCAAAGCTTTTGACTGTGTAGAACACAATAAGCTATGGGCGGCTCTGCATGATCTTGGTGTCCCACCCCACCTGACCAGACTTGTCAGATCACTGTACACTGACCAGGAAACAACAGTGAGAACACTCTATGGTGACACAGATTGGTTCAGGATCAGCAAGGGTGTTAGACAAGGATGCATTTTATCTCCATTCATTTTCAACCTCTATGCTGAAGTGATCATGCAGAAATTAGACCTAGAGTTGCTTGATATTGGAGTGAAGATTGGTGGAAGAACCATAAATAATTTGAGGTACGCAGATGATACAACATTATTGGCTGAAAATAAGGAAGATCTGGAAAAAATTATTTTGAATATCAAGGAAGAGAGTGAAAAAATGGGATTGAACCTTAACATCAGGAAAACAAAGATAATGACAACAGCAGCAGATGGACAAGTGACGTTTAAAATTAACAATGAGGAGATTGAATGAGTCCAGGATTTCATCTTTCTTGGATCAAAAATTGTTCACGATGGCAAATCCACACCTGAAATCAAACGCAGGATAAATTTAGGCCGCACTGCAATGGTCAGCATGAATAAGACCTGGAAGAGCAAAGATATCACCCTAAATACAAAAGGCAGACTAGTTAGAGCAACAGTCTTTCCTATAATGATGTATGGGTGTGAGAGTTGGACAATAAGAATGGATGACCGAAGAAGAATTGACGCATTTGAATTGTGGTGCTTGTGTAAATTGTTACGTTTACCATGGACAGCCAGAGTAACCAACAGAGAAGTGCTGGACCGTATAAAACCAGATACATCACTAGAAGCCAAAATTGTAAGACTACGGCTGACTTACTTTGGCCATGTCATGTGTGCAAACTCACTAGAGAAGTTGATGATGCTAGGAATTGTTAGTGGAACAAGAAGAAGGGGCAGGCCAAGAATACACTGGCTCGACACCATCAAAACAGATACCAAGATGAACATCCAGCAATTGAAAGAAGCCATGCTTAATAGGGCAGCATGGAAAGCATTCGTCCATAAAATCGCCAAGAGTTGGACTCAACTGAACGGTTAAAGACAGACAGACAGACTCCCATGGTTATTTGCATTATTACTCTATCTCTATCTATCTATCTACAGCAGGGCTTTCCAAAGTTTTTCCTGCGGCGACACACCAACCAGCGTTGGTGTGTCACCGTGGGAAAACCCGGAAGTGCCGTCCTTGCGGCAGCGCGCAAAAACCCGGAAGCGCTGCTGCCGCTTTCAAGTTTTGCGCGCTGCAGTTGGTGTGTCAACGCGGGAAAACCCGGAAGCGCTGATGATGATCAGCGCTTCCGGGTTGTGTGGCGACACACCAGACTGTGTGTGGTGACACACCAGACTGTGTGTGGCGACACACCAGACTGTGTGTGGCGACACACTTTTATGTCGCGACACACAGTTTGGAAAGCTCTGATCTACAGTATCATCTATCTATCTATCTATCTATCTATCTATCTATCTATCTATCTATCTATCTATCTATCTATCTTATTGGGGCTTACACTGCTCCAATGCATGGGGGCCTTGAGTGGCTTGTATGTTTCAGTAAACCAGCTTCCAACCACTGATCCCTTTTCACAATTCAGTTATCTGCTGATGGATGTGAGGAGGCTATGATTGATCACCTAGCAGACATCCATGGACCACAGTTTGACCACTGGCTTACAGCACACAGTATATCTGCAATGCTTTTACGTATCTTGTAAAAGATGCACAAGAAATTCAAATCCAAGGATGAAGTCCAGAGCATAAAACAATCAACAGCTTGATGGTTACAAAGGATGTCCTCAAACCAAATCTTCATAACTTAAGTGAACACCATCTCCATCTTCAGTCCCATTGTTTAAAAATCTAATAGATTACCTGCAGTGTAATTATCATAAACAGATGCTATCATTTGATTTAGCCATTGTTAGGCAAAGAAACTGGATATCTGTCTTTCCTTTAAAGCAAACTTTCCCAAACCAGCACCATCCACCTGGAACTCCCAGAATTCTAATCCTTAGCATTTTGATATGTAGAGATTTCCAGGGAAAAGCTGCTGTAACTTTAATCTACTGTAATCTTTGCTATAACTCATAAACATGCACTTCAAGGGGAACCTTTTCAGAATGAACTGTTGTATCACATACTGTAGATTAGAACCACACCCACTGTTGGATTATACCTTTGAACAAAACGTCATGCCTAAACATAACCAGGACAAAAGTCACCATGACTCAGATTGAGTCCCTCTATGATTCAGGTATCGTGATCAGACCAGGCCTTCCAGATACAACCTGGTCACTTCTAGTAACCCAGCTTTCAGAAAATACCTTGACTGGATAAACCTCCCAGTAACTTGGCTTATGTCATGCTTGTTTGTAAAATAAACCACAACTGTCTGGATTGATGATATGGCTGCTAAACCATAAGTTATAGTTTATATAGCTAAAGGTAAAGGTTCCCCCCGCACATTTGTGCAGTCGTGTCTGACTCTAGGGACCGGTGCTCATCTCCGTTTGTTAGCCGAAGAGCCAGCATTTTCCGAAGACACTTCCACGGTCATGTGGCCGGCATGACGTGCGTGGAACGCTGTTACTTTCCCACCGAAGTGGTACCTATTCATCTACCTCCATTTGCATGCTTTCAAATTGCTAGGTTGGCAAGAGCTGGGGCGAGTGTGGGAGCTCACTCCACACGCAGGGCTAGGGATTCGAACCTCCAAACTTGCGATCTTCCGATCCACAAGCCTGGCGACTTACCCGCTGAGCCACCACGCCCCCTTTATATAGTTTATATACCCAAAGACAAAAACAAATAATACAAAAATAAACAAACCACATTACATCATAGCCTAATGTGTGAACTCAGTCTCTTTCTATAAGCGACTACAAGGTTTGATTATATATGCACATCCAGCACCACTTCACACTTTCTTTGGTAGAGCTGTTCGACACTCTGGCTCCTCAGAAGTTCTAATTCCATTACATTTGAAAAGTAATGGCCCATTTCCTAATTTTGCTTATTTCGATAGAAGTATACAGTCAGAAACAGGCTCTCCAGATATTATTCATATCACTATCAGATGGCTGGCATACACACATATTCTTTTTTTAAAGGAATTTAGATGAAGACTCTGGAAAAGGGGCTGTTCTTCTTGAAAGGTGTAAGAGAGTATTCAAATTAGAGTTCTTAATACCTGTTTGTGGTGGCAATCTCTCCAGCTCCGAAATATAACGTAAAGGGTAGTTGTGCAGTCTGGTTTGTTTGGCAGGGTTGAAGATATACTGTCCCATGTATCATACCTCCCATCTTTTCTTCATAATCTCTTCATTTCAAAGTGGCTTTGAGAGAAAGAGATAGCCTTCAGGCTACTTATGCATAACATGCAGTTTGATCCTCATCTGAAAGCCTTTCTAAGCAGTGAAAAAGATGTTAAATAGATCAAGGTACATAGTAAGGGGCGTGGTGGCTCAGCGGGTAAGAGGCTAGGCTTGTCGATCGGAAGATCGCAAGTTCGGAGGTTCGAATCCCTAGCCCCGCGTGACAGAGTGAGCTCCCGCACTAGCCCCAGCTCTTGCCAACCTAGCAATTCGAAAGCATGCAAATGCAAGTAGATGAATAGGTACCACTTCAGTGGGAAGGTAACAGCGTTCCGCACGTGTCATGCGGCCACATGACCGTGGAAGCGTCTTCGGACAACGCTGGCTCTTTGGCTAACAAACGGAGATGAGCACCGGCCCCTAGAGTCGGACACGACTGCACAAATGTGTGGGGGGAACCTTTACCTTTACCTTTTACATATTATACTGATATTAGAACATAGTTTTCATTATGTCTTCCTTTTCCCCTTACTCTTCAGATGACAAATGGTATGTTGTGTTTTGATATTCCAGGGCAAGTCATCAGTCAATCCTTACTAAAATAAATACTAGCAATTACAAAAGAAACATTTCATTACGGTAATTTCCTGTTCATTCCAAATCCATATGGTGTCCATCCCACAGAAGAGGTTCCTTCCTATTGTTTAGCTAAGTAATGAGTCATCAAAAGGCTAAGAGTCACTTTATCTAGCAACTTATTTACAGTTTAGACATAATTTTTCAGCCAACTGTTCTTGCCTTGGTTTGGACCTTTCAATTAAACCATCAGTTTTGCTTCCCTTTTTTCTTACAGAAATTAATTTTATTTGTTTGTTTGTTGCTTGCTTATATCTCATTTTCTCTGTAAGACAGTGGCCCACAAACTAAGGCTCTATGAGCACATGCTGCCTTGGAAAAGTTTGTAGTGTGGCCCCCAAAAACTCCTAAATTGTAAATTTTCACAGGGCAAATGTCACTCAAAACCAATGTGGCCCTCAAATTACCAAAATGTGTGAATTTGTGCTCCAGAAGCTCATTTTATTTCCTCTAGTTTTATTCTTAAAGAATTGTTTGAGCTAGGTTATGCTCAGAGATATAAAAGCTGGTACAAAGTCATCCAGGGAATTCCATAGTTGAGTGGGATCTGCCCAGTCCCAGACCAATATCTTAATCTCCAGACCATACTGGTTCTTGTTAAGGTTTGAGAATAAAACCTGGAATTTACAGATAGAACAGACTGGAAAGGTATTCAGTGTATCCAGGTGAAAGGGTATAGAAACTGCTATATCATTCTATCAGGTGAAAGATGATGACTTTCACCTC
This sequence comes from Charina bottae, assembly GCA_023362775.1. Taxonomy (NCBI): domain Eukaryota; kingdom Metazoa; phylum Chordata; class Lepidosauria; order Squamata; family Charinaidae; genus Charina; species Charina bottae. The sequence continues at coordinate 149,778,676 of JALMGJ010000003.1, read as the reverse complement.
TAGGTATCTTGGATATTGGGCCGCCCCAGTACCGCTGATTCTGACAGTTCTCTTATGCTTTTCCTAAAATTTTGGCTAACATTCTCCCTGCATTTAGATAAGTTTGTCTAAATACAGATACATGGATCAAGAAGGGCAGTATGAAGGCTTTCTTTCTTTCTTTCTTTCTTTCTTTCTTTCTTTCTTTCTTTCTTTCTTTCTTTCTTTCTTTCTCAATCAATCAATCAATCAATCAATCAATCAATCAATCACATTTCTTCACCGCCCATCTCGGCAAGTGACTCTTAATAGCAAATGCTTTTATCTGTAGTTTGTCTTCTCTACCTAGAGGAGGTGGAAATATCACTAGGTCATCTGACCTATAGTATGAAGATGGTGGGGGGGGAAAAGACAAGTTTTGGTGGGAAGCTTTGATGGTAAAACAGCAGAGCAGTTACAAGTAAATATGTTTTATCCATACCCATGTTCTGTTTTTCTGTCTATGAGATTATTTCCACAATCTTTTTAGGAAGCTGAGACAAGAGGATGATTTTTACTGCCAGCATTTTTCTTCTTAATCTTATTTTCACATTTATAATAGATGCAAATGTGATGATTTAAACAATTCACAGCAAAAAAAAAAGGAGTACAGTAAATTATGTAAGTAGTGTGACAATCTTTGCCATGGGGCAGGTATCATGGGATTTAAACTGTTGATATAGCATTATGTTCCTTAATAAGAATGGGATGGGATAAATGGAACCGTGTGGGATGGATGGTCCCATTACCAGGTGGATTTGCAATTGGTTGAACAACCATAGCTTGTACATGGTCCTTTATGGATCTATGTCCACATGGAGGGAGGCATGCACTGGGCTATCTCAGAGGTCTGTCCTGGACCCAGTATTTTTCAATATCTTCATAAATGACTTAGATGAGAGAATAGAAGGGATGCTCACAAAATTTGTGGATGACCCAAAGCTGGATGAGGAGATTGCTAACACCCCAGAAGACAGGCTCAAGATTCAAGAGGATCTCAATAGACTTGAACACTGGGCCCTATCCAAAAAAATGCTGTTCAGTGGTGAGAAATGTAAGGGCCTGCACTTAGGCTGGAAAAACCAGAGGCATAGGTACAAGATAAGCGGTACCTGGCTTAGTAGTAGTACTTGGGTATCCTGGTAGACCACAGATTATGCAAGAACCAGCAGTGTTTTGTGGCTGCCAAAAGAGCCAATGCAGTTTTGGGCTCCATCAATAGAGGGACAGTGTCAAGATCACAGGAAATGATAGTACCGCTCCATGCTACACTGGTCAGACTGCACCTGGAATACTGTATCCAGTTCTGGTCATCACAATACAAAAAGGATGCTGAGGACCTGGAAAGAGTGCAGAGAAGAGTGACAAGGTTGGTAAGGAATTTGGAGGTTATATCCTATGAAGAACATTTAAAGGAACTTGGTATGTTTAATCTAATGAAGAGAAGCCCAAGGGGAGACATGATAGTAGTCTTCTAATACGTGAAGGGATGTCACGGAAAAGAGGGTGTGCATTTATTCTCCATAGCACCTGAGAGTAAGGCAAGAACCAATGGGTGGAAGCTTTACAGAGGGAGATCCAAACTTGACATAAGGAGGAATTTCCTGACTGTGAGAGCTATTAAGCAATGGAACAGCCTACATCCTGAAGTCATGGGTGCTCCATCCAGTTTCCAAGAAAAGATTGAACAGCCATTTGTCTGGGATGGTATGAAGGTTCCTGCACTGGGCAGGGGAGTTGGACTAGAAGACCTCCAAAGTCCCTTCCAACCCTTTGATTCTATGTTTTGGTGATATCCCATCTCGCTTTTCAGATGGTTATAATTGAACCTTCCAAACTAGTTTAACCATTATGCCAAGCTTGAATGTAGATTTTGGCTTAGCCTGTTGTATGAATCCAGTCATTGAGGTTTGTTAATCAACATTTATGACTTAGTGCAATGTGTGAGTCTAACCAATCAGTAATCTATGATTAACCAAACCATACTTTAATCTAATGTGGGAACCTAAACCTTGTTTTCTCTCATTTTGAAATGATTCTACTTACCATTTTTCTTACTTTAGTTGTGGCCTACATGAAAATGGATCCAGGCTTAGTCATATCTAGAGTAAGTCCACAGAAGTCAATGAGACATTTGTTATGAATAACTTAAGTTTTGTTGATTTCAAAGGCCTACTCTAAATATGTCTCAATTGGGATTGAACCCATTAAGTACAATGGAAAGCCACCATGAAAAGCTTGTTTTCAAGTCACTGTGAAAGAATATTACATAGCCTCCATCTGGTAGCTTTCTCAGTCTTTAGCTAACTCTGTTCGATTGGACCTTCACTTACATTATTATGATTTCCATCTGATTATTAACATACTCTTTGCCTTTTTAAGCAAAGTAAGGCAAAATAATTCAGCAGGTTCATGGATTTCAGCCTAGTTGCTGTCATTGGGTCAATGTTATGAGTCATGAATTCCACAGCCTCTGCCAGATCTCTAGAGATGACATTGCAGTTGTCTTATTAGTTTCAATCTCAGAAATGTTGATATTTTATCGGTGTTTTGCAACAAATGAGGCTCAGTTATCCAGCTCGGCTGATCCAGATTCAACTGTGCTATTTATTTTGAAAGGATCAGAAGCTTGATCTGCCTCTGCTTCCTTTGCAAAAATTACTTTCTTATGCTTGTGAGGGTTGCAAGGGGGGCAAATGATGTCTGAGCTCTCCTGCAAAATTCCAGGAAAGAAATAGGGCCATGACACATCTCCTTTGGAAGCAAAAGAAAGGTGGAGATCTTCACGTGGAGAAGCAGAGAAGGATGTTGACTCATTCTTCTGTTTGATACTTTCCTTTACACGTCCTGCTAAAGGCAATTATTCTTCTTGCCTGATACATTTCTGGCTTCATAGCTCTGTGTTAGAAAAAAAAGTTAAGTGTAAGGACAGCTCTTTCAAATAGAACAAGAACTTATCTAGTTCAATATCCTGTTCCCTCAATGGCCAGCCAGAAGCCCGGCTCCCCAGGCAGCATGTGAACATAATGGTATCCCTTTACTACTATTCCTGAGTAATTGATCTTGAGAGTGGATGTCACATATAGTCCTTATGGAGAAGTATATGTAGCACCTACAGTGGCCAATCCTTTTCTGGCTTTTTATATTAATTGTAGTAGGTCAACTGACATGGCAACTGTGGATGGAGAAGAAAGAGAAAGCAAAGTGTCCACGTCACTGCAGTTATTTGTCAAGGGATTTCAGAACCAAGGAGGTTAAAGGAGGAACCTCTGCCTAGCAAAGAAAATGAAATCTTTTTCCTTAAAACCTCCTAAGATCTTGGTAATCTCGTGCAAGATCTCAAGAGATTTCTGTTCTTTATTTCAGGAGGGTGCAGGTCCTTGTACAATGAGGAAAAAAACCCCATGACTTCAGATAAAATCATTACTGTAGTGCTGAAAATAGTGTATAGTTGTTGTGCCTAGTAGCTATTTGGGGAAAAATGTTGTAGTGGGGAAAAGAGGTGTGTAGTGCCAGGTTCTACTGAAGGGTGCCCCTACCACCCTGTTCTTCAGCTGTTCAGTGCAAGCCATAAAAGAACCACAGCTGTTACATGTCATTCCTCCCCCAGGGATAATCCCTTACAGATAATCCCAGCCGAATCTTTCTATTAACATGATTACTTTCTAAAATATACATCTGAAAGCAAAATATAAGCCTTAGCCAGCAATTACTTTGCAATGTGAATATACACCCCATGCTTAGTGATCATTGACTTACTTTTATAAGTATTGATCTTTTGGTACATCCACTTGTCATTGTTCCTCGCATTTGTCCTCCTGGGTGGTAGGATGTGCTTGTTTTGCACTGTGCTCACTGGAGTTTCTTACCGCAAAACTATTGATGCAGGATGTGGAGTTTTTATGATATACAGTATGGCCGCCAAGAGTTTGTATACGATTGCAAATAGATAAATAGATTGATTAGTTGATAGCTTTTCAGCCAGCTTGTTGCAGAGCCTGATGCGGATTACAGCTGAGAAGGAACGACTGGCCCAAGGTCACCCAGCCGGCTTCTGTGCCCAAGCGAAGACTAGAACCTGGATGTCATTTCTCCTCATCCACCACCACACTGGCTCTTTCCTATATATCCAGTGACTTCTTTGTAACTGAGTTTAGTTTTCAAATTATGCCATGCTCTTCAAACAGTATAATTTGCCAGCTTTTGAGAAATCAAATCAAGCTCTTACAGGTTTCCTATGCCAGCTAGTTTTTCCCGCCCTCTGCACACTCAGCATTCCCTGACCCATACCGCCATATTTAATCCAAACTGAAAATAAACCCAGTGTCTTGGATCAACTACTTCAAACTTCCCCAATCTAGCGCCCTCCGGAAATAATATAATATTCCAAATGTTCATTTTCCTATATTCCTAAATTTGGTTCTGAATTCCTATGATAAATAACTGCCATGATGCTGGTGCTTTTCTTTTCTAGCCATGATTGCCACATGATCTACTCAGTTGACCTACTGTGGTTAATACAAAACGTGATTACGCCAAAAAAGAAATGTGACACCTGACATTGTAATGCAGAGATAAAAACAACCCCATTATATGAACCAAGGATGCATTTTGATGATTCATTGCTGCAAATGTTTTAAAACACTTCATGGTATTTTAATGACTGAGAACTTTTGTTTAAATTTATAATACTGAGAGTTTATAGTTTAGGAAACAAATTACAAATATAAGGGGTTAGTACACTGACCATCGTTAAGAGTCAGTGAATATATAAGCCACTTTTGGTATATCAGTATGTTGATATTGTATTACATATAAGTAAAAAAACAAATATTTTCCTGTGTGACCTAAACCTTAAACACACCATTAAAAGAAGGAACATTTGAGATATCATTTCAAAGGCAATGAAACATTTTATTGATTTTTTACAGTATGTAAATAAATGTTGCTTAATCCAAAAGATAACAAATAGAAAACAGTAATAAAATCAGTATTTTTCTTAAGAAATCTTTTAATAAATATATTTCAACACTACATTTTCCACAGCCCTTCCATCTCTCCCGTCCTAAAGCTCACCCACTGAAAATACAATTAATAACTGAAAAATAATAAATACAAAGAGTAATGTCATGAACACTTGTTTTGAGCACAAACTCTCTTTTTGGTTTTTATAAAAAGAAAATCCACCTTCTCAAAAAGAATTTACTTCTCGCCCTTGAGTTTCCATCTCAAGATCTCTACCATAACAATGCTGTAGAGTGATGCAAGTGAAAGTTGATTTGCAGTAATTGGTGGTACATCGCAGTGAAAACTGAACTGAATCCAGACTTGCCTCTCTGTCATTGGAAGGGACCCCCCCCCCCACCTTCATGGAGTGAACTAGTGTCCTCTCCTTTCCTGTGTATGTCTGGATTCAACATGTTGTTTTTAGAGTATTGAATGGCTCTAGAGAGAAATAAGAAAACACTTATTCTAACAATTAAGCAATTAAAATTCCCACCATTTTAACCCTTCTTTATTATTGGTATTCAGACTAATTCTCCATATTGGTCCATGACAACATAAACATCTCTAAATAATTAACCCTACCACATTAAGGAGCGCCAATTTGTTGTAGTAATTAAGGCACCAGGCTAGAAACTGGGAGACTGTGAGTTTTAGTCCCGCCTTCGGCACAAAGCCAGCTGGGTGACCTTGGGCCGGCCACTCTCTCTCACCCCTAGGAAGGAGGCAACGGCAAACCACTTCCGAAATCTTGCCAAGAAAACTGCAGGGATTTGTTCAGGCAGTTGCCAGGAGTCAACACTGACTCAAAGGCACACATGCACACACCGCATTAAAATCTTCTATCCTGCCACTTTAATGGGCTGTGTCCCCATCAATTATATGGTGCTGTGCCTCAGCAATTGCTGGTTTGTGGTGTATGTGCTTTTAGTTCAGAGGCAGCCATGCTTTCATAGTCGCCCTCGGCAGTTTTAGGTGAGGAGACAAGGAGGTGGGATAATAAAGCAGCCAGAAAGGACTGGATCTCTGATCAGATTCTGCTGCAGTGTCTGCCCACTTTCACTTTTGGAATCTCAGGCTGTACAGCAGCATATTAATTTTGCAAATGGACACAGGACCAGTGGGTTAGAAAGTGAATGGATTTAGAATTGGGACAGTGTTGACTCCATGACAGTAATCATCAATCTGTGGCAGGCTTAAGCATTCCTATTAATCTGAATGTCTGATTATCTGAATGCTGCTGACATCTATCTAGCCACTGGGACAGGTGATAGTGTAACAATAAAGACTTAGCAGCGCACACTTAAGAAAAGCAACCGATTGATTAGGAAGAAGGCAACTCTAAGAGTACCAGTTTCCCTTTCCATTAAGATATATGTATAAAAAAGGAAAAAATGTCCTCCATTTTCCAAACGTTTTATGACTCATAAATGATTATCCAAAAGGCAACACAGGAAACAGCTTGTGTTTCCTCAGGCACATCTCACTATATTGTTTGGAATGTTCTTCCACATAAGAGAGCATAAAAATTCTCTCCCCAATCCAGTACACTCATTCATTCCAAATATAAACCAAACATATAAATGACATTTCTTCTTCCATGCATGCATTAGGCCATGCTTACTGTATTGCAGGCATACATCATCACAATAATCACAACTGTGAATCCAGATCAGCCTTAAAGTTCTTGTTGACCAATCTAATATAGATTGATTTTTCTCAGTTCTGGAAATTGTGTAGAATATTTGTGACAGATGAATGTCTGGACGTGTCCCACATTCCTAAAGGACAGAGAGATCATGGCAAGATTTGGACTTCAGTTTGAAAGCCATGTTCTTGTTTTTCCTGGCTACAATTTTCCCCCAGAATCGCCTGGCCTTCTTAGGGACGCTTTCTCTTCTCTTCTGATACGCCAGCCTCTTTTCGTTCTTTTCTTTGCTGTCCCTTCTCAGACGAACTTGACGTACGATGCCTTCAAACAGCTCCTTCACGTTGTGCTGTACAACCGCTGAGGTCTCGATGAACTTACAGTCAAACACTACCGCACAGGCTCGGCCCTCTGGAAAAGATTTGAAGACAATAAAAGTCAAAAGTATTACTCAGAGAGCACAGATGTTTGCATTTCCTTTAGAAAACAAAGGGCAAATTAATTAAAAGTTCAAAAAAAGAAAGTGCTGGCAATGGAAATTCAATGAATTGCCTCTTCTAATCCTATGGCCTGAGGCAGTGTATCAGCTTCTACTACCTGGTGGCCTTGAAATATGATAGACTATAGTTCCCATCATCCTCAGCCTGCCTAACCAATGGAAAAACCTGCTTTATACAGGTGGAGTTGCCATGCACTAAAAGTAATCAAAGTTCTGCAACTATTTAATATGGCCAGGGTTTTGTTGTTTTTTTAATTCCATCGTGTCCGATTCGTGGAGACTGCCTTGACAAGTCCCTGCAGTTTTCTTGGTAAGGTTTTTCAGAAGTGATTTGCCATTGCCTCCTTCCTAGGGCTGAGAGAGAGTGACTGGCCCAAGATCAACCAGCTGGCTTCGTGCCTAAGGCGAGACTAGAACTCACGGTCTCCCGCTTTCTAGTTTGATGCCTTAACCACTACACCAAACTGTTTCTTAATGTGGCCAGTATTAGCCATCAAATCTATCAGATATTTACTTAGTTAGTTAGTTAGTATAATTTAGCTTCTTTGTGCCATTCGTGAGAATGGCTAAAGAGTTATGGAGGACAGTGAATCTCAGCTTTTGAGATCTCACTAGGGTTGCCCTCAAATGTTCATGCTTGTTTTCATACTCTTAAAGACTACCACTTTGCTTTATGAAAAATGAATCCATAGCCTTTCAGAATAAGAGCAAATGTCATGATTATAGTGCAATCACAGAACACAAATTATCGCTCTCAACTTTTCTGTTTCATTAAAGCATCCAGACAAGGAGACCCTACAACCTCCTTAAGCAATTTATTCCATTGCTAAATTTGTGGAGTAAATTAATCTCCCCCCAATGTTTCTCTTTATTTAAGGCCAGGATACTAACAAGTTTTCAAAGGATGCTCATAAATCATCCACTCTTTGCAATTTTAAGACACTCCTGATTATATACAGGTTTTGAGCATGGTTTGGCTCTTTAAGAGCAGCCAATGTATGAAAGAATTTGAACAATACAGCAAAGTCTATTCAGATGAATGTCCACTGAAGGAATTACAAGAAGCATCATTGGAATTTTAACTTAAAACAGTGTTTTTCAAACTTGGCAACTTTAAGATGTGTGGACCTCAACTCCCAGAATTCCCCAACCAGCAAAACACTGACTTAAAAGACAAAAAACAATAGAAGGGGAAGAAAGAATGCCATCCTGAATGAAGTCTGCTTCAGCAGTGCCACTTCACTGTGATGTGAAGGCCATTTTATTTTCATTTTTTGTCCTGGCTGCTACAAAGGAGCGTATCACTTCTTTCCCCACTTTCTTGGAGGAGGCAAAAAAGGAAGTCCAGAGTGGCATGATTGGGGTTGGCATTCACCACACCACAAACTTGGGAATTACACACACACACTAGAACTCTTTATTCCTCTTTTACCATCCTCAGGGATATAAAAACCAAAAAGACCAGAGAGATAGAGTACCTAGAGAGGCCCTATTTTTTACATGGACTTTCTACAGCCATCTCAGTAACAGACAACATGAGGGACAGTTGATCTTCCTGTCAGTAGTTCCTATAACATGGGGAGAGTTAGTTTAACTCTAGCCAGGATGGTGTCTGATCAGGACTAAATTTAGGGTCAGTTAATTTACTTTTGGAATTCAAAACACCTCCACCCCCCACCCCCCCACTCCTAATTGTTTAAGAGTGTTGTGCAAACAAGTCATAATGACGATATGCCTAAAGTTACAACATCTAAACAGGTGAAGCAAAAGCAGCTGAAGACAAACATCCTTACCTGAAACAGAAACTTCACGGCACCTTACTAGGTCGCTTTTGTTGCCCACTAAAATGATAGGAAGGTCTTCTGTTTGGCGTGCCCTGCGGAGCTGAATCCTTAGCTCAGATGCTCTTTCAAAGCTTGCCCGGTCCGTGATGGAATAGACAATCAAATATGCATCTCCAACTTTCATGCAGTGATCTTGGAGCCATCCTTTTTCATTCTATTCAAATAAAAGAGATTTGGAGTCAGAAATTCTAGGCTTCATATGTGCAAGCCCAGCATCTACAGGAGAAAAGATAAGTATTGCTGGAACTGGAACACAGGTTACTATTGTCATAAAGGTTTCATTATTTTATGTGCATCATTCACATCTGCAAACAAGCATTGCGTTATGAGGCCACTGGAGGTCAAGCCTGCATATAAAATTTGCTTTTGATTTGCAAAATCTCTTTTTCACTAAATTCAGACAGGTAAAATGCATTCTGTACCTCAGTGGTTTTCAACTTATCTTGGGTTCTATCTTACAGTTAGAATTTTGAAAGCATCTGATGGACACACTCACAAAATGGCTGCTGTCGGAGACTCACCTATACATGTAATTACTGCCATGATTCCCAAAGTATTTCTGTGTGTTCACCAGCAATACTCCTTGCTTGTTCTAGCAATACATGGCTACAAGATAATTGGTGAATTGGATCCAGGTGTAGATATGTATAATGGCTGGCATAAATGTCCTTCCTTGCCCTCTTAATCAAATCATCCCTATAAACCCCAGAAAATGCTCTGCTTATGGAAGGAGTTGCACTCAATTAGAGCAGAATCCGTTCCTCTTTGCAATATACCATACCACTTTCCACCCATACAGGAGAATCCTCACACACTCTGCTTAGCATTTGGAGATGGACTGTGAAAGAGAGGACCTTGATTCTAGTAGCCTTGCTAAATGTGCCCAGATCTTAAGCCAAGTCAACCACTTATTTGTTTATTGGGGCTTAAGTTGCAACCCATAACCCAATTAAACACAGTCCTTGGATTGCAACTAGCCAAGACCAGTTCAGAAAACTATTAGACATATGGTCCTACAAATGTCACTTCTCATCTTCCAACATGAATGGGGTGGTGGTTTAGTGACCACATTTAATAGGGATCAAAATATGCTACTGCATGTAGTGACTGTTTCCATAATGCAATTAGTGATGAGTAGTCTCAACAGGTGGAAAGACTAGGGAATGGGAAACCACTAGGGAACCTCAAGACTGTAGGCTCGCCTGATAAGTCAGAAACAAATCCCAGAAGAAGTGAATGGCAAACTATTTCTGTATTTGACATGGATGGATCCACGTAGTGGTCAGAAGGCAAGCTCAGTTTGAGAGCATCTTCACCTTTAATAATTCCACTGAGCTCAATCTTAATTTATACCAAGTTGTCTATAAAAATAGTATAAGCAAAGTAGTTTTCAATAAGGAAATACAGTATTGTAAATATATATACACACACACACACCACACAAACACACACCCCAATACACCAAATATCAAGCAGCAGTACTTAAAAGTAAATAAAAGACACTTCCAAACAGGGAGAGAATTCATAGCCATGGTGCTTTGTCAAAAAATAGCAGCCTGATCTCAGATATAGGTAGAACTGAGAGCTGGCTATCGAAAACTGATCACAAAGGCTACCAAGGTTCTTAACAGGGCACTATGTGCCATCACAAACTTCAGGGACAACAGAATAAGTACTTTCAGGCCGGTAGCCTACACACAGTATCCGATCCACCAGCTGTTTATTTAATTGTTTAATGTAGCCTCTCCCTGCACAAAGTAAAATTTCATCCAAGGAGTAACTGATGGTCACAGAGGATCCTTGAAGTTTTGGCTTCTCAATATTTCCAACTGTACATGCTGCTAAATTTTCCAAAAAAAAAAAGAATGCATTTATGGAACTACGTATTTCACTCAGCAAAATTGAAGAATTAGAATACACACATGAACATTTGAAAAAATTCTGCCTGGCAAAATGATTTTGCACACTACCTTGTTTTCCCACATGTCCAGAAGCATTACTGTTGCACTTTCACCATCCACTTGCAAGGTTCGTTCATAGGTGTCTTCTAGAACAGAGAAGGACAAAAATATGTGTCATTCCTTTTGTTTTCCTTGTCACTATATAACTAAGAGTTTAATGTTAGGCAAATTATAGGTTAGGAACATGTAGATTCCCTCTTTGGCAGAAATTAAATAAATTATCCATACACTGTTGACAGTGGATGCCATACCAAAAGAGAAAAGACAATGTTAAACTCTTTCAGGTTGGAATAATTAGGTAGATTTTTAAGTTTAACAAAACTCTTCATCACATTATATCTCTCCATTACAACCGACAGCATGTGCTCTGTGTAACTAATCGGGAATAAACCACTTTTTCTGCATTGAGAACCACACTTGACTTTTGAGTAGCCTGCAAGGAGATACAAACTAGTATCTGGAGATGGGGATAAATTAACTTTCAATCTCATCTTGTTCACATGTAATTAAAATTAAATACAATGTCTAGAACCCCCATCCAAGTATGTGACAATGTTTTCTTCAATTCCATTAAGAAACACAATGGATTTAAAAAAAATACGTTTGGAGGTCTCTGAAGCTAAAGCTGTGAGAGGCCCTCCCTCTGCCTGTCAATTTTTGCATCTCGGACTTCAGTGCTCCTGTACTAAATAAACTCTGATAAAAGATATGGCGTGATCTATTTTCATTTGATTCTATCACAGTGAGGAAAATTATCTCAAGAATTCTCTTGGTTGCAATTGAAATAAATCATCTCCAGATGCCAGCTCAGATATCTCATGAAGTCACTGCTGTGTGCCATCCATATCTAGCAACAGGGCAGCAATGCCTATCTTGACTGTATTCCATGCCCGTTCTTTCCATCCCAGGCCATCACACCAGACAAATGTTAGGGGAAAAGAACATCAGACATTCCTATATCAGACTCTGGCAAAGATCTGAACATTTCCATGAGTTCCAGAATTGTATAATTTCCATGGTAGAAAAAAATGAAGCCTACAAGAAGAATGGCTGCATTCACTTTTTGCTGGAGGTCTCTTTCTCCTTAGTGGGATAAGAAGAGTAGAAAGAAGATCCAAACAAAGAAATAAAGCAAATACGAATGTTTGACCCCCATGGGAACTGCAGGCAGCCCTGGAGACTCCAGATAGGCTTAGTAATGGAAAATATTTGTTTTCACTCAATTTATGGGTGAGCAGGCACTACAGCTGCAAGCAACTTAAATCAAACAGCTTTATTCTGGAGCAAAAGTATGTAGATGCAAAGGGGGCTGGCTTTTTTGAGAAAAAGTTTGGCAGTTACTATATAGAATGCCAAATTGGCAATAGCTTTTCCTTACATACTTTTATGCTTATTAAAGGATATCACGAGGGTGTTAAAATTCCTGATATAGCAAAAGATTGCTTGCATTCGTCTGTGATGCAGTTTGACTATTTTTACAGCAACTTTCCCAAATTTCACTATCCTCCAGTTTGTTGGGACTATAATTCCCAAAATTCCAACATTTTTATGTTCTAAAACAAATGTTCAGAAGGTTCCAGCTGTAGTGCCCATACTGCAGTGAAGATGGTGGGTGCAAAAAGATCCCAAAAGGTTGGTTTCCTGTCAGTTCTCTTGCATTTCTCACTTCCAGTTCCAAATGTAATCCATTTTGAAATCAGATTCTGAAGAAATATTTTTGGGTTTTATATGCCCCCCCTACAGATCCATAGTTGACATATAAGTTATACGTATAATAAATCAAATGCTCTCCTATTGAATCCACCACAAAAGGAAGGTAGGACCTTAATTACTGTATTTTTAGCAAATCCATTTTAAAAGTAAATTATCTATCTATCTATCTATCTATCTATCTATCCATCCATCCATCCATCCATCCATCCATCCATCCATCCATCCATCCATCCATCTATCTATCTATCTATCTATCTATCTATCTATCTATCTATCTATCTATCTAATCTATCTGTCTGTCTGTCTGTCTGTCTGTCTGTCTGTCTGTCTGTCTGTCTGTCTGTCTGTCTATCTATCTATCTATCTATCTATCTATCTATCTATCTATCTATCTATTTTTCAACTTCTATCACCGCACCATCTCCCCCAAAGGGGACTCTGGGCAGTTTACAAATTATTACAAATTATTGGGAGGGGAATGTACACTGTATAGTATACTGTACATTCCTTTTTTAATGAGAGAAGACTTCGAAGTGTGCTGTAAATATTGATTTATTGAAATAATCAACTAATGCTTTAAAAGCTGCTGGCCAATTAATTGTGGCTATCTTTTAATTAATCAAAAGGCTTTGAATTACTGAATCTACCCCAGCCTCCTCCAGCGTGGTGCCTCCAGGAATGATGAAGTACAATGCTCGTCATGCTCAACCAAAGAATGGCTGATTTAGGGTTATTAGGGTTGTAGTCCAACACAGCTGGAGGACAGCAGGTTGAGGAAAGCTGAAGTGAGTGATTAGTTAGCTAAATGTGGCAGCTCTGCTATTCACTATGGATGCAACTGGGGCATAATATAGAGAAGGAAACAAAAGCTAGCTTCTCTGTAGTTTCCCTTTCTAAAGACTGAATCATCACTTTGCCATATGGAACTTGATGAAGGCAACAGTTTATCAGCTATTCTTGAACCAAGACAAAAAAAGATGCCTTGGGGTAGGGTAAAACTGTTCTGATTTTTGTGAATAACTTCAGCAAGTCTAATTTACAAAAAACATTTCTTCAGCACACTCTAATGCAGGGTTATTTGAAAGTGAGTCTTACACTTCACTTAAGTCAGTATGTTCTCATTTGCATTGTTCTCACCTTAATATTCTCTGCTCATTACATTGGACTTAGAGGGACATTTCTAACTAGACATATATAAAATTACACTACAGCAGTGCAAACCTTTACATGTCTACTCAGAGATAAGCCCATTGACGTTCATCGTGCCATACTCCCAGGTACTTGGGAATGCAATTTCAGTATTCATCTCTGAATTCACTTGCAATGCTCTTTTAACATAATCTCTTATTTTGCTCGTTTCTCATACCTTGTCCAAGTCCTAGGACAGTCCTCTCAATAGAAATATTATAAAGTATTTTAATGCCAAGTTTGCTTTCTGTTCTGATCCCATTTCTTTCTTCTTTATTTCAAGTGAGATTAATAATAATGTGTAGAAATGTTATTTTTCTCATATGAATACATTTCTTAAACCTATCAACTGCTTCTGTACCCAATTATCCTAATTTGCATATAACCCTTATCTATAATGTGAATCCTTTGAAAACTCGTTAATGTTTTTTTGCTTATGTTGGTCTATAATATGTTGAAAATATGATGAAGTAGCTGGGATGCTGTACATGTTGAATCTTAATAAGAATTGTCCAGGAGCCCTAATTCCTACTCAGCAAGTCAGCAGCTTTCATAATCATCACTCTCAGGACACCTGAGTTCAAGAATCTTGACAGAAGATTATGTCCCTAAAATTGTAACACATAAGCAAATAGCACTTAAGTTCTAGAATCCCTATTTACTTTCTTCACAAGCTTTTTGGTGGATTTATAGCTGTATCAGCAAAAAAAAAAAAACCCCATCAGTTTTGGTTTCTCATTTATTTGCACATCAGTCAAGTTCAACTTTTCTCAGACTTGCACATCTGTCCGCTTTGGTTTGTTGAACTTGAGAATTTTTGCGCTAACATTTGGATTTATTGGGGGTGCGTTTCTTCAAGCATAGGTATTTCGTTTGCATTGTAATCTAAGGTACACAATTTCTACAAACAGTGTCATGCATTTTTGTACATTACGTTTACAAATATATACATTTTTCGACAGACGCTTCCCTAGAGTACCTTTTTTTTAAGAAAAAAGGCATACTACATTGGGATGAGAGCTCAGTTTGTGTATTCATTAAAAAAAGAAAGAAAAGCAAAACTAGATTAAGTTGGCATTCCAATGCAAACTCGAAAGGGCTCCCTCCTGTCTCCAGCTGGCTCTGCCATCTTCCTTAATAGATAACCACAGACTGAAACCACTTTGGAGGCCAGAGAGTTACCACTTCAAGATCAGGAGCTCCGAATTTATGTGCTTTGCTTTTCCTTGACCCCAACAGCCTCTCACCCAAGAGGTTTTCACTCAACCTGGGCAGCAAGGAACAAAGCCACCTACCTCCCAGCACTTCGCAGTCACTATCCAGGCTGTCGTGCACACCTGCAAAGACACTCGCAATGGTGGTTTTGCC
Organism: Charina bottae; assembly: GCA_023362775.1. Taxonomy (NCBI): domain Eukaryota; kingdom Metazoa; phylum Chordata; class Lepidosauria; order Squamata; family Charinaidae; genus Charina; species Charina bottae. The sequence goes on along the minus strand of JALMGJ010000003.1, from coordinate 149,763,433 downwards.
AACCCCTTGCTCCCCTATAAGAACGACTCGGTAGCAGCTGTTTCCCGACTCGGAGGAGATGACAGAATCGGAGGACTCTGACGACCAGCTTTTGCGGTAATACTCTTCGGGGTTGAGGGTGTACCTTTTCTGGCGATTTGCCTCTTGGGGCTCTTTCTGCACAACCAGATGCTTCCCATCCGCTGGAACGCTCCAGCGCTGTTGCTGAGGCTGCAAGGCACCACAACTGCCGCTGCTGCGACGCATGGTGACGTTGTTCAGGGTCATGGCTCTTTCCCTTCCCTACTTGAAAACAGCAACAGTGAAATGGTAAGTATCACAAGTACCAGCAGGTTGCACACGTTATCTGTCTGACGTGGGGAATTCCCAGCATGTGAAAACCTTGCTGAGCATTCCTGAATGCAGCTCCAAAGAGCTAAATTAGGGGAAAGATGCCCATCGCAGTGTCAATCCCTGCTTAAGAGGCAGCGGAGGGTTTGGGAATGATAACAACTGCTCACCAATAACCACACTTCAAACTTGAATTCAAACACTGGATTGCTTCCTCCACATGATCACATGATTTGGGGGTGACTGTTGCTCTCAATCAGTGTGCAGATCAAGTGACAGTACAGTATCATCTAAAAAAGCCATCCAAAGCAACCAAGAAACTTGGTTTTACTGCAAAGGAGAGGCGCTTGGTAGAAATCCACTCATCCTGGAAGAAGAGGCCAAGAAGGTCATCTTTAACAACCCCGCCTTCCTTCTGCTCCCCCGTGCCTCCTGAAAAGCAGCTCTGGAGCCACACATAGGCAACCGGGGGCTGCAGAAGAAAGAAGTATCTCATCCAACGGCCTTTAAGAAACAGTAAAAGTATACCTAAGTTCCTTCCTTTTCGCCCTGAAAGGATCAGGAACAACACAAAATCTTGTTATGTGGAGGAGGAAATAGGCCAAAAGAGTATCCACGCTATGGATGTGGTGTAAGAATTCCCTTCTACTGTAAAAGGCTCTAATTCATCTCAAGAGCAGTAAGCTATGACAATCTTCCCATGCCTTAAGATGGTTTATAATTGCACTTTGCAGGAAGGATTGCTCAGCACTGGTGAGAGACAATGCTGTGAGGCAGTTCTTGAGGGCCAGAAACACTTGCAGATACCATTTTTAGGAAAGTTGCCTTGATGCTCACCAGCTCTAGTCATGACAGCTACTTAGACATTTTGCTTATTCAAGCTAAAGCCTGGTTCTTTCTCAGCTGACATCACACCTTTAGAGCTAACAGGCAGAACAGAACAGAACAGAAGGCTGAAGGCCCTTTTCCAAAGTGGACGGAACAGCAGCATTCGCAGATCAGCTCTCCTTCAAAGCGAGCATTTGTTCCGTCATTCAGTCACGCTCCCTGATGAGAGTCTCATGAGGGGGAATCCCACCACTTTGGAAGCAAACGCATGCAAGCAAAGCAGCAAATTGCACTCTCCCTGGCATTTCAAATACAAACACTTCTCTACTATTCGCAACTCCCTGCGGAAGCCCCAACGCTGGGATGCCCGGGGATGCGAAGGAATGCCATACAGAAAGGCACCGTACCGACATGCAAAATGAGGCTACCCATTTTCTGCTCCAGCCACGCCAACTTTCACAAGCAAGGATAATAACCAAACTCCTCCTGCATATTGAACACACTCACTTCTCTGTCGTCCTTCCAGTCAACAATATCACCTCTTAGAAACAGACACAATCAAATCCGTTTGTGTAGCACGAGCTGGTCTTTTCCTCACTATGTGCCACCAACTGGACTGTTAATAATCCGAGTTTAATGAAGAAACACAGCTAGTTCTGATGCAACTTTTAACTTCTATTTCAAATGACACTTTTTCTTTCTTTTTGCTCTCTACATACAAGTCTGCTCTGGTGCTAAAGAGAAGGCTTAATTAATTAGTTCTTGTTAAAGAAACACTACCTTGCTGGGTGTTTTTTTTCCTAACTGTCTGTTCCAGCCAGTCGATGTTCTTGATCACACTCCCTTAGTTCTCAAAGTGTGGAACACCAGGCGAATCTCCCACAGAAAAACCTCCTTCTGTTCACGGATTGCCTCTCTTAATTCTTTCTCAGCAAACCTGGTTTATATTAAGCCCATCTGATCAGAGACAGGGCTTTTCCGTGACGTCGTTGGCCTGTCCACCCAAGAGCCAGCCCCCATCTGGACGGAAGCAGGCATGCAGAAAAGGGGGAGGCAGGAGGAGAGAAGTTACTGATGCTAACAAAATAATTGATGTGTAGTTACGTTTCTTTCTTCTGTTCTTTTTTTTTAATCTTCATTATGCTTGTTAAGAGCCAGTTCTGCAAGAGAAAAGCAGAAAAGAGGGGAAATATGCGTGGACACAACTCCTTTGGTGGGGGGGGGGAGGAAATGCTGCTGAAATGAATGGTCTGTTCGAATCCCTTTGGATTCATTAATGCAAGAAACGTTGCACATATCTTAATTGTCTGGAAGATGTGCTGTGCGGGAAATCACTTTCATTAAAATAGGGGCAAGCCATTTGCCTACAAATACCTCCAGGCTCCATCTTTTTCACTATTACTTTCTTTTTTAAAAAATAACAGGAAGGTGGCATGCTGGAAAACAAAACTTCAGCCTCTGGCATCTTATTTACTTGCAGAAACATCTTTGGACCACAATAGTCCCATTGGGATGGTAAAGACTACCTTGCCTTCTGGTAATTGGGTATACCCTAACCTCAAAATTTATACTCACTGCAAATCAAATTAAATCTTTATTATGGTCATAGACCGGCATAAGGAAGGTGGGGTACAGTCATTAGAAAAGCATAAAGGATACATCAAGAGTAAAATTAAAACTCTAAAAAAATTATGAAAAGCTAGAAGCTATACAAGTAGTCCTTGTTTAGTGACTGCCTCTCACAGGACCATTCGCACTTACAACAGGGATGAAAAAGTAACTTTGCAACCAATCCTCGCATTTACGACCTTCACAGGTCTGTAAAGCAAAGGAAAGCTGAAGTAAGATCGTAAGCACAGTCGCGGTTTGACTTAGCAACCGCTTTGCTTAATGACAGAGTTGTCGGTTCCAATTGTGGTCACTAAACGAGGAGTACCTGTAAAAGATATAGGAATTAAAAACTAAAAGTATATATATAAAGCAAGAATCTAAAAGAAGGGGTAGGAGCATTAAATGAGTATATAAAGGTGAAGGTTCCCCCCGCACTTTAGTGCAGTCGTGTCCGACTCTAGGGGCCGGTGCTCATCTCCGTTTGTTAGCCGAAGAGCCAGCGTTGTCCGAAGACGCTTCCACGGTCATGTGGCCACATGGCGCGCACGGAACGCTGTTACCTTCCCACCGAAGTGGTACCTATTAATCTACTTGCATTTGCATGCTTTTGAATTGCTAGGTCGGCAAGAGCTGGGGCGAGTGCAGGAGCTCACTCCATCCCGCGGCGCTCGGGTCTCAAACCTCCAAACTTGCGATCTTCCGATCAACAAGCCTGGCGTCTTACCCGCTGAGCCACCACGCCCCTTTAGATGAGTATAGGGAGCATTAAAAGTTGGTATGTGGAAGACTACTGTATATCTTTCAAGTTGCAGAGCACACTAATATGGCAAACTAGGTGCTCATTAAATCTATTTTATGGCACAGGTCATCATCTGATGAATTTACCACTGCAAAAGATATATATTTACTATAAATCTATTTAACCTGATCTTACATCCATACATGCAATGCTATAAATTATTTCTTAACGAAGCTGTTGCAGCAAATAACCTTGTTTTTTTAACCCAAAGGTTATGCTGTGCTAAGAAAACATGTCGCTCCAAGAGCGCCTGGTTCTTTGACTAACTTCGTAGCTGGCTTTATTTCTGGCTCTGCTCAACTTCCCAGAGATCTGCTGGCTGGCTGGCAGCTGGATTGCCTTGTTCTGCAGTTTCTGCTAATCTGAGTCTCCTTTCATGATTCCCACTTCCAAATGTTAAACATGACAGTGGGCCAATCTTTGCATCAGAAGAGGCAAGACGTTTACAGGCACTTGGGTCACTAAGAGACTAAACAGTACATTGGAGAAGATGGGAATTGTACTAAACATTTCCAGAAATCATGCAGCAGAGTTTATAGATTGGTAAGCTGACCATACGTCCCATTTTGAATGGGACAGTCCTGTTTTTTAAGCATTTTTCCACCATCCCGTCGTTTTCATAAAAATCTCAATTTTGTCCCATTTTTCAAACCCAGCAGGAATGGCGCGGAAGGAGGATCTGAGCTGGAGCGCAGACTGGGGGGTGGGGTTTGCAAGCGGGAGCCAATCGCGTGGACCGGGGGCGGGGTTTGCAGGTGGGAGCCAATCGTGTGGACCGGGGGCGGGGTTTGCAGGCAGGAGTCAATCGCGTGGACCAGGGTGCGGGGTTTGCAGACGGGAGCCAATCGCGCGGACCGGGGGACGGGGACCCCTGTCTTTTTCACGAATACGGAATATTACATGGGACCCTGTCCCGTTTTGCCATCCTGAAATATGGTCAGCCTATAGATTGGGGTTTGGAAAAAGTCAACGTGCACATTAGGTTAAATGTAGGACTTGCACTTGAGTCTTTTGACTATAAAAGAAACAGAGCAAGGGAAAGATCCAAACTGAAACTCAAGCATGAGGAGTGGGAAGGGGTAACCTCCCACCCATGGTCGTGCAATCATCACCAAACCTGCTATTACCTGAGATGTAGATTTGTTTCTTATACACTGCTAAACCATAGATTCTTTTGTAACAGTTTTTTGACTAAAGTACATTTGGCTGGGTTCACACATGCTATGCCCAAACCAATGGTGTGGATAAAGTAGACCAGAAGAAGCTATTTTCCCCTTCCCAAAATACTATCCAATGAAATTGAATCCTGGAAGAATTAGAACATGGAAAAGGATATTTTTTACACAACATGTAATTAAACTTTGGAACTTGCTACCATGAGATGTGGTGCTGGCTACCAGTTTGGACCAATTCATGGAAGTCATGGGGATCCCTTGCTATTAGCCTTAATAGCAGTGTGGCAGCCTCTGAAGCCACCTGATGAGAGACTAGAGCGGTGTTTCTCAACCTTGGCAACTTTGAGATGTATGGACTTCAACTCCCAGAATTCCCCAGCCAGCATGCTGGCTGGGGAATTCTGGGAGTTGAAGTCCACACATCTTAAAGTTGCCAAGGTGGAAAACACTGGACTAGAGGGCTTCCTTGTGCTGTTGGTTGGCCACTGTGAGAACAAACTGCTGGACTCTTCCGGGGTCTGACCCAACAGGGCACTGCTTATGTTCTTAGGTTCTTATATGGTGACACAGTAGGATGTGCAAGCCCAGCTGCACTCATAATTATACCCAGAAAAAAAAAAGAGAAGAACGAGCGGGATAAATTTTAATGCACATATGATAACTCAGTGAATTGGCCCCAAAGCTCTGAACCACATGGAAAAAATAGCTATGAACTGGTAAAGATACAATGTGGAAAGTGAGTCCTCTCACTTATGTTTGATTCTAGGCATGTTGGCTCTGAAATAAATCTCACTGGTTGGGTTCACACAGCATGCCAAACCCAAGTTAACGCTCCACAGCATGTGTTCTGACCTTGTATACCATGAGTACAAAGACATTTTAGGAAGATTTTTAAAACAAACTCAAGCAAAATTACTTCAAAAGTTCAAACAGTACATGAGATAGATGTACATAGGCATCTAAGATTTCTTTGCAGGGTGCCAAGAAATACAAAACCATAAAAATAGAAGTTTTAGGGATCTGTGTCAGCTAGATGGAAACTGAAAGTACCAATAATAGTGCTGGAAGTTAGAAGAAGGACAGAAAAACTTGCTACAAATAATTAACTCTTTGAGTGTTTGGACAATGACATAAATCCAAGGAATCACTGAATTTCTAAGGCTCATAAGAATCAATGCCCAGATATACCCTAATTCTCTTGGCTGAATAAACATAGTTAGGGAATGTTTCCATATGCTGTCTTTATACATGGAGGCTGATCAGTCTCCTACATTTCTCCTGCACAAAATTGCATCTTGTGGTGCAATTAAAATTGGACTGGAATATCTCACCTTGAGTTCCTGAAGAAAAGATGGGATATAAATCAAACAATTAACAATACAGTTTGGTGTATTGGTTAAGGCAAAAGGCTAGAAACTGGGAGAGTGTGGGTTTTAGATCTGCCTTAGGCACAAAGCCATCTGGGTGTCCGTGGGCCAGTCACAGCACTAGGAAGGAGGCAATGGCAAACCACTTCTGAAAATCTTGCCAAGAAAACTGCAGGGACTTGTCCGTGCAGTAGCCAGGAGTCAAGACTGACTTGAAGGCACCCCCCCCCAAAAAAAAACAACAACTAAAATAACAATAAGCCAGGATAAATGAGCATAGCTTCAGAGTCAATCCAATTATTTTAAGGATAGAATAACCACATAAATGCATTAACAATTACGGTACTGTTTTCAATATGCTAAAATAATTATTTCATCAGTAAAATAATTGAACTGACAATTAGTCAATCACTCAGTATTTTTTTACAGTAACTAGCAGCAGTCTAGTGTTTCAAACAGGATTCTCTCCCAATGTTACCTGGAGATGCCGGTTCTTGATGTAAGGTGGGATATCACCATCTCAGCTGCCATCAAACAATAGGATTGGCCAACCAGATGCTAGCTTTCCCCTCCCTAGGCTGAAAAGGGGATGGGTCAGTCCTGTATACCCATGTGCTCTTTTAAGAAGAATAAACCCATATACCCATGTGCTCTTTTAAGAAGAAAACAATTATCTCAAGAAAACAATTATCTCAAGAATTGCTCAATTCTTTGAGCAATTTTAATAAAATGCTGTTCTGTTTATTTATTTATTTATTTATTTATTTTCTATCCCGCCTTTACTATTTTTATAAATAACTCAAGGTGGCAAACATACCTAATACTCCTTCCTCCTCCTATTTTCCCCACAACAACAACCCTGTGAGGTGAGTTGGGCTGAGGGAGAGTGACTGGCCCAAGGTCACCCAGCCGGCTTTCTTGCCTAAGGCGGGACTAGAACTCACAGTCTCCTGGTTTCTAGCCCAGCACCTTAACCACTAGACCAAACTGGCTCTACACATGCATTCTACCATGCATGGTGGATTTGTGAAAAAGGAAAAAAAAAAAAGGGGGGGGGACATGATACAAAGAATTTTGAAGATTAATATTGAGATGACATCAGATCTTTTTTTATTGGGACTTAGGGATAGTCAATTAAAAAGTTTGCAGAAGACTGATTTTATATATGGTAAGTGCAGCAAGATTATTATATGTACAAAGATGGAGAAATATTGAAATACCCACAACAGAGGAATGGATTGTGAAGTTGGCAGAATTAGCAGAGATGGTAAAAATTAGCTGTTTGGTCAGAGACAAAACAATAAGTACTTTTATAAAAGACTGGAAATCTTTTATGGACTTTTTCCTGAAAATGGAAAAAAGTGAAATGATGATTTCTGGATTTGATGATTGAAAAGGGATTGAATAATGGGCTGAAGGGATTATTGTAATGTTAAGGAGGGAGGAAGAATAATGTGTTTGTAACTGCTGTAAAGAAGGGCAGAAGTTTCTTCTGTAATTATCTTTTTTTCCCTTTCGTAAACTGCATTGTTTTCTGTACTTTTTCTTTTCTTTTTTTCTCTCTTTTCTTTATATATTTTTCTATTTGTCTTTTATCTACGTAAAAACTCTCAATAAAAATAAAAAAATAAAAAAGATGGAGGGGATGACATGGAGAAACCTACCAAAAGCATTCCATATTCCAAGCAATGCACTGAAGGTCCCACTTCGGCTTTGTAAGTACGATATATTTTGGTTACACAACTGTGGCTTATTGTGGGTAGAAGATCTGTTTCCTTCTTTTTAAATGTCAACTTTAATGTTTATTTGTAGAATCCACAGAGGACTTGTTATGACCTGCATGCTGTACAGAAGTCTTTGAATTCCCCAAACAATGTGTGAACAAGCCAATACTTTCATGAAGGATGCAGTCAGTATCTTCCAGGAGCTGCAATATTTCTGGCTTTCTTCCCAATTAGTTATGTCCAAATAGCTACAAAGCCGTAACACATTTGACATGCATATTACAAATGGATAACCTTTTTTTTTTTTCTTTAAATCAACCAAGCTCTGGCTGGATCAAAGTGCGCAATGTGCAATATTTTAATCTGGCAAAGATCAACTAGAAGAAGAAACAGGATATGCTGGGCAATCAGTTTGTTGTTGTTGTTGTTGTTCAGTCGTTTAGTCGTGTCTGACTCTTCGTGACCTCATGGACCATAGCACGCCAGGCCTTCCTGTCCTCCACTGTCTCCCGGAGTTTACTCAAATTCATGTTCGTTACATCGGTGATGCTATCTAACCATCTCATCCTCTGCCGTCCCCTTCTCCTTTTGCCTTCAATCTTTCCCAGCATCAGGGTCTTTTCCAGTGAGTCCTCTCTTCGCATTAGGTGGCCAAAGTATTTGAGCTTCAGCTTCAGTATCTGTCCTTCCAATGAGCAGTCAGGGTTGATTTCCTTTAGGATTGACCGATTTGACCTCCTTGCAGTCCAAGGGACTCTCAAGAGTCTTCTCCAGCACCACAGTTCGAAAGCATCAATTCTTCGGCGCTCAGCCTTCCTTATGGTCCAACTCTCACAGCCATACATTACTACTGGGAAAACCATAGCTTTAACTATACGGACCTTTGTCAGCAAGGTGATGTCTCTGCTTTTTAATATGCTGTCTAGGTTTGCCATAGCTTTCCTCCCCAGGAGCAAGCGTCTTTTAATTTCATGGCTGCAGTCACCGTCTGTGGTGATCTTGGAGCCCAAGAAAATAAAATCTGAGTTACACCATAGTAAAATATTACTCTTTGCAACTGGCCTTGTTACAAGACACTTAAGCCAATCGGCCACCAACCCCCTTGGATTTCCTGAAGCATGGTTCTGGCAACACACTCTCACTGTAACAGTATCAAAAGTCAATATTTTGAGAATTCAGTGTCCCCACCTATTATTTTCGGAGGTGTCTGGCATCCGGGGAGCCCTTGTGCCAGAAGGACACTAGCAAGACTTGAATACATCATCTGCCCTGCCACGATCGGCCAAGTAGAGTAGGGAGAGTTTTGGCACCAACCAGTGTTTGGGAGACATGCTCAATGCTGCTGAGTCTCTTGCCACTGAGAAATGTAATGGAAAGGCTCGTTTTGCCTGCTGTTTACCTCCAGTTTGTTTTCTTGGAGGACTGACCAGCACTTCCACTTTTGACTGGACTGGGCTGTTTGTAACTGGGTAACCAGGTAAGGACAGTTAACCCAAAACAAAACATGTCTGTATGGATTAAAAGTAATTCCCTTCTGCATGATTGCTGAGGGAGTGACAGGGTTTGCATAACACACTTATCCCAGCACTGCCCCCATTAGGTATGCTGTGAGAAGTGTGCTAAGGTTAGGCTGCAGCCCATAAATAAAAGGGAAGGGTGATGATGAGCTTACATGGGTGTGCACTCCTTAAATCAAATGAATATTTAAGGAAGAGAGCCAGTTGGGTGTAGTGGTTAATGGCAGTGGACTAGAAACCAGAAGATCATGTGTTCTAGTCCTGCCTTAGGCATAAAGCCAACTGGGTGCCTTTGGGCCAGTCACTCTCTCTCAGCCTTGGGAAGAAGGCAATAGCAAACCACTTCCAAAAACGTGGCCAAGAAAACTGCAGGGACTTGTCCGTGTAATCACCAGGAGTCAAGACTGACTCAAAGGCATGCACACAAACACACGGATTAAGGAGTCGTCAACAGATGGGACGTGAATGCCCCCAACTGCTCTGAATCGCCTTTTCTCCTTTGAATCTATGGCTCTAAAGTCAACAGGCATTATTTATTGCATTTACAGTATATTGTGCATTTTACCTGGGTTCTCAGTATGTTCAGTATATTCAGTGTGTAAATGGGTTCTCCCCTCGTTTTATGCCCGCAACTCTGTGAAATGAGTCGTATTGAGAAGGACACCATGGCTCAAAGCCATCCAGTGAGCGACAACTTGAATTTGGTTCTCCTCCATCCAAGTCTGACACTTTAACCATTGCTGCTCATTTTTGTCATTATAACAAGCCTCCAACGTACATTCTAAGGCAAAAGTGCTCAGAATGGTTATGACACTCAAGCCTGAAGCAATTTACTAACTTGTTACTTAGGAATCACCCTCCTGCACTTTGGAAACGGTTTGATTCATTTTAAACAAGTTTGTCAGGCTGTAAGAAATAGTCAAATGTATCACAGACATAGCTCAGAGACATAGCCTTATGATCTAATAGAGATAACACACTTTAAAAACTCCACCACCACCACGTAGACCGATCCTCCTTCAAGATGGATGGGAAAATATTTCGATCTCCTAGTTACAACCCCTATATCATCTAGCCCCAAACTGCCACCCCTCCTAAACCTTTATAGGCTATAAGATACTATTTCCTGAAGATATTTCTTTTTCCAAAGAAACATCAAAACAGCCTTCTCAAACTTATAGCCTGCCAGATATACTGGATTTCAATCCTACTTAAAGTGGCCTTAGCCAGGCCAGCTAGCAAGCAGTGGTAGAAGCTGAAATACAGCACATCTGGAGGATAGCAGTTGGAAAGGATCATATATGTAAATGGATGTTTGTATAAAATGAAAGCATTAGACCTGGGCCAGGAACTGTCCTCTGGGCTCCATCTGCTATCTGTGGCTTTGGAAGCTTGTTTGGATATTGTAACAGCCCCAACAGCAATGGCTCAAGCAGGCTGTAGGCTAAACTGGCATAGAGGTCTTTGGTGGCATTTGGGCACATTTGGACAGCAGCAAAGCTGAGCATGCGGGCCAGTTCAAAGCACTATCCCAGTTTTTTGTTTTTTAAGTAGGGCAGAGCAGTTATTTTATAAAGGAGGCAATAGAAGCACAAATTAATTGCAGCAGAAGAATGCCTAGTTTCTCAGCAACATATCCAGCATCTACCAAACTTGAATTGGGGAGAGGCTGATGGTTTCAAGTGATGTTAACATAAAAACAGCACTTTGATAAAGTACAGTGTAAGGACCGTAACAGCCACTATGTAGGACAGACCGGCAGAAGACTAGCAGAACGCATCCACGAACGCCAACTAGCAGTCAGAAGACACGATGAAAATTCCTTAATCGCACAACACATGGACAGACTTAACCATACTTTCAACTGGGAAACTGTGAGCATCTTAAACCAAACCAAGTCCAAAAATGCTAGAGAATTCCTGGAAGCTTGGCACTCAGACAAAGCAGCCACCAACAGACACATAGAGGTAAACAACATTTACATACCATTCATAACAGACAATAGAAAAGCCAGAAGACCAGAACACCTCCTTGCCAGCAATCAACAACCAGACAGGCAAAGATTAACAGCAAGATTAGCACCAGAGGAGCAATCAAACAACACAATAGACCCTAATCAAGGAACTATTAACTCAGTCAATCAACCAAACAGCAAACAACAGCCCAATCAAGGAACTACCAAGGAGAGAACAACACCTCCACCAACACAAGCAGGACAAGCCATGGTATATAAACAGAGAGCAAGCCCCACTCCCTTTTCACACTGAAGATGTTGCCTAGCCTGGCAAGAAAACATCTGCAAAAAAACAACAAGGTTCAGAGAGCACCAAGGACTCCAAAGTTCTCTTTGTTACTCTTTGTTAAAACCTAAGTAAAATTAAAGGCACCCCCCAAAGACACTTTATGTGAGATTTTGATTCTGAAATAGTGCTAAAAGCCCTACTTCACCCAGCCATTCAACAAGGAGCCTAAAGGAATAAAGACCTTCTCTGATGCCAGTCCTTAAAACAGAGCTTTCCAAACTTTTCCTGTTGGTGACACACTTTTTAGACATGCATCATTTCGCAATACACTCTTACAGCAGGGCACAAGGCAGCACTAGGACCTGCGTGGAATCACAGCAGGTTTGGAGGCAGCAAGGCGCAAGGCAAGCACTAGGACCTGCGCAGAATCACAGCAGGTTTGGAGGCAGCAAGGCACAAGGCAGGCACTAGGACCTGAGCAGAATCACAGCAGGTTTGGAGGCAGCAAGGCACAAGGCAGGCACTAGGACCAGCGCGGAATCCTGGCAGGGCTCGGAGGCAGCAGCAGCCGTGACACCCCCAGACACTGCAGCCAACACACTAACATGTCGCAACACACAGTTTGGAAAGCTCTGCCTTAAAACATTGTGAGTATTGTTACAGGCATGCACCCAACTTCTAAGCACTGAAAACTGTCAGGGGTGCCATTGCTTACCCAGGGTGATGTCCTTGTGAGGAAATAACTGGAGGCTAATACTGTGCCTGTACACACACACACACACACACACACACACACACAAGGGTTGGGCATATGATAAGTGGTTTGTAGCATTAACAGTCCAACTAGTTCCTCTTCCCATCAGATATATTAAATCGCTAAGGAAAATTGCCAGCTGTCTTACTCCTCTCTGTTCCATGGTGAATTGCCTTTTCACTACCTACTGTATCTCTCTCCACACACATGCCCAACCCCCATTCCCTCCCTCCCTCCCTTTGACTTTTGGAAGCAGGAAGGTTTGTTTGGTTTTTTTAAAAAATTAAAACAAAGGTGTATTTTTAGAAAAGGTAATATTCATGAATAGACAGATAATTACCAAAGTTATACAATGAATGCTCAGTTAGAACATTAATAAAAGATACAGAGTACATTGAATTCTTTCCATGATATAAAAAAAATGTTTTTTAATTTAAAAATTTCTAAATTTTTGAGCTTAATGCCAAAATCTCCATTATATTATTATTTATAAATGTTAAAAAAGAAAAAGAAAACACTCCTAAAAATAAATAGAGATAAATATTTAATTTCTGACTTCCCCGATCCAAAAAGACCCACAGCTGGTGTGTCAGACAGAGTCAGGCAAAAGCCTGCCTGGCCATAGCTGCTTTAGCAATAACCCAAAGTTCAGAAAGACCCCCAAGTCACAGTCCTGCTCTTTCAGGGAGAATGATACATTGTTGAGAGCCAATCCAGGGACTGGGAGTAAGCAGAGAGTCACCAACCAACAGCAACTCTATCTTGCAGAAATTTAACTTAAATTTGTTTTAACACAGGGGTGGGGAACCTTTTTTCTGCCAAGGGACATTTGGATATTTATAACTGGGGACTAGGGGGGTGGGAGGCGGGGTTTCTGGGATTTCTGCGGTCCGGGGGCTGGAGTTTGCGGGCGGGAGCCAATCACAAGCACTGGGGGGCGGGGTTTGCAGGCGGGAGCCAATCTCATGGAAGGGGCGGAGTTTGCAGGTGGGAGCCCTGCGGGCCTTAGGCGGGAGCCCCGCGGGCCATATATGGCCCGCGGGCCTGACGTTGCCCACCCCTGTTTTAACCTCTCCAGCCCCTTACAGATTCCAAAACATGAATCAGGACTTCCAACCATGCCTAGCCCAGCATGTGATGGTGATATGCAGTTTAGTGTATCATCTGTATCTTCATCCAAACAAATGGGTGACATCTCCCAATGGTAAATATTAAAAATAGATAGGGGAATGGGCTGAGCCCTTTGAAACCCTACATCAGAGGAGCCAAGACCTTGACCCCTTTGGTCAAGACTTTGACCGAGATCTTGGCAAGGGAGAGTGAGGTAGTAGCCTTACTCTGAGTGGTCTACAGTCCTCCAACATAGTAATAATAGTAAAAAAACAAAACCTAAACACCATAACAATATCAATAGAATAACAATATAACTTACCAGGCACTGAGGAGCAACACCAATCATTCTCCAAGAGAAACAAAACAACCTTTCTGATCTCAAAGGCCCATTGAAAACAGCAGGTCTTAATAGCTTTAAAAAAAAACTAATAAAGTTGGGACCCATCTGATATCAGGGAGAAACCCTATTCCAGAGAAGTAAACTAAATTGTCTTGACCCCAGGATCCCTGCAGGTGACATTCCCTAAATGCCTGTACCTGGAAGGAGCCTTATCTTCCAGATCTTCAAGGACAGACAGACACCACTGGGAGGAGGTAGTCCTGCAGATATCAGGACGTGAGCTATGAAGACCTTTAAAAGTGACAGAAGTGAATTGCTCCTGGAAACCAATTGGTAACCAGTGGAGTTTTTGAAGCAAAGTGTTACATGGGCAAATCAATAAATGTCCATATCTACTTGAGTCGCTACATTGTAAACATATTGTAGTTTCTAGGTGGTCTTCAAGGACAGCCCCATGTAGTCTGCATGATCTAAGATGAAAACCAAAACTACCATGTGACCTCCCACATGAGTCAGTTGACCAGGTACATGCCCATGGTTATCAGGGAGGCCATGAACTCACAAGCCACTTCTTACCCCCTACTCTGGAGAAAGCAGATTAAAATCCTCAAGCACATTTCACCTAGGGCAGGGGTCGGCAAACTTTTTATACCGGGAGCCATTTTGACATGCTCGTGCACATTTTTAAATGCTCGAAAGCCAGGGGGCGGGGTTTGCGGGCGGGGGCCAATCGCGTGGAAGGGGGCGGGGTTTGCAGGTGGGGCCAATCACATGGAAGGGGGCGGGGGTTGCGGGCGGGAGCCAATCACGTGGCTTATTGGGACGGGTGGGAGGGGGCGGGCCCGGCGGCGGAGGCCCAGGCCGCCCGCCCGCCCCGCCCGCTTGCCTGCCTGCTTGTCTCCCCGGGATCCGAGCCGGAGAGAAAGGGTGGTGGCGGGGCCGCGCTACCGCCACTCGGCGCGGGCGGGGCTGCCACTTCCACCCGCCCGCGTCGGGCCAAGGACATGATGGGGGCGGGAATAGAGGCGGGTGGCGACGACAAGCGGCGCGCTTCAGTGGAGCCGCCGCCGGGTGGGTCCCCTCAGGGCGGGCGGGCGGAGCGGGCGGGCGGCCCGGGCCTCTGCCTCCGCCGCCAGGCCCGCCCCCCTCGGCGCCTGTGCGGCTACCCCGCACCCTCCCACCCGCCCCAATAAGCCACGCAGTCATGGTCCTCCTCAGTGAGCCCGGCCTCCAGAGCGGGGCATGTCTGGCCGGGCGGAGCAGGCGCGGGGGAGCCGCACAGGCGCCGAGGGGGGCAGTGGAGGCCCGGGCCGCCCGCCCTGCCCACCTGCTTGCCTGCCTGCTTCCCTCCCTCCGCGAGGTCTCCTCCCGTTCCCTTGCAGCCGAGCCTCGAGAGGGCGAGAAAGCCCCGACGCTGCCCCGCGGACCTCTCCAGCGCGCCTGGATCCCAGGCAGGCAGCGGGGGGCCTCGCGGAGGGAGGCAAGCAGGCAGGCAAGCAGGCGGGCGGGGCGGGCGGGCGGCCCGGGCCTCCGCCGCCGGGCCCGCCCCCCTCGGCACCTGTGCGGCTCCCCCGCGCCCTCCCACCTGCCCCAATAAGCCACGGCAGGGAGGCGCTGCTGGCCCGGGACGCGGCGCTGTCGGAGGCGGCGCAGGAGCGGCTGCAGGGGCTGCTGCGGCTGGAGATGGCGCTGCTCCGCGGCATCCAGGTGCTGGGCGAGGGCGCGGGCCCGGGACGTGAGCGGCAGGGCAGCGCAGGGGGCCTGGCCGGGGCGGTGGCGGTGGCGGCCGGGGGACGGAGCCGGCGGAGGTTTGCCGGGCGGCAGGATGGGGCGGGCAGCGCTGCTGGGGCTGGTGGCGGAGCTGGAGGGAGCAGAGGGACCAGGCATTCCCGTGGGCGCAGCGTGCGCTCTGCAACCCGCCTTGGAGAAGTGGTCGCGGGAGGCCCTCCGGGTGCACCCTCCCGCCCCATCAATCCCCCCACCCCGCCGTTCAGCGTCCTCTCCCCCCACTAACCCGAACCCTGCGGCGGCCGGGGGAGCCGAGCCAGGCTCGGACCGGAGGCGGCCAAGGGGAGAGCAGGTGGCTCTTCGCCCTGCGCCGCCCTGCCGCTCGCATCCCGGGCCCGCGCCCTCGCCCAGCACCTGGATGCCGCGGAGCAGCGCCATCTCCAGCCACGGCAGCCCCTGCAGCCGCTCCTGCGCCGCCTCCGACAGCGCCGCGTCCCGGGCCAGCAGCGCCTCCCTGCCGCGCCGGGCCTCGCTCAGTGCGAGAGCCAGGGGGCGGGGTTTGCGGGCGGGGGGCCAATCACGTGGAAGGGGCGGGGGTGAGTTCAGCTGCGGAAGAGCCACACTCAAGGGGCCAAAGAGCCGCATCTGGCTCGCGAGCCGCCATTTCCGACCCTTGACCTAGGGAACTCCACCAGAGACCTAACAGGGATCAGGTCCTGCAGCAGGAGAGATGGTACAACAGCAGCAATCCCAGCTTATCCCTGGAGCCCAACATCAAAAATAAGGCCTCCAGATCTAAAGAACAGCGTCTCTGATCATCTGAAAAGTTTCCCACATAACAATTGCCACCCTGCCTCTCCTGCCCAGGGTCTATGCCTGGTGCTAAACTGCAAGCCCAGATGGGCACATTCCTGAGAGGGGTACACTCTTCCTCACTCATCCAGGTCTCAGCATTGTAAGACAGGTCTGCCCTTTCATCCACAATCAGATTGTGGATGGGGAGAGATTTATTACAGCCAGACCTGGCATTAAACAGCAGCAACCACATCCCAGGACTTCCAAGGAAATGATAACCTGGCACTAAGGTTGAGAACAGGAAGCCAGGAGTGGGACCTGGTTTCAAATGCACAGACCCCCTTCCCTGAAGGCAGTCTGCTCCCTCCACCTGCCATATTTCCCACAGTCCATCACTACTCTTATCCCTTCTCCTTTGCTCTCCAGTTCAACCGTACCTGGTCCATCAGTGAACCTGCAGAGTTCACCTTAGTCATCCTTTCCTCTTTTCCTCTAACCACTTCTGATATTTACTGTACTTCCTCCTCCTCCAAATCACTCCACACCAGCGGGGCACACTTGAGAACCAATAGGTCATTAGGCCTGCTTTCAATTACTTCCAGCCCAATCTACCTCTAATTTCACAGAGGTCCCCAAACCCCAGTCCAAATCCTGGGTCTAACTTGGGTCTTGGAGGGATTTAGAGCATATTCCCTCCTGGATTCTCACTTCAGGATCCTTAACTGCCACTATATACGGCAATCAATTTTGTTTTTGTGCCTTTTCTCTATGAAAAACCATCCTCAAAGTTTTCACAATATCAAAATGAATATACATTTAAAATATTCATTTCAAGATTATTCTCCAGCAATGATAAGACAAGGAAGTTTAAATATACCAATATATTTGAAGGTATGCTAAGATTAACAAGTGCACTAATAAGTAATATTTTTATTAATCTAAGAAATGGGTAAAAATGAAACAGTAGCAATAGTAGTAGTAGTAGTAAATTTTCTCCTAAGCCAAAGGGAGCAAGTATGGATGGAAAAACAAGGGAAATTAGGGTCCTTCAGTTGGAACATAAATGATG
The DNA here is from genome assembly GCA_023362775.1 of Charina bottae. Classification (NCBI taxonomy): domain Eukaryota; kingdom Metazoa; phylum Chordata; class Lepidosauria; order Squamata; family Charinaidae; genus Charina; species Charina bottae. The sequence goes on along the minus strand of JALMGJ010000003.1, from coordinate 149,746,040 downwards.
GACAAATTTGTTTTTTTTTTTTTTGCTCCAAAAGATAAAATCCAAACTAAACTGGGTTCACATTATAATAAAAGGTTTTATTAGTAAGGCTTCTTAATGGTACGAATTATTCAGCTGTAGAATAAACTGCCTTGTAAAGTGAGGATCTTTTCTTTGTTGGAATTCTGAAGGCAGGGGGTAGAGGACCACCAACTGAGGGGGCTGTGGTAGATTAGGCACAATGGTAGCAAGGTGGACTTAAATCAATCCCTTCTGCTTCTCTAGTTGTAACACAGAACCATCTTCTCAAACTGTACACGTCAACCCCACACTGGGGATGACCAAAGGAATTTTCAAAACATGATCCTGACAAACTGAATTAACAGGATTTTTCATAACTGCTAGCACAATCTGCTAAGCAGATCTGTCAAGAGAAAGTCTAATGTACTGTAAATACTAAGAATTGGGATAACAAAATTAGAGCAGTAAGGAAACTTGAAATAAGGCCTAGATACTAGGGGAAATTCTTTCTCCATGTCTTTGTCCTCAACCCCAACCTCTGTTGCTTAAAATTTCAGCAGTCCAAAAGTTTGCCAGGAGTTGTTTCAACAATATCAAAATCCCAAAGCATGCCATGTAGTTAGCATGTTCTAAGCAGACTTTTACAGCTTCTGAATACAGTTGCTTGCCACACCACGTCGCCAATGATATGATCCTTTCACTCAGACTTTCACCACCCAGATGTCTCCAGAGATTCTGGATTAACACTCTCACCATCCCCGCCCATAGTGGTGAGGAGGATGGGAATTATAAATCAATGGCATATGTAGATATAGTGGATAAGTTTGTGTAAAGTAGTTGAATCCTTTAAGGCAGAGCTTTCCAAACTGTGTGTCGGGACACGTTAGTGTGTCGGCTGCAGTGTCTGGGTGTGTCACGGCTGCTGCTGCCTCCAAACCTGCTGTGATTCCATGCAGGTCCTAGTGCCTGCCTTGTGCCCTGCTGTAAGGGTGTGTCGCAAAATTATGCATGTCTAAAAAGTGTGTCACCAACATGAAAAGTTTGGAAAGCTCTGCTTTAAGGAATAAGTTATCTAACATTACTACAAATATTATTTTGTTTGAGAAAGGATTCCAGGAGCTAAGTTTTCAGACACTGTTCCTCCACCTACATGCTTTCCAGACGTGTGGGCTTCAACTCACAGAATTCTCAGCAATAGCCATGAGGGGTCCGATCTCCCTTGTGTCATTTGGAGGACTTTGAACAGGTTGAGGGTTGGAGTGCCTAAGTGCAGAACAAATATGCTCAAATGGGGATTGTTGACGGATAATAATACGCAGTGTGAGTGTGGGGAGATACAGAATTCGGCCCACCTGCTGGCCTGCCGATGATTACCAATCGCACGCACTGAAAATGATTTGTTTCTGGCCAATGATAAAACTAGGAAGGTGGCGTCATATTGGCAGCTTAAGGTTTGATCTGGATACGAAAGAAGAAGCTGATGAATTCTGGAAAGTCCATACATCTGGAGGGCACCCAGTTTGGAGAAGGCTGCATTAGGGAAACCATTGTTGCATGTAGAATTATGTAATATAGGCTGAATACCTTTGCCTATGTTTACCTCCGTATTAAAATCTGTTAGGAGGATGTTCTACAAGATGTAGCGTGCCAAAGGTATTAAATTCCACTTCTCCTTATTCCCATGCTAGCTATGGATTATGGGAGTTGAAGTCCAATACAGGGAAAGCTCTTGTCCGTTATCTTCCCTTGTTTTTTAACATTCCCGCAAGACCAAAGCTATCATTAGGAATTGAGGCAGCCACATCAGAGTGCCAATGTTGTCACTCCGTTCAAATTGCCTATTTATTTTCTGAACATCAGAGCTTTTATTTCACATGCAACTTTTCTCCCTGATTCTTTAGCACTCAAGGAAAGAAGCCAAGGGCTCAAAAAGAGGCCAGGGTATTTTGACAGCAGCAATTCACCTTCCTTTTCTGGAAGTGTCTGGGGAAATTCAGCTCCAGATTTACTGTAGCCTGCAGAATGGGCTCACACTGGCTGCTATCTTGCCAGAATGTTTATTTAAATAATCCCACAAACCATAAATATTAGACAGTTGGCATTGCCGGCTAGAAAAACAAGATGAAACGTGATCCCCAGTTTAAAATACTAATGCTCCTTTTGAATCAGTAACACATTTTCAGGAAGATTTTTGTGACCATGAGCAGGCAATTCAAAAAGTAGGAACTCCAGCCCGGTCATTATCCATGTCCAACTCAGCCATGTTATTCATATCTCAGAGCTTTGTTGCAGCAAGTTCCATTCAGAAGTATACTGAACAATGGACCTGAAATGATGTCTACTTCTAATTGACTTTCAAATGGAGATTCCTCAAGCTTTCTACAATTCTTTTTCCACTTGGACTCTGAATGAACCATCTTATTCCTTGACAGAAACCTAGAAGTATAAAGATGCCATTGTATCCCTGAACTATTAGAAAGAAGTCTCTGGAGCACACCAAAAGTTTATAGTCTGTAGCCTTCCCAATTTGGTGCCCTCTGATTGGGTTGGACAGCATTTGTCATCAATGGCCCAACCAACTGCACTTGGGAGAAACAAGATTGGAGAAAATGAGTCTAGGCCAATTTCCTGTTTCTCATCATGGCCAGATATTTGAGGCAAGTCCTCAATCAGAGATATAGAGCAAGAACTGTCTTCTACTATTGCTCTCCAGAACTTGATATTCAAAGACAAGTGGCTGCTGAGCATGGATTTTCTTTAAGGTTAGCCGTCTTGGCAGCACACTGCAGGAGGCAACTTCTAGCTGATCCTGTTTGATCACAAACAAATTAAGCAGAGTTGGATCTGATTAGAACTTTGATGGGATACTACTAGGAAATCTCAAGGCTGTAGCTTATGAAGTCACCAGGAGCGGAGCTCAATTTGAGGGAATCCTAGGAGTCTTGATAAATAGTCAATAATAGAACTGACCTCCATGAATTTGGATAGTTATTCTTAACCTTTCCAACCCCAAGATACTGTTAGACTAAGGCTCCCATTACATCCATCAGCAACGCCAATGGTAAGGAATAAGGTAACTGTAATCCAATACCATAATATCAATTTATCTTACAGCAAAGCATTATGTATGTTCTTTAGGTGATATCTCAGTAGATTGAAAAGTTTGCTGTTTAATCACACACAGATGTAAAATGGGAAGCTATAGGGTATTATCCCCTGCTACTTGAAACCTCCAATTTCATTTTTTGAATAGCTTTTTGAATAGCAGTTGGGGGTTCAATTTAAGGGGGAGCAATTTAAGTCAGTTGTCGATAGAGCAGGATTTCAGTTTTCTGTTCTAGTTCCTGGCTAGCACAATAAATTGCGCAGAATATATGCAAATGAGTTGGACTTTGTAGGTTGCAAAATTCAGGTTTTCTTCCTGAATTCAGCTGTTTCACCAGAAAATGTATGGTATAACAGTATAAAGCTAGAAATACTTGACAAAAGCATCAAGATATATAAATTGTCAAAGTAGAAAGAGCAGTGTGCAGACATTGAAAAAATACTTTGTGTAAGCATCTTCATGTTGACAGTAGAAAACAGTGACTTCAAGAAGCTCGGGAGAGCATGTACAGTATGCTAAACTTTATCTCTAAATCAGAGATACTGTAAATTGGATGTGATGACTAGCTCCATCATGGCACAGCAAAGATTTTAGCCTAATTGTCCTAGGATTTAAAATAATGTCTCCTTTGAGTTGAGCTAATGTCATGGTGACCTCATGGACATAGCCATGTAACTGTCTTGACAAAGGTAAGCGAGTGGTTTGCCATTATTGTCTTCCAATTTTTTTCTTCACTCCACAGTCTAGCCTAGATTTTCTAGGGATTTCCCATCCAAGTACTAACCAGCATTCTGAGAGCAGCCAAAGTTAGCTCTTACTGCAGTACAAAACTTTAATGCAGGTGACTAGCTGTTTATATGAATCCACAAATACTGGCATACTTATATTTGTTTCATTGTCTCTGTGGCAACTAAAGGCAGCCCCAGTGGTTTCTCTTAGCAGCAGCAGGGATTTCGGCCTGGAATTCCCCATGTAATTAATTACAGAGCTGATACCAAGCAGAGAGCACTATTACCTAATTCATAAAGTATGAATAGCATTACTTAGCCAAGAGGGGCTGTTCTCCTTGTTAGCATTCAGAGGGTCAAATGAGTGTACATGTGAATCACTCAAATGAGTGTACATTTGAATATCCAACAGGATATTCACAATAATTTTGTGTTCATGGGTTTGCAAGAGTTGAAAGGAAAGTTGATTCATCTCAATCAGGAAAGGCAATCTGCATCCCCAGGGTCGCATATTGCCTTGAAATTATTTATTTATCTATCTATCAATCACATTTATATCCCGCCCATCTCCCTCGCAAGGAGGGACCTCTGTCCAATATTACCTCTGGCCATAACTGTGGAAAATGGCAACATAATTTCCTGCTGTTTTGGGGTATGAAACACACTAATCTGAAGTCAGAGTTTTAAATTAGGTTTAACATAATGAAACAAGGAAATCCCGCCTCTCCCCACGTGCACAACACAGCCCCACCTACTGCTGAGGTTAGCTGTCCATTCCTGAACTAGGGGCACTTCCATACAAGTTCTTACGAACACTCACTCTGCTGCAGGCAACTTAGTTGGCTACAAAAAGGTGACTTAGATGGCTCTGAAGTAGCTGATCACCGATAGCAGGGGAGTTAGTTCTTGTTACCAAAGGGCAGATTCTCTTGCTCTTCCCAAAACATGGTTTATCTTAGTATCTTACGATATTTTTCTAATTGTAAATAAAATGCCATTTGTAACCACTTACTATAATTAAACAAGTAAAATTGCTTTTGGTCAGGGGTAACAACTGGTAAGTGAATGGAACAGGAGATATACACAATTTAGATTTAAGTATGCACAGTCTTCCTTCCATCCATTAGCAAGCAAAGACTTTTTAAACAAGCTGAACGCTTAGTGTTCAAAAGTTCCATTTTCTTGCCCTGCACGGAAACTGATGAAACAGAATCATATCACATTCATTATTGCTAGGCAGTGGTTGCTATACATACACTTAGGAAATAGGGCAGCCTGAAGGATAAAAGCTCTACAAATAGTATTAAGATGAAGGTAAAATAGTATCCTTTAAAGTTGTGGGGAGGGGCGAGAGAATGGAACACCACAAATCAATTCCTTCAAGACAATTTAAGGGGGGACTTTCGGTGGGAATATGACCGACTGAGCAGCTGTCTGCGAACTCCGCGGACAGAACTGGCAGTGGAGGCTTTTTTGGGGGGGGGGGGGGGGCTCAGGCAGGCTTTTTCCTGAAGCCCCGAGCTTTTTCATGAATAAAGAAAAAGCTCGGAATCATCCCATCTGCCCTCCAGCAACGCCATCTTGTAGCCAGAGAATCGCAAACAGTGTTCGCGACGATCCGGTAAGAGACGACAGGAGGCGGGGACATCACCATTTCCAAGCCTCGCTGTAGCCTTAAAGGGACATTAGGTTGAGCCACCCCATTTCTACATCACCCAATTTATATATTTTTTAAGTTTATGTACCCCAAGAGAGGCTTTCTACAGCAAGAAGTGGAATCTCTTGGTGCTTATCGTTATTTCTGGATTAAATTTTTAAAATCTTTTTAAGTTTTGGCTTGTTTTCCCATTTAAAGACTGAGGAGGACTGGGATAAATAATTGCCTCCCCGTTATTATTTTTGTACTGAATCTGAAGGATTTAATATTTTCCTACACGTTGAATCTGCTGTTTTGGATCTCGTCTTCTGTTCACTTTCCCTGAGAGCTGCTTGTTAGCACACTTTCCCTTGTCTCAATTTTATTCGGAAACTTCTTATTAACTCATTAACTCCTATCTGCGCGAGTCAGGTATCTAGGGGGCGCCATAATCTACTGCCTGAAACATGGACGATTTCAAGGAGGTTCTCTCAGAGTTCCGTTGTGAGCTTAAGCAGACCTACAAACAGGTTTTGTCTGATTCCTGTCAAGTTATTCTGCAAGATATTCGGGACATTGCGGAAAATATTTGCTTTAAAATGTGTCAACTGGCTGAAGATGTTATAGAAGAAGTTCAAGATTCCAACAAAGATAAAGATGTCTCTACTGACAGTGAGACTGAAGTTTTTATTGAAAGTCCAGATCAAGACTACATTCTGGTGGTGAAGGGGTTAAAGGGACAGTCTGGGTTACAGATTGTAAATCGAGTTGTTTTTCTTAGGGAATGTTATGGGAAAGAAGAGGTTGTGTTCTGTGGGAGGTTTTCTGCTGAGAACTCTGAGCTTCTAAGGGGGACAGTTGGGCTGTTTGATTTCTGCATGAAAAATCCCTTGTGTGTAATATGGAGATATGTAAATGTCTTGGTATATTTCGAAGTGGGGTAAAAATTCAAGAATGCTTAATTGGATTGATAATGAGGCTTTTATGATTTCATTTCTCTTTAATGATTTGGATTAAGATTTATTGGATTCCCTTTAAGGTTTGTTTGATTTTTAAGATCTATAAGGTATCTATAAGGTATAATAATAATTGCTTGGTTTTTAGGTTTAATGGGGTTAAGATTGTTGCAGTATTATTAATTATAAAAGTAGACAATTTATATGTTTTTATAATTTTATATATATATATATATATATATATATATATATATATATATATGACAGAAATATATAGAATAGTGGTAGGAAGGAAATATTTCAATAAATGTTTTTTGGGGGAAGGAAGTTGATTTAGATATTTATATATTTATTTTTTTCTTTGTTAATATAAGGGGAAGGAGCAATTGCATTTAGTGATTTGTATATGTGCTAATGGAATGATTTATAGAAATAATGTGATCTTGATGTATTGTCGAAGGCTTTCACGGCCGGAGTTCGATGGTTGTTGTGGGTCTTCCGGGCTGTGTGGCGGTGTTCTGGAAGTTGTGGTTCCTAACGTTTCGCCAGCATCTGTGGCCAGCATCTTCAGAGGGCAGGAGCACAGACAGGAGCTAACTCTCTGTGCCCTTCTGTCTGTGCTCCTGCCCTCTGAAGATGCTGGCCACAGATGCTGGCGAAACGTTAGGAACCACAACTTCCAGAACACCGCCACACAGCCCGGAAGACCCACAACAACCAATGTGATCTTGGTTTGATATAGAGTAAGGGATTGATTATGGAAATTGCTGTATATTCTTGTTGAAAGTCAGAAGTCACTTCTTTATATAATCTTTTAAAAATTCTTTTTCTTGTGTTTCACACTTTAGTTTTTTTTAGTTTTTTTAGTTTTTTGTAGTTTTTATCTTTACTTCAAACTTAATAAAATTCTTGTTATATAAAAAGTAAATTTAAGGGGTACAAGTTAATAAAAGGAATGTGTAGTATCCAAGATCTCTATTCTTTATGAAAGAGGCTGGCAAACTTTAAGTACCACTCTTAAACCACAGACTGTGGTTTAGGAGTTGGCAGAGATTAGTTGCCTAAAGTGGAGGACAGGAAGGCCTGGAGTGCTATGGTCCATGAGGTCACGAAGAGTTGGACACGACTAAACCACTGAACAATAACAAGTTGCCTAAAACTGCTGTATTATATGACATACTGTATATGGGGCATGTGAGTTCAAGCACAGCACTAGATACAAATATGAATCTCCATAGAGTACATACTAAATCCCAAGGTTAAGGAAAATAAAACATTAAAGTGTGAGTTTCCTATTTGTACCTACAAACACACACACTTTTTCTCCTGGAAATCTGTATACATTATAGAATTTATTTATTTATTTATTTTAGTCCTCACTTAGCACCTATAATTGGGACCAGCAACTCTGTTGCTAAGTGCCGCGGTTGCTAAGCAAGACATCATGTGACTGTGACTTCTGATTTTACTGCCACCTTCTCCATTGACTCTGCTTGTCGCAAGCCAGCTGCAAAGCACACAAACGGCAATAACATGACCACGGGACGCTGCAATGGTTGTAATTTCTGCTGGTTGCAAAGCACCTGAATGTTGATCACACGACTGTGGGGATGCTGTGACGGTCATAAGTGCAAGGACTGGTTGTAAAGTTACTTTTTCAGCACCATCGTAACTTCAAACTGTCGCTAAATGTGGTGGTCGGTAAGCAAGGTCTATACTGTATTAACTATATTTTTCTCAGTTTATTGTAATCTTCATGGGATTTTCCCTTCATTTTTCCCCCAAAGAGCAGCCCTTTGAGACAGGTTGGGTTGGGACAGTGGCTGGCTCAAACTTACCCATCAGCTCCATGCTCAAATAAGACCTGGAACTCCGTTTCCTTGGTCTCACTTCAACACCACACTGCCTTTCCTTTTTTTCTATGCTGCTTTCGCTGCTTTCTCTTGCCCTTTGCCTGGTTACTGTTCCTGACAACTGTTTATTTGTAAGTGACCAGCAATCCTGGTTACTTCAGGATCAGGAATGGAATCGGGGCAAGGGAGATTGAATTCAAAATGGCAGGTTGCCAGTTTTCAGCAATTGTGGTTGCAAGGAACATTAGAAATTGCAAAACGAGGTGGGGAAAGATTTCAGGGGCACACAGAAACCTGGACCCACAAATTGTCAATCTCCAAATTAAAGATTCCAAATGTACCCATGACAAGAGCTGCCACATTTAAGACAGTCATGGAAATAATTAATTTGACGGCAGGTGAGTACTTGTGGCAGTCTGCAAAAAACGGTATCTGAGGGCTATAGGCAGGTTATAGATTTTCCCACTTGTTTTATAACCTGGAAACACTTGATAGGTCTGCCTCAGGGCAGAAAGAAACTTTATTTTGAAAACCTTCCTCTTATGAATCTTCTTTAACCAGGAGTATCAGGTTACTCTAAATAGTTGGTGCAAGAGTGAAAGAAATAAAGATGTGAAATTTCAGATGCATTCAACTGATCTCTGCTGGAACAGAATTGACTAGTTGCATGTGGTTTTTTTTACCTAGGAAGAAAACTCTTTAAGTTTTTAAATGATAGCAGAGGATAAAGAGATGCAGAAAAGATAAGGAAAGCCAATGCAGTGAACTGCCAACTGAACAAGATGACGCAACTCTGAACTTGTCTCTAACCCCAATAAAACCTGAAAGACTGGTGCAATAATGTATATGCTCTGCTGCTGCCACCTTCAGGTCACTCTAGGAAAAAAGGATTAAATTATTTCAGCCCTTGAGTCTGACTATAAGAAAATCATGAATCACCTTTGCTGAACAAAATATTTCTATATACAGTTGCAACCGAAATTATTCAACCCCCACTGCAAATCAGGTTTATTGTCAAAATTTACAGACTTTCAGCTGTTTGCAATGAACAAATCAAACAAAAGCAATTGAAATAGCTCAACACAGCGAATGCTTCAAGTGGTGTCCCCAAATCCAACTGAAAATGCAACTTATGACTTCTCCAGTCTCAAAATTATTCAACCCCCTGAATAGAATCCGACACAGCAGCACACATACAGTTCAGTATGCAAAACAGGTATTGTCTCAAGCACACCTGATGCAACTAATCAAGGGCTTCATTAGTTGCACCAGGTGTGCTTGAGCTGGAACACATGAAATACCTGAACTGGCTAGGGCAGGGCTTTCCAAACTTTTCACGTTGGCGACACACCAATGGCGGTGCGTGAAAACCTGGAAGTGCCGCCGCCGTGGGGCTTCCGGGTTTTCACACACAGTGGCGGCGGCGGCCTGGTGTGTCGCGCAAAAACCTGGAAGTGCTGATGGCCTGCCGCCACTGCATGCGGCAGCGCGCCATCAGCACTTCTGGGTTTTCTCGCGACACACCTGGGCCCCACAGGTGACACACTATTGTGTCGTGACACACAGTTTGGAAAGCTATGGGCTAGCGGTTTGTTGAGTGTCACGTTTGACTGCATGTTAGAAATATGGCTAAGTCAAAAGAATGGTCCAAAAAGGTAAAAGAAATCATCGCCCTTCACAAACAAGGAACAGGATACAAAAAGATAGCAAAGGCACTGAATGTACCTAGAGACACCGTTGGAAGCATAGTTCACAAGTTCAAAGTTAAAGGAACAGTGGTTACACTACCTGGACGGGGCAGAAAAAGGAAGCTGTCAATGGCTGCAACCAGATTTCTGAGAAGGCAGGTTGAGAGAAACCCTCGAGTGACTGCAAAAGACCTGCAGCAAGACTTGGTGGCAACAGGCACTGAGGTTTCAGTGAGTACAGTAAGGCGCCTACTAAACACAGAAGGTGTCCATGCCACAACTCCAAGACGTACACCACTACTGGCCCAAAAGCACAAGAAAAGTTGACTCCAATATGCTCACAATCATATAAATAAGCCACAGACGTTTTGGGATTCTGTTCTGTGGAGCGATGAAACAAAACTGGAACTTTTCAGCCCGATGGATCAGCGGTATATCTGGAGGAAGAAGAATGAAGCATACGCTGAAAAGAACACTCTGCCTACAGTTAAGCATGGTGGTGGCTCGGTGATGCTCTGGGGCTGCTTTGCATCCTCTGGCACTGGAAACCTGCAGCATGTGGAAGGCAAGATGGATTCATTGAAGTATCAGGAAATCCTAGGAGAAAACGTTGTGCCGTCTGTAAGGAAGCTGAAGCTTGGGCATCATTGGACCTTCCAACAGGACAATGATCCCAAGCACACCTCAAATTCCACTAAGGCTTGGATGCAGAAGAAGTCCTGGAAGATTCTACAGTCACCTGACTTGAACCCCATAGAAAATCTCTGGTGGGATTTGAAGGTTGCAGCACGCAAACCCAAGAATATTACTGAACTGGAGGCCATTGCTCATGAGGAATGGGCTAAGATTCCTCAGGAACGCTACCAGAAGCTGGTGTCTGGCTATGCATCTTGTTTGCAGCAGGTCATAACAGCAAAAGGGTGCTCTACTGAGTACTGAAGATGCTTGCCATGAAGGGGTTGAATAATTTTGAGACTGGAGACGTCATTGTAAGTTGAATAAATGACAATTGACTAGATCCACCCAACATATCAAACTATAATTTTTATTATATGCCGCCCAGAGTCACATTCGTGAGATGGGTGGCTATATACATTTGATTAAATAAATAAATAATAATAATCCAGTTGGGTTCACCAAACAAACTACATTATGGTTAAGCTTACTACATGAACCAAACCTATTTCCACTCCAGTCCAAGTTTTTATTAGATGAATGGTACAACTGAACTAATTAGATCTCTTAGTTTTAAATAGAACAGGTCAAAGCAAGTGTACTTTTATGGCATGATTATGCCAAACAATATAATGTTATTTATTATAATTTATTGTACATAGTCTATTTGCAGTTACCACTAGTTTATATAACTGAATCCGATTAATAAGGTTAGATAAACTGGAGAGGCACTGTTTGTACAAACTGGTCAGGCATCACTTGAAAGACTATTAAAAACAAATGAACTTGTTCTTTTTAATGTTATTAGCAGCATAAACACTGTCTTAACGTGTGGTTAAAGGCATTGGATCACTCACTCGCTGGATCGTCACCTTGTTGTGGTGAGTGGGCTTGTGTGTTCCCAATGAACCCTGTGACCGAAGCCGTCGGGAGTCATGTACTCCTGGTAGGGTCACCCATGGCGGTAAGGTCCAGGGGGAGGAACCAGACAAAGAACAATCCAAGAAAGTCCTCAACGGTAGAACAGGCGGAAGATAACAAGGTGTATTGTTACAACGGCTGCGAAGGCGGATGAAGGCTGCAGCAGACAAAAGGTCACCAATCGTCATGGTATCCTTGCCATTGGATTAGAGCCTTTTTCTGTGAAGGTTGTGTGCTGATCGTTGTGCACCGATCTCCACACATAAAACAAATTCACGCACAGGCGTCTTCCAACCACACCAAACCCAAAACATCAAAAGTCCCATGGTGATTGACGAATGGCAACGGGGGCAGGACTGTGAAATCCGGAAGCTCCGAGTCATGGACCAGCACATGGGCGGTGGATACGAATCCAGTCACCCTGACTCAAGGATCGAGGCAGTTGAGTAGTTCGGCAGCTGTATCCACGACTGAGCAGCCCTATTTAGGATCCACTCTGCTCACCCCATATGGGGAGGGGGCTAGAAAAGGTGCCCTAAGCATAGTCTGCCTCATTTTCTCCCTGACTGGATTACCGCGACCAGTGGGGTCACCATCTAGCGGTCGTAAAAAACACATGAATTTTGGAACATGGAATATACGGACACTGCAAGACAATATGGATAGTGAACGACCTGAACGTAGGACTGCCATTATTGCAAGGGAGCTGAGATGTTTTAATATCGATATAGCAGCACTCCAAGAAACTCGAAGAGCAGGAGAAGGACAGTTGAAGGAAGAAAAAGGAGGTTATACCTTCTTTTGGAAAGGACTGCCTGAACAAGAACGACGAATACATGGGGTAGGTTTTGCTATCAAAAACGACCTTGTGAAGCTCTTGTCAGAAGTTCCCACTGGGATTAACGAACGACTCTCAACTCTCCGAATAAAACTTGCCAAAAACCAACAGGCAACTATCCTAAGTGCTTACGCACCAACACTAGATGCAGATGAGGATATCAAGGAAAATTTTTATACCCAGCTGGACACCATCTTATCAGAGATACCAAAGGAGGATAAAATTATCCTCCTGGGCGATTTCAATGCAAGAGTTGGGCGTGACTTTGATTTGTGGCCAGGGATCATTGGGAAAGAAGGAGTTGACAACAGCAACATGAATGGAATCTTACTTCTGACTAAATGTGCAGAGCATAACCTTGTCATTACTAACACACTCTTTTGACAGAAAAATAAATTTAAAACATCATAGAAGCACCCACGGTCGAAGCACTGGCATCTTTAGATTATGTAATTGTCCGTGCTAGAGATCGCCGTGATGTACTTCTCACCAGAGCCATGACAAGCGCCGATGACTGCTGGACAGACCATCGATTAATTCGATCCACGATGGCCATAAAGATTGTCCCTCATCGTAGGCTCCAAGGAAGAAAACCAAGGCGTAAAATGAATACACTGGCCCTTCAAGATTCTATTAAACGAGCTTGCTTTCAATCAACTCTCAAGGAACATCTGCCTATGGAACTTCCTGAAAATGTTGAGGAACACTGGATTAAATTGAAGACTTCTATTATTTCAGCCTGTGAACAAACTATCAGATACCAAACTAAGAGACATCAGGACTGGTTTGACGAGAACGATAGTGAGATTGAACATATTGACAAGAAAAGGAAAGCCTTCCGGATATGGCAAAAAGATATTAACTGTGCCGTTAAGAAAAAAATCTACGCCAGTGCAAAGGCAGAAGTCCAAAGAAGAACTAGAGAACTTAAGAACATATGGTGGATAAAAAAAGCCCAAGAAACCCAACATTTTGCAGATGCTCATGATGCACGGGGCTTTTTTAATGCCATAAAGGCCATCTATGGACCAACAAACCATGGTACAAATCCCTTACGCTCAGTAGATGGTGCTAAACTTCTAAAGGACAAAGAGTCTATTGCACTGCGCTGGAAAGAGCATTACTACAATCTCCTTAATCGTCACTCTACTGTGGCTGATGAAGTCTTCTTGCAAATCCCACAAAAACAAATAAGAGATGAGCTTGCAGTACCCCCTAGTTTGGAGGAAGTCAGTAAAGCCACTAAACAAATGAAAAATAACAAAGCTAGTGGATCTGATGGGATTCCTGCTGAAGTCTTTAAAGAAGGCGGGCCTGAACTTACACAACAACTTCATAAGCTCATCGAAAAAATCTGGATGAGGGAGGAGATTCCAGCAGACTTTAGGGATATCATAATTATCACTCTCTTTAAAAAGGGTGATAGAACAGACTGTGGAAACTATCGAGGCATCTCCCTTCAAGCCACAGCAGGCAAAATCCTGGCAAAGATCATCGCAAACCGTCTCCTATCTGTATCAGAAGACATCCTCCCTGAAACGCAAAATGGCTTCCGCCCTTCCAGGGGAACAGTGGATATGATCTTCACTGCATGACAGCTTCAAGAAAAATGCAAGGAGCAAAACCGCCCTCTGTACATGGCGTTTATTGATCTGACTAAAGCTTTTGATACTGTAAATCGTACTGCTCTCTGGACCATCCTTCTGAAAATCGGATGCCCTGATAAATTTGTGAACATCTTGCGGCTACTCCATGACGGCAACAATCCTGAATAACAATGGCTCTCAAAGCGATCCATTTAAAGTGGAATCCGGCGTTAAACAGGGATGTGTTATTGCTCCAACCTTATTCGCTATCTTCATCGCTATGATTACACACCTTGTTGAAGAGAAACTTCCTACTGGTGTAGAAATTATATATCGAACAGATGGAAAGCTTTTTAATCTTAGTAGGCTGAAAGCAAAAAATAAGGTAATTACATCTTCTGTTATAGAACTTCAATATGCTGATGATAACGTAGTCTGTGCACACTCCGAGGAAGATCTTCAAACTATCCTAAACATCTTTGCAGAAGCATATGAAAAGCTCGGCCTCTCGATTAACATTAAAAAAACCAAAGTGTTTTACCAGCAAGTTCGAACCAATCCCTCCGCAGCGCCATCAATCCAGCTTAAAGGTGTGTCTCTAGAAAATGTCGACCACTTTTCTTATCTCGGCAGCCATCTACAAAAGCCGACATTGACGCTGAAATTCAGCATCGCCTGAGCTCTGCGAGTGTAGCTTTCTCCCGAATGAAGCGTAGAGTGTTTGAGGATCGGGACATTCACAGGGAGACCAAAATGCTTGTTTACAAAGCCATTGTACTACCAACCCTTCTGTACGCCTGTGAAACATAGACCCTCTACAAACGCCACCTCCATCTTCTTGAAAGATTCCATCAACGCTGCCTCCGAAAAATTCTGCAAATTACTTGGGAAGATAGGCGGACTAATGTTAGCGTATTAGAAGAAGCGAAAACCACCAGCATTGAAACAATGATCATCCAACATCAACTTCGCTGGACCGGCCATGTTGTTCGAATGCCTGACCATCGTCTTCCAAAGCAGCTACTTTACTCCCAACTTAAGAATGGAAAACGGAATATTGGTGGACAGCAAAAGAGATTCAAAGACACTCTCAAAGCTAATTTTAAAAAATGTAATTATCAGCATTGAGAACTGGGAAGCCCTAACTCATGAGCGTTTCAATTGGAGGTAAGCCTTTATTAATGGCGCTATGGACTTTGAAGAAGCACGAGTACAGGGCGAAAGGGAGAAAAGAGCTAAAAGGAAGGTACGTCAGGCAAACCCTCATCATGACCGTCTCCCACCCGGAAACCTATGCCCTCACTGTGGGAGGTTGTGCGGATCCAGAATTGGCTTTTATAGCCACTTACGGATCCACTGTTAAAATTTTACCTTTGGAAGACAATCTTACTCGGCTACGAGTGATCGCCAATGATGATGATGATGATAAAGGCATTGGGTTAGGACAGATATGGCTGCCTGCTGTTGTCCTGGCTTGTGAACCTGCTGTCCAGATCCAGGAAAAAATAGCCACTTGGTCATGGCTGCTTGAAAGTAGGTCTCCCAGCTGGAATATTCTTGGATAGGATCAATGGTCACGAGCTATAAGAGGATTCCTCCTCCCAGCAAATCTCCATAAGGACTTCAACAACTCTTGATTTAAATTCCCAAGTGACTGTAGAGAATATTTGAGGAAGGAAAATATTTGTGGATATCTTGCAACAGGTGCTTAGAGTTAAGTTGGGTGTGGTGGATAATGAGAGTGACCTATAAGGTGATTGGTCAGTTTATATATAAATACAGAGATGTCCTGTATTCCCTCTTCTCATTTATTCCCATTTTACCTCATGTATGCTGTATCGTTGGTTTATCATGTGTTACCTGTAGAAGTGATCTGTAAATACGTATGTATATAAGTAAATAGGATATTTGATATAACTTCTGTTTGGAGTCTATTTACTGCATAGTACTTGGATCGCTGGTGCCTAGGAGAGAAGCAGGCCGCTCCATCTGCTCGCCCCGACACATACTTTGCAAACCTCCACATATTCAGTTGTCTTAACAGATTTAATTTACCAAATGGTAAATCTGGGATATTAGATGGGAAAACAGAACAGAGCAGCATAAATCAGAGAGAACTAGCAGTCCAGGGAAAGTTTAAGAATCTCCAAACAATCCTTTTCTGTAAATGCCACTCCCCGCAACATTTTGATTATTTCAACAAAGACTGAACAGTATTTAAACAGCATTAAAGAGGTAACATATTGTAAAGTCAAAGCCAAAGATCAGAGGTGCTTGAGTGTGTAAATCACATTTCAAAAGAGTTTAGCTTTCTGCAGACCAAACATCTGTTCTTCCACTGAGCAATAGCCTGCTTCCCAATACATATAACAGGGGCAGAATTGAGAAGCTAAGATTGGGAGATGAAATCCCATAGCTTTAACTGTGTCTAGTGGCCATGACTAAGCATTGGGCAATTGGACCAATAGATGGAAATGATGCATTATTTGCTATTAACTCATCACTACCAGGAAGTTAGAAAAAATACTAGTGAAGGATTGGATCCCCCCCAGGAATGGAAGCAGAGAGAAATCATGCGTGTCATCATATATTGCATCAAAGGCACTGTCCAAGAGATGCGTATGACATAGGAAAATTTCTCACTGGGGCTATAATAGTATTTGATGAAGTCCGAGATGCTAGAGGGGCAAGGGCAGCAATAGATATTTCTTCACCTAGGAAGAAAATAGTGCCTTCTCGCTATTTAGAAAATGTAATAATCTCATAACTAAGCTGCTCAAAAAAATAAAGGGAACACTGAAATAAGACATCCTAGATCTGAATGAATGAAATATTCATATTAATTACTTTGTTCATTACATAGTTGAATGTGCTGACAACAAAATCACACAAAAAGCAATGGAAATCAAATGTAAGCAACCCCTAGAGGTCTGGATGTGGAGTTACACTCAAAAATTAAAGTGGAAAAGAACACTACAGGCTGATCCAACGTCGATATAATGTCCTTAAAACAAGTCAAAATGAGGCTCAGTAGTGTGTGTGGCCTCCACGTGCCTGTATGACCTCCCTACAATGCCTGGGCATGCTCCTGATGAGGTGGCGGATGGTCTCCTGAGGGATCTCCTCCCACACCTGGACTAAAGCATCCCCCAACTCCTGGACAGTCTGTGGTGCAACGTGGCGTTGGTGGATGGAGTGAGACATGATGTCCCAGATGTGCTCAATTGGTTCAGGTCTGGGGAATGGGCGGACCAGTCCATAGCATCAATGCCTTCGTCTTGCAGGAACTGCTGGCACACTCCAGCCACATGAGGTCTAGCATTGTCTTGCATTAGGAGGAACCCAGGGCCAACCGCACCAGCATATGGTCTCACAAGGGGTCTGAGGATCTCACCTCGGTACCTAATGGCAGTCAGGCTACCTCTGGCGAGCACATGGAGGGCTGTGCGGCCCCCTAAAGAAATGCCACCCCACACCATTACTGACCCACTGCCAAACCGGTCATGCTGGAGGATGTTGCAGGCAGCAGAACGTTCTCCACGGCGTCTCCAGACCCTGTCACGTCTGTCACATGTGCTCAGTGTGAACCTGCTTTCATCTGTGAAGAGCACAGGGCGCCAGTGGCGAAGTTGCCAATCTTGTGTTCTCTGGCAAATGCCAAACGTCCTGCACGGTGTTGGGCTGTCAGCACAACCCCCACCTGTGGACGTCGGGCCCTCATACCACCCTCATGGAGTCTGTTTCTGACTGTTTGAGCAGCCACACGCACATTTGTGGCCCACTGGAGGTCATTTTGCAGGGCTCTGGCAGTGCTCCTCCTGTCCCTCCTTGCACAAAGGCGGAGGTAGCGGTCCTGCTGCTGGGTTGTTGCCCTCCTACGGCCTCCTCCTCGTCTCCTGATGTACTGACCTGTCTCCTGGTAGCGCCTCCATGCTCTGGACACTACGTTGACAGACACAGCAAACCTTCTTGCCACAGCTCGTATTGATGTGCCATCCTGGATGAGCTGCACTACCTGAGCCACTTGTGTGGGTTGTAGACTCCGTCTCATGCTACCACTAGAGTGGAAGCACCGCCAGCATTCAAGTGACCAAGCCATCAGCCAGAAAGCATAGGAACTGAGAAGTGGCCTGTGGTCACCACCTGCAGATCCACTCCTTTATTGGGGATGTCTTGCTAACTGCCTATGCTTTCCGCCTGTTGTCTATTCCATGTGCACAACAGCATGTGAAATTGATTGTCAATCAGTGTTGCTACCTAAGTGGACAGTTTGATTTCACAGAAGTGTGATTGACTTGGACTTACATTGTGTTGTTTCAGTGTTCCCTTTATTTTTTTGAGCAGTGTATATAATGCAATATATCTTCTTTGACATACCAATTCTGAGAACAAATCCAAGCTTATTTATTGATGAAGGAGGAAAATAACCATGATTAAAAGAAAGCCTCTTCTCGTTTCTGTTCTTATCATCAGTTTAAGAAAATGTCTTGGATGGGTTAATCAGTGCTTTCCAAAGTCCCGCCATTGGCAACACACCAATGGCGGCAGAGTGGCGGCGTGCACGGCAGCCTCGTGTTTCGCGCTAAAACCTGGAAGCGCTGATGGCGTGCCACGCCATCAGCACTTCCGGGTTTTGTCGCGACATACTAATGTGTCGTGACACACAGTTTGGAAAGCTATGGGTTAGATTGAAGTATCATATATATACATATACAAACCTCCAATCAACTGCACAGCTGGATGGAAGATTACAAGACCCCCACCAACACAGGCAGGACAAGCCAGGGTATATAAACAAGACAGCAAGTTCCACTCCCTTTTCGCACTGAAGATGTTGCCTAGCCTGGCAATGAAACGTCTGCATGAAAACAACAAGGCTCAGAGAGCACCAAGGACTCCACAGTTCAACCCTGAGCTACAAATATTCTCTTCGATTAGTATCATATATTGCAAAATTGTTATAATGGTGTGATATTGTGAGAAAAAGTGGTAGCAAAGAATATTTTCCCCTGGTTTATTTTAAGGATTAAAAGAATAATACAGTGTCAACCTTGATATATGCTCTTTGTCCTCAGTAATCCTATGATAATACCCTAATGAATACAAGCTCACTGTGGCTAAGAAGTTAACTTGCTCTCAACTGGTCATATTTTGGAAAACGAATGTAATGTTGTCTTTTATCCTGTCAAGGAAGGGATCAGGAAGATTTTTGTGATCCACACAAAAGTGTTTCCATTGCATCAGCTGTGACATAGAGAGAGACTTTTTGGATTTCACATCACTTTGGCTACCCTGGCAGTCTTGTTCTACAGGACAACCTGTGAAAAATAAAGAGGAAGGAAACATAAGCCGGTGAGAAATATTCAACACTACTTGAACATTTAGAAATAAAGACGTGTATGCCTGTGAAAAAATCCCTTTATTTGAACTCAGGTACTCTAGATGCATGAGAGAAAGAGCAAACCATGATTAAGTTAGTCTTCTCTAATCTGACATCCTGTTTCCCAGAGTGGTTAACAGAAGACCAACAGTCCTCTCCCATTTTTTCTCCCTGCAACTGGTATCAACTGACTATTGTATCCAGTAGACATCAGACTAGTAGATTCTGGTAGCTTATTTATCACAACTTTGATAATCCCCCTTTGAAACACAGAGGGGTCCCACTGTTTTGCAGCTCTAAAACTCGGGATTGCATGATGAGTAGCGGTGGCAGGATTTTCTATGTTTTGGGGGCTCAATAATAAGTAAGATACAGCATATATCAGCCAAAATGTCTACTTTTAAGAATCAAACTACTAAACTGAAAAAGTAACTAAGTATTCCAACCCAAATCTCTCCAGTGATATCACATTACCCATGGCCCTGCAGCCCTCGGCATCTGAAAATTGTTTTTGAAAGTGCAGCTGCTGGCTGTAAAATGGCTACTGACTCTTATTTTATCTAGACTAGTGGCTGTCATCACATCTGGAACATCAAATTCATAATTGATCTAAGCACAATGTGAAGAAATATTTCCTTTTGCCTGCCCTGAATCTATTACCTATAATTAAAACCAAGTTAAGTATTCGCACAGAATGACATAGGTTTCAACCCTCCATAACGAAACAATATATTAATATCATAAAATTGCTCATTAAATCCACCAATCCCAGCTTCTGCAACAGGGGTTTGATTGCCACAACTATGCAATCAAAGCCGCGATTCATGTGAAAAAAGGTGGAGCTTTGATTGCATGGTTGTGGCTGACATCTTTACTTTTTTGACCCCCCTCCTTACAGGCAACCATTATGCAATTTGGACAGGAAAAAGCACAATTAGCACTAAAACTGTAACCCATGTATGAAATCAGAGAGGAGCAACTCAAAAAAGGTCACCTTGATTATCTTTCTTTCCCATACAGTTACACGCCAGCAAATCATGGGTCACACAGTTGGAATCTTCATGCAATGTAAAGAGGTTTTTAAGTTCTTCAACAGAAAAACGGATATGTTCGGATCCCTTGGAAAAGTCTACAACTGCCCCAGAGAGACCCTGCTTACTGATCTGTCTTTGATAGATTTTCTCCTCTATTGTGCCTGCATTAAAGGAAGCATATAAACATTCATTCACTTCCTGAAAATCATGACCAGAAATAGGCAACAAGTATAAATTCAAGAATGGTTGAATCCAAAGTTACTTGGTACTAATCCAATGGGGAAAAAAGCATTACAATTATGATGTAACAGACCTGTAGTGAGTAGTCTGTAAATATGCACCGTATGCCTCTGTCCATCTCTCCACACTCTGGCCATTGCCTACAAGAGAGAAAGAGGCAATAAAAATGATTGGTAAGGCCTTCCAGCTAATATGCTTGGCAATATTATTTCACTGTGTTTGCTTATTTAATTTTGTTTCCTAAAATTTGGTTGCCAGATCTTGCTACAACCAAGCTCCTGTTTTACTATGAGTGAGTTAATGAAGAAAACAAGGAAGATGTAATTTTTTGCAAGATTTTGATTGATTGACTAATTATGTGCCATCAAGTCAGTGATGACTCTTAGCAACCACATAGATTGATTCTCTCCATGACGATCTATCCCTAACCTGGTCTTTCAAGTCTTTTAACAGTGCAGTCATCGCCACTGTAACTCAGTCCATCCACCTTGCTGCTGTTCGTCCTCTCCTCCTCTTTCCTTCCATCTTTCCCAGCATTGTAGATTTCTCAAGAGATGTTGCAAGTTTACTCAAAACTAAATGGGTTTATCCTTCAACTAAACACCAAAAGTACAGGTGACATGAGAATTCCATTAGCAGGACATCTCAATTTCTTTTATTTTCTTGTTTTTCCTCTCCCCAGAACATGTATGTTGGGAAGGATTTGAATGGAGGCTGAAGCTGAGAAGGTTTAACCACCTGATAAAAATCAGTGCTTCTCACTGGAATTTCTATTCACTACAAAGAAGAAAAATATATAATGCCTTTGCTAATAGAAGCATCAAGGAAGGGGGGAGTTATACCAAACCTACAACATGAATGGTTAAAACTGTCACTCCATGACATAGCCCCACTCCAATCAAGACTCCCCACACCTGCAGTTTGCAGAAGGAAGTAGGAAATCTCAACTGAAGGAACTTTTAACTCTCAAGTGTTAACAACAAGGAGGGCTCAAACTGAGAGCTCCAACAAATCCCCCCTGCCCGATTTTCCACATATTTCACATACCCCACAAACTTCACACGTAGAACTTGGATGGGTACAGAGTGGTGAGCTTCACATTCATTTGCACATGTAAAGGCTTCCCTGTGGGCCCTGAAAACACAGGGTTCCAGGAAATGTGGGGCTCAGAGAAAGCACCCTTGCTACATTTTTTTGTGTTCTAGGCCTATAGTCAGAATGGTAGATGTAACCCTGGGGCTGGAGCTACTGAGTATAGTCCCATTTGCATATAAACTACCTACTTTCATGGGTGACTGAATAGGACATTAGAAAGACTTTTAATATCAGTGGAACCCAATGTCATCGTTGGGTAACAAGTTCATTAGGATCAACCACATCTTAACATTGATTCCAACTGCAACACACACAAATCACCACAATTTTGCAAACTGGACTGCCAAACTTACAGATTGACATTTCCTTTATTTTCTTCTTTTGAAATGACAGAATCTGTACTTTTTTTTTCCTTGTCCCCTCACTATTCTTGGGTAGAAAGCCATGGAAATGCACATCTCCACATGACCAAGGCAATTTTTCCCCATACATCCAGTTTTCACACTGACTTTTGTCTTTACCATAGGTAATCAGCAGCATGAGGCAATTATAAAACAGAGGCTGCTGGCCACTATGTGAAATACTAGCTGGGATTCAAAGAGCAACTTTATGACTGGTCTTACACTTCATGTTTTCTTAACCACAATTTACTGAAGAAACCACAATTGGCTGGGTTCATACAACATGCTAACTTCTAAAGAAGCAACTCACATTCTGGTTTAATGCAATGTGTGAATCCCTGCTTATAGGTCAAAGGGCTGGGCATCCCTTGTAACATTCATTCCTTTCTTTAACAGCAGGTTCCAATACCAGAGATCATCCATTGCTTTTCAACGTACTTCATTTTCAAAAACAGCTTGCTTGGAGCTGTGAGGTGTGCAAAACTAGTTGCATAACTCTTGGGCTCTATCCAATATTTGCTGATACAAACAATACTGTCTAACAGGTTTTCCTTACTGCTGGCACCACTACTGACATTTTTTTTCACCTGGTGAGAACCAGGTGTCATTAGACAGATGTCTATGTTGCAGGACAACAGAACTATCAAAGGACAAACAGCAGGTAAGATCCAATTGAGCGCCTATGTTTATGAAAACACAACAGCCAGGATCAAAGACAGGCAAAAAGGTTTGATTTGTGTCGCAAATGGCAATCAAATTCCATTTTACACTAGAACATAATAGCTTTAACATAGTTATGGGGGTTACCTGGAACCTCACTTCTATGTAGGCCAAGAGTACATAACTACAGCCTTCATGTTTGTCAAATCTATGAACATCTGGTTATGAATATTAAGACTGACCCATATAGCCATTATTTCTGTTTATTTGCTTTTGCAAATGGTAGGATTTTCAAAAATAGTGTCTAATTTCTGAAATAGATGAAGGGGGAAATTAAAAATCCCAAAAGATATGCCAAAACCAAAATAGCAAAAGTATTTTTTCCCTTAAATTCTATTAATGTAGGCAATGTATAATAAACTAACAATATCCCATGAAGTTAACAAGTGTATAAATGGCTTGGTTCAAAGCATGATTCAAAGATGTAATGGAAGAGGAACATTTAAGCATTTTACTTTATTAAATGATCTGCATAAAGCATATAATTCTTGTTTTCTCATAGCCAAAGTTTCCTCCTGTGCTGCTACTTATTCCTAAAATTACTCTTGATAAGCAAAAGCTTGACTGATTAAAGAAAATGTTGAGCATCCCATATGCAATTTCTTCTAAGAAGTCAACCCTTGCCTTAGAAATAGCAATTTCACTCATATTGGCCTTTAATAAATACGTATATTCACCTATCTAAATAGGTTTATGTTATTAAAAGGACTTCAGTTAATTATGATTTATGCTAATAACTCTGCAGTCCCAATATTAAAGAATGTAACAAACCTGAATATCAGTTGCTGGATTCCAGTCAATATCATACAGGATTAAATGAGATGCTCCAACAAGGTTCAAACCTACACCTCCAGCCTTTGAACTTAACAGAAAGATGAAGGCTGAGCAAAATTTACTATTGAAACTGTCAACAATCTGTTGCCTCTGGGAGACAGGGGTGCTGCCATCAAGTCTGGTATAGGAATATCCACAACGTTTGCACACTTCTTGTAGTATGTTCAATGTCTGTGTATAGTTAGATACCACGACGACTCTGTAAGCATGGAATATGGAAAATATGTTATTAACAAACCTCATCTATGTTGACTGATATTATTCCCATATCAGTTTTGTTTGCAACTTATGTTTATAGTACAATAAACAAAATCTTTCAGTTGTGTGACAGGAAGTACCAGCTGAATTATGGACCAACATTTATTGTGTAAAAGTCAATTATTATAAAGGAGATTGTGCTGAGGGGAAAATGTACCACATAAGTTTTGTGTACTTGTTATTTATTCATATGAAGGACTGAACACTGGAAGTTTTAAGCAAAGAGAAGATGTCATTAAACCAAGAGTGTATAGCACTGGTGCCTTAGTGGATAAAAAGTACAATAGCAAAGAACTAAATTATAAGCCATGATGTCTCTTGTTTAATCCAGTATCTGTCATTAATTCTTCAAATGGTCTTTGACAAGCCACTTATGAGCATTTTGATTCCACCCAGAAGTCAGAATCATAACAGCTGAAAAAAGGCCTAAAGTGTAAGATCCAACTACACTCAAAAAGTGCATCCAATTAAATCTCCTTCCTACCTTTCTGAAGGTCCGAGTTCACGAATTGCTGCCAGCATCTGCGTCAGCACCTTCAACTTTCCTGAGTCATTCTCAGAGAAATTTGTCTGAGCACTTTCTTGAGAAAAAATATCACGTAAACCATCATAATGGTTTGGTTGATCTCGGTTATCACAAGAAGCTTCAGATTCTTTCTTCTATGGAAAAGAGAATTTTGGAAAAGTTTGCTGGCTGTTCTAATGACATTCCAACTAAAGCCAGGTCCACCCTTTCTGCTTGCTCTGTTGTCAGGACACACCACCCACTATTTCCTGAATGCAAGAATGGACAACATCCTCCTCCTCCACCTACTCTGAGCCCATTGCAAATGTGTCTCCCGACTATGTTTTGAAACTTTACTTCAGAAGTTCTGTTTTCCATTCTGATGCATCTTAAGCCCTCCCAAGCAGTTAGTCTACCATCTTCATTCCAGTCCAATGATATCCCCAGCTCTGATCACCTACAGCGCCTGGCACACCCCCTCCTCTCCAGCAGCTGGTCACTGCCCTGTATGGCTCTTTCATCCTGGGCTGCTACGTTCTCAGCTGGTCAGCAGCTTCCTTTTTTTCTCTTCCAGTTGCTCTAATAATCGCCCATAAAGATCATGAAGTCTGGTAAAGTCTCCTAACCATTGTGTTTTCCCCACTTCTCCTATCAGTGGGAGAAAAGTGTTCTAACCTTACATCTCCCAGTTGGTACTCTTTAAGTTGCAATGTGGCACGTTGGAACAAAGCTGTAGAGTTTCAACAAATACTGTTTCTTGGCTTCTATGAACTGAACTATCCATTCTTTGTTGCCACACAGTTTCTATAGACCCCCAGTGGAATGAAGGGACAAAGAACATCCTGTTCTGTTTGCTTTAATCATTGTAGCATTCAAGCAATGATGGTACAACTGGGAGGGGGTCAGGGAGGGAAGAAGGGGGCTATGTTAGGGCCAAAGGAGAGAATGTGGGAAGGGGGCATGAAAGCATCCATGGGCACAAACCTCTGGAAAAGCAACAAAAAATAATGGGGATAGTGAGAAGGAAGCAATTCCAAAAAGGAAAAGGAAAAGGAAGAGGAAGACCATACAAGAGCTAGCCAGTGAGGCTTGATTTCCCTGCATGGACAGGGAAAGAAGCAGGGGGATAACTAATCAAGGCCTGCAGTGGCCATGGTTTGGACTGAGCACCAGCCCAGCCCACCACCAAACCAATGTGACACAGACTGGAATTTTCGAAGTTGGTTTTAGAAAATGCCAAAAGCAATATGGGAGAGAAACAGCTCAGATTGCCATGCCAAATTGCCACAAGATAGTCCCATGCTTTTCAGTACACACATATACACATGTGCACATTTTTTAAGGAACTGTTTTGGAAAAAGTAACACACAGTCTAGCCACCTTTCTTACTCTGAAGTAAAATCAAGCACAAATTAAGCCATCCTTGCGGAGTGCAGGCAAGGACCACCTGAAAAATGGCATTTCTATCTACCAAATGTTTTACATATCCATTTCAATTGGTTATGTGCCATTCAAGACATTTTCAACTCCTAGAGACCACATAGATTTTCTCCATAATTTCCATATCCCTATGAGGTACTGTCAACCTTGCGAGTTGGTCCAGACAAGAAGCACACCCAGATGAACTAACTCTACTTTATTGTAAGGTTACATTAACAGAATCTTGCAAGTCTGAAAGTACATTTCTCCCCCATTGCCTTTACAGCCCAAGAAACTAGGGAGGGTCCCTTCTGAGATGTTTGCCATGCTCCCCATTCCTTGTGGGCTCAGTTGCCTCTTATCCAACCATTGCCCTGGCTGTGGCTCTTCCCCGTCTCCCAAGGTCATTCCCACATACCATTACAGGTACAAAATCCCAAGTCAGAAGATTGGGCTACCTATAGTACCAAATATGGTCAGCCAAGTATGCTTATGCAATGTTCCCAGTTCAACACTTCATTTATTCTTAACTGGTACATAGCTGGCCATCTTTCAATAGATGCACATAATTTATATCATATTGATCTTGCAGTTGACCTTTCAGTTGACCTTGCAAGTTCATATTTATTTCTTTGCAAATATGATTCTATTGCCAGATGATTCATCTGAATCTTTTGTATTTTATTTTTTAATCAAATTTTGAAAACATCATCTTGCTACAGCATTATTGTTTTCAGTTTTACTGACAATTAGGAATATTTATACTGTTTATTGATTTTTATGATGAACTATTTATTGGCATATCATTGTGATGTTGGATATTGATGTTTGATTTCTTTATTGATTGAAAGGTCATGTATGACTTTTTCATGGAACTGTTATTGACCCCTGAGTCCTTCTGGAAAGAGCTGGTTGGAGAAAGCAATGCTTATTTTAAATCAGATCAAAATCTGTAATGATTGTAGACTTAAATGCCCACCAAACAGATTGTCTAAGGATCTATGTTCAAACAGAATTCAATATGCATTCAATATGCATACCTGTATTGCTTTCAAGAGAAGGCAGGGATGGTTGCAAAGTTTTTTCAAAGCCCCAATGCATATTAAATGTGGGCTACTCTCCAAACGTCCTTGTAGGCAAGATCTAACAACCTGAGAGTTTAATAGAGCTCGATAAAGAGAAAGCTGCAACAGTGCTGGACGACAGAAAAGTATACTCTCCTTTTTGGGGGGGAGGAATTTGTTGATGACCTCTTGTGTTCTTCTAAGAACGAAGAATCCCGTTAGATGCATGAGCTCTGCTGCCCTTCTCTCACCTAGATCAATTTCTTCCTAGGAAATAAAATGGATTATCAAATTAGTTCATATGAGTCAATTTCCTGCCAAGGCCCTCTATTCGTTCTTGCTTACCATCAAAAGGTCTCTTCCTTCACATAAGCCTCCTTAGAGTCTGGAACCCTCTCCATGACTCTCCTCCCTCTTCCCAATTCATGAATTCTCCTCCTGGTGTTTGCCCTTGCACTCTTGTATCATTTTCCCTTTCTCTGGAGTTCAGACAGAACATAAACTTCTAATTAGAAATCCCAATGAGTTAAATAAAGTTTTTATGCCTAAATTATTGGGAATAGGATGACAGTCCAAATTACTGTTTTTAAATTTTATATTTCCTTGCTCCTCAGATTTGCACTAAACAATTTTGCCATAAACTCAGCATCTCCTCAATGTCTTAATCTGATTTATTCTTAAATTTGTACCCTGCTTTCCTAAGCAATCAAGGCAGCTTAGAATAAAACTAAGTACAAAATATAAAACTTGACTGCTGCAAAATCAATACATTTATTAAAATCACTATAATTAAAACCAATTAACACCTAAAAAGCTTGGTGAAATACTTTTTTGCCATTTTCCAAAATTCTGGGAGGGTTTTTTTTTGTTTATTCGTTCAGTCGTTTCCGACTCTTCGTGACTTCATGGACCAGCCCACGCCAGAGCTTCCTGTCGGCCATCACCATCCCCAGCTCCCCAATGGTTGAGTCCGTCACCTCCAGAATATCATCCATCCATCTTGCCCTTGGTCGGCCCCTCTTCCTTTTGCCTTCCACTTTCCCTAGCATCAGCATCTTCTCCAGGGTATCCTGTCTTCTCATGATGTGGCCAAAGTACTTCAGTTTTGCCTTTAATATCATTCCCTCAAGTGAGCAGTCTGGCTTGATTTCCTGGAGTATGGACTGGTTTGATCTTCTTGCAGTCCAAGGCACTCTCAGAATTTTCCTCCAACACCACAGTTCAAAAGCATCTATCTTCCTTCGCTCAGCCTTCCTTATGGTCCAGCTCTCACAGCCATAGGTTACTACAGGGAATACCATTGCTTTAACTGTGCAGACCTTTGTTGTCAGTGTGATGTCTCTGCTGTTAACTATTTTATCAAGATTTGCCATTGCTCTCCTCCCAAGAAGTAGACGTCTTCTGATTTCCTGGCTGCAGTCAGCGTCTGCAGTAATCTTTGCGCCTAGAAATACAAAGTCTGTCACTGCCTCCACTTTTTCTCCCTCTATTTGCCAGTTATCAATCAAGCTGGTTGCCATAATCTTGGTTTTTTTGAGGTTTAACTGCAACCCAGCTTTTGCACTTTCTTCTTTCACCTTCGTCATAAGGCTCCTCAACTCCTCCTCGCTTTCAGCCATCAAAGTGGTATCATCTGCATATCTGAGATAGTTAATGTTTCTTCCAGTGATTTTAACTCCAGCCTTGGATTCCTCAAGCCCAGCACGTCGCATGATGTGTTCTGCGTACAGGTTGAATAGGTAGGGTGAGAGTATACAGCCCTGCCGTAATCCTTTCCCAATCTTAAACCAGTCCGTTGTTCCGTGCTCTGTTCTTACCGTTGCTACTTGGTCGTTATACAGATTCCTCAGGAGGCAGACAAGATGACTTGGTATCCCCATACCACCAAGAACTTGCCACAATTTGTTATGATCCACACAGTCAAAGGCTTTAGAATAGTCAATAAAACAAAAATAGATGTTTTTCTGAAACTCCCTGGCTTTCTCCATTATCCAGCGGATATTGGCAATTTGGTCTCTAGTTCCTCTGCCTTTTCTAAACCCAGCTTGTACATCTGGCAATTCTCGCTCCATGAATTGCTGGAGTCTACCTTGCAAGATCTTGAGCATTACCTTACTGGCATGTGAAATAAGTGCCACTGTTCGATACTTTGAACAATCTTTAGTGCTTCACCTTTTTTGGTATGGGGATATAAGTTGATTTTTTCCAATCTGATGGCCATTCTTGTGTTTTCCAAATTTGCTGGCATATGGCATGCATGACCTTGACAGCATCATCTTGCAAGATTTTAAACAGTTCAGCTGGGATACCGTCGTCTCCTGCTGCCTTGTTATTAGCAATGCTTCTTAAGGCCCATTCAACCTCACTCTTCAGGATGTCTGGCTCTAACTCACTGACCACACTGTCAAAGCTATCTCCAATATTATTATCCTTCCTATACAGATCTTCCGTATATTCTTGCCACCTTTTCTTGATCTCTTCTGCTTCTGTTAGGTCCTTACCATCTTTGTTTTTGATAATACCCATTTTTGCCTGGAATTTACCTCCGATGTTTCTAATTTTCTGGAAGTGGTCTCTTGTCCTTCCTATTCTATTATCTTCTTCCACTTCCGCACATTGCTTGTTTAAAAATAATTCCTTATCTCTTCTGGCTAACCTCTGGAATTTTGCATTTAATTGGGCATATCTCCCCCTATCACTGTTGCCTTTTGCTTTCCTTCTTTCTTGGGCTACTTCCAGTGTCTCAGCAGACAGCCATCTTGCCTTCTTGGTTTTCTTTTTCTTTGGGACGTTTTTTGTTGCCGCCTCCTGAACAATGTTGCGAACTTCTGTCCATAGTTCTTCCGGGACCCTATCTACTAAATCTAGTCCCTTAAATCTATTCTTCACCTCCACTGCATATTCCTTAGGAATATTAGTGAGCTCATATCTAACTGATCTGTGGGTCTTCCCTATTCTCTTTAGTCTGATTCTAAATTTTGCAATAAGAAGTTCGTGATCTGAACTACAGTCAGCTCCAGGTCTTGTTTTTACCGACTGTATAGATGTCCGCCACCTTTGGCTGCAAAGGATGTAGTCAATCTGATTTCGGTGTCGACCATCTGGTGAAGTCCATGTATATAGTCATCTTTTAGGTTGTTGGAAGAGAGTGTTTGTTATGCACAGTGAGTTGTCTTGGCAAAACTCTATCAGCCTATGTCCTGCTTCATTTTGTTCTCCCAGACCATGCTTGCCTGTAATTCCAGGTGTCGTCTGACTACCCACCTTAGCATTCCAGTCTCCTGTAATGAAAATAACATCTCTTTTTGGTGTATTATCCAGTAGGTGCTGCAGATCCTCATAGAACTGATCTATTTCTGCTTCTTCAGCATCTGTGGTTGGGGCGTATATTTGGATCACTGTGATGTTAAATGGCTTACCCTGAATTCGAATTGAGATCATTCTATCGTTTTTTGGATTGTATCCAAGCACTGCTTTAGCCACTTTATTATTAATTATGAAGGCTACTCCATTTCTTCTGTGGTCCTCTTGTCCACAGTAGTAGATCTGGTGGTCATCTGATGTGAAGTGGCCCATCGCAGTCCATTTCAGTTCACTGACACCCAAAATGTCTATATTTAATCTTGACATCTCACCAATAACCACATCCAATTTGCCCTGGCTCATAGATCTTACATTCCAGGTTCCTATGGTTTGTTGATCTTTAGAACATCGGATTCGTCGTTCACCACCAGCACCGTCAGCCGCTAGCCGTCCTTTCGGCTTTGAGCTAGCTGCATCATCATATCTGGGGCTAGTTGAACGTATCCTCTGTTCCTCCCCAGTAGCATTTTGACCATCTTCCGACCTGGGAGTCCCATCTTCCGATGGTATGCCGACATATCTCTGGTTGAACTGATCCATTTAGTTTTCACGGCAAGAATACTGGGGTGGGTTGCCATTACCTTCCCCAGGGATCGTATTTAGTCTGACCTCTCTGCCACGACCTTCCCGTCTTGGGTGTCCCTTCACGGTTTAGCTCATGGTTTCATTGAGGTGCTCAAGCTCCAGCACCACGACAAGGTAACGATCTCCTTTGCTGGAGTCTGGGAGGGTAGGGCCAAACAAAAAAAAGGGGTGTTGTGGCTCAGCGGGTAAGATGCCAGGTTTGTTGATCGGAAGATCACAAGTTTGGAGGTTCGAGACCCGAGACCCGCGTGACGGAGTGAGCTCCCGCACTCGCCCCAGCTCTTGCCAACCTAGCAATTTGAAAGCATGCAAATGCAAGTAAATGAATAGGTACCACTTTGGTGGGTAGGTAACAGCGTTCCGCGTGTGTCATGCCGGCCACATGACCATAAGCGTCTTCGGACAACGCTGGCTATTCGGCTAACAAACGGAGATGAGCACTGGCCCCTTCCTTGGAAAGAGTACTTCATAACTTGGGAGCCATGGATGAAAAGGTCCTCTTCTATGTACTAGATAATTAAGGTTTTGGTAGCAGAGAGCTTTCTCTCCCTTTTTTTAGCCTTCAATTGTTACTCCTTGTAACCATAGTTATATAATAATGCAAGCATAAGGTATGCATTGCCTCTCACAACAATCAATTACTTATTCCTCAAATAGTAAAGAAACACTGTACGTCTCTTAATTTTTATGTAATCAATCAGTAATCTCAAATTCCAGTTGTAGTGCAACAGACCTTAGCTGCTGAAGATTCTCGTGATCTGAGAATAGACTCCTCGTACAGTTTTTTGTATGCAGACAAAGGACCAAGTATTCCAGGATTTACATATTCTATTAAAGCATAAAACTCTTGCAGATCGTTTTGTACTGGAGTACCTTGGGAGGCAAAATATAACTTAGTAAATACAAGAAAACTAGTTTGGTGTAGTGGTAAAGGCACCAGACTAGAAACTGGGAGTTCTAGTCCCGCCTTAGGCACAAAACCAGTCACTTCCTAGGGCCAGTCATTCTCTCAGCCCTAGGAAGCAGGCAATGGCAAACCACTTTCAAAATCTTGCCAAGAAAACTGCACGAACTAGTCCAGGCAGTTGCCAGGAGTCAAAAACTGACTCAAAGGCGCGCGCACACCCCCCCAAGGACCTCCTTCCCTAATTAGATTTCTATTCATTTTTTAAATACCACAATATACAGGATCAACAAATCTAAAATTCTTATTTACTGTAACTTGAACATCATTTTCCTGGACTGGGATGCCCTCCGTACAGTCACTCATGCCCTTGTCATCTCCCATATAGACTATTGCAATGCAGTCTACATGGGGCTACCCTTGAAGAGTATCTGGAAGCTTCAGCTGGTCCAAAATGCGGCTGCGCGCGCAGTTATGGGTGCTCCAAGATCAGCACATGTGACACCTCTGCTGCGCGAGCTGTATTGGTTACCAGTTTGCTTCCGGGTCCAATTCAAGGTGTTGGTTGTCACCTTTAAAGCCCTACATGGCATGGGACCAGGTTACCTGAGGGACCGTCTCATCCCCAGAACATCGACCCGCTCCACCCGGTCATGCAGAGAGGGCTTGCTACGGACTCCGTCTGTAAGAGAATTCCATCTGGCGGGGTCCAGGAGGTGGGCCTTCTCTGCAGTGGCACCCGCCCTTTGGAACATTCTGCCCCTGGAGGTGAGGCAAGCCCCCACACTCCTGACCTTCCGAAAACAATTGAAGACCTGGCTCTGCCACCTCGCTTGGGATGGGAAGGGTAATAGCTCCTCTTGGGGTTGGCTTGCACCATAGAGTTCTTTTAAATATATCCTCATAGCCTCTTGGATTTTATATATTTATATCTAATTTATTTTAGAGTTGTTATATTGTATTTTATGTTTTTAATTACTAACTTTGTTGTAAACCGCCCAGAGTCCCCTTTGTGGGGGGAGATGGGCGGTGATAGAAGTTGGACAAATAAATAAATAAATAAATAAATTTTCAGGTCACACTTCAACTTTGTATTTGTATACCCAAGCACATAGCCCATTTTCAGATGTAATCCTGAGAATGTTTTGCTTTGTTTCTAGCAAAATTCTTCATTGTAACAAGCACTTTTTGTATTCTCCAAAAGCTCTTGGCAAGGGAAAAATGATATACACACCAGTAAGAATAATTCTTCTTTCACAGGAGAGGCTGAGAAGAGCAGCAGTTGTTTTAATAGAACTGTTTTTCAAACGATGACCTTCATCACAGATGACAAGGCTGAATTCTGTCTTCTGAATTTGGTCCACAGACCGTAGAAACATCTCATAACTAAGGATCAGGACTGAATAAAGGGGGGAATTGATGAATTCTTCCACTTTGTGATCCTGAAGATCATAAAGAGAATTGAATGTTTTGTGGGAATGGGAAGGCTGGCATTCTAAATAAAAATCTATGCCTAAATACAGTATGTCATACATATACACTTAAATGCATGTATTACTCAGAGTTAATTTATGAACATTCATTGACAAATCAGACAATTTATGAACGTTCATTGACAATAAGATGGGATGACTAGCTTAGTTTAGACTACACATGATTATTTTTCTGCTGCATGCCTCCAATGACTAGTTTCTACTTCTGAAAACCAATGGAAAAGACTTCTGCTCCAATATCCAACTTGGGGACACCATTAGGTTCATTTCTTTCCTGTCCACTTTCCTACCAACGTTAACAATCTACTAATAACCATCGGACATTTCAGCACCTACAGTATTCCCATGCCACTGCATCTAGGAAGAAATGAAAAAAGAAAAATGTCTGTACTATCACAAGCACTGAAAACAATCAGATGTTTTCAACCAGTTGAGTTGCAAGCCTGGAGTGGCCCCATTCATTTGACTGCCAATGGATCATTCATACACTCAGTTGACTTAACCACAGTTTGTTAAATTAGCCCCAATGGCTGCTCATAGTGCTAAGCCACAGTCTCCAGGTTGACAAACTGCATTAAGCCCAAACAAGTAAGACACATTCTGGCTCAGTGCTTCATGTGAGCTCAGGAAGTGGATGAAGAGAAAGAATGTAAAGTTACATTTAGATTATATTGTCCCACAGAGTGAAGACAGGGCTCATGACAATGAAATTAAATTAAAAGGGTTCCATATAAATATTTATTTGCACAATAAATAAATAAAAGATGAACTGAACTTCATCTAAATATCTGGGAAGTATCTAAAACAGTTATTATGGACATGCATCTAATTCCTTCCTTCGTTCACCTGATCAACTAAGAACACTTTGATTCTCTCGTTTCCCAACCATTTTTGAAATTCCTTTCCCCAGTTCTTCACCAGACTTCCAGGAGTAACTATCAAGGTTCGTTTTATTACAGGCTTGCATCCATAAGGTCCTTGACGCAGGAGTGTCCAGATGAGTGAAATACACTGCAGTGTTTTTCCTAAACCCATTTCATCTGCAAGAATGGCACCAAATCTACTGCTCACTCTAAAAAACAGAGAACAAAGAAAAAGAAAGTGATTATATTGTTGATATATATATTTTAAAAAGCCTTGGCCATTTAATGGAACATCATAGGCATCTATATTGTTTGGCAATATAGCAAAAGAGTTTTTATGTTCACTGAGGATGGATTAGCTTTTTCACTTAGTAGATTTGTTGTTTTTTTACTACACCCTGTCTGTACAACAAATAATGAGAGAAAATTAAAGGTGATTGTTGATGGTTATATTTTCAAGTAATGTTATTCATTTTTTTACAGGTTATATTTTGCTGTGCTTGTACGCTGGTTACATTGATTGAAGTGGCATAAAAGTACTTGCAGTGAGATAGATAGATAGATAGATAGATAGATAGATAGATAGATAGATAGACAGATGAGAGAGAGAGAGAGAGAGAGAGAGAGAGAGAGACAGACAGACAGACAGACAGACAGACAGATACATATACTCAGACATGAACTCAGAAGGGTTAGAGAAAGAGGCTGCAGGTTACAGCCTTCCTTCACTCAAACTGTATCATTGAGAAAATATGCCGAACTCACCCACTTGAGTTTATTACAATATTATATTTTAGGTGAGGGATTTTTCTACAATAGAGTGTTCTGCTTGATAAATGAAGTTTGAAGGAAGGGGGCAGAGAATATGAAAATCTGAAAATCCTAACCCTAACCCTTAGGTGGGCTGATAGGTGATCCAGAAAACCCAAAATAAACATAAATGTTTCCTTCATGAAACTATAGCACGCCTTTCAATATTATCTGCATTATCTTCCAAAACCTCCACCAAATTTGGCAAAAGCTCTCCCATCTTTTGGAGAAAGAATAACCAAGCTATTGTTGGGTAAACTTAAACCAATAGAACTGCTTTGTGTCCTTCCCTGTGGTGGATGAAGTCCCTAATTTGGTTGCAGAACTGAGCACAATAAATTGTGTGGGATTATTAGGTCACATTCACATCATGCTTTTAATTTTGCTATAGAGTGGTCTCACCAGCTTCCCTGTTACTATACAACATGTTGAACAATATTGCTAATTATTTCTCTGAAGGCAAAATTTTCCAGTGGAGAAGCTGTTGCATTATTCATGAATAGAACCTTCACTCTGCAAACGGTCCCAAGACAATTCAACGAAAGATCTGCCAGGGCTCCACTGACTTGTTGCTTGTATCCTCTGACTTCTAAAGGCTTTTTGCAATATATTTAAAGCTTGCTTGTAATATGCAGGGATGGAGGTGGGAGAGACAATTATCTCTGTCAAAATCATAGGTAGAATCAAAAGTTTAAAAACATCATAATTATAGGATTTGGAGTTTTCAACCTAACTAGATAACAAATAACTTCTCCCCAGCCTTGATCTCCTTGCTTTCTACCCAAGAGAGACAGAAAAAGCCCTTGTAGAAAAGCTTTAACAAAGCTGCATAAATAAGGTAAAAAAGATAGACTCCCTCAAGTCGAGTCCAATATCAGGTGACAACATGGACAAGATGACAGAGTTTTTTTGGCAACAATAAGGAAACAACTTGCCACTGCCTTCTTCTACAAAGTTGTTTGGCTCATCCAGTTTCAACTCTGGCATTTCCTGCTGGTCTGTCATCCAAATACTGACCAAGTCTGAGCCCGCTTAGCCTTTTTGAGATCAGCCAAGATTAGCTAAGTATGACCCCCTGGGCTCCAATGTGCCTCTGTGACTTTTTTTATCATTCAGAAGGTCTTTTAATTAAAAAAAACCCCTAGAAGTTGGAATTCTGGAAAGCAAAGTACCAGCTTCCAATATCATTTTTTATATCCAACAATCCTAGCGTTCTCCCATGGCTGCCATTTTGTAAATGGAAAGGCCTCCAGCAGTAATTTTGTGACACTGCCCACAAGATACTCTGGAAATGCCAGTTGTGCCTACCAGCTCAGAAAGATGACTTATCAGCTGCTGTTTCCATAGGTCAGATAGACCAAAGCTGACAGGTACATGCTGAAGCAAATGTCCTCCCTTGACTGTATTTAGCTGCATTGTACATCTTTGTTCATTTGGCTTGAGTTTTCTTCTTTGGGAAAGATGGTATGCAGATTTTATACAAACTAAGAAACCACCATAGTTCTTATAAATATAAATACTATATTATAAATTATAAGTTTTACATTATAAATATTATAAATTATAATAATTATAAATTATAATAATTATAAATTATAACATATTTATAATTATTAAATTATAAATATTATAAATTATAAATGCTATAGGAATAGGCCACTGTTGTTAACTGTAAACTGTAGATAGGATGATGCTGAGAAAAAGGTAGCTTGCCAAGGGACACTTAGCAAAGATGTGATAAAAACTGGGCAGGGGCAACGGTTTTCAATACTATAAAAGTGCACTATTGGTTTGCCTTCAGATATGGCATTTGCTATAGATAGCTTTTCTCTCCAAGAGGAGCATTTGAAGATGCAGGAATCCCTAAAGGAGGACTTTCTCCAAAATGTATTAGGCTCAGAATCTTCCAATCTTCTGAAAGATGGGAGATGTAAATCAAAAAACAGAAAATCGTACTCTTCTTACCTCATTCCCATCACACATTCATAAAGAAAGAGAATTCCTTCTCGCTGATGTGGGCGAAGATGGCTTGCGATGTAAGGATCTACAACCACATCCACAACAGGCAAACCTGACTTGTTGAACAATCGCTGGTGACTTGGGCACGGATATGGCATAACTAAGGAATCTTAAATTTCAAACATAGGCGGTGTCAGTGCAAAAATATTGCTTTTTAAGCAAAACCAACCCGTTTTCTAGGTGAAAGACAACCCCCCCATTTGCCAAATTCAAACCAAAATATGCAAATAAGCCTACCCTTTTAATCCTCAAATTGACAGAGTAGTTAGTTAACAGATAATTTGCAGTGTCATGTAAACAGCCTTTGCTGAGGTGTTTAATTTAATATTAAACAAAGGAAAAATGTTTATAGCAGGTATTCGGAAATACCTCGTGAAATTCATTCAATAATTTCTTAAAATGAAATCCACAAAACCATCATTTGCTCCGTTGTGTAATGAATGGAAGATATATACTCTAAGGCCTGTGAAGCAGGTCCCATTCATGGCAAAATAGCATTTATCCTGATTTAATTGGAAATGTTATTCCAACCGTAACTGACTGTGCTCTGAGTAGCAACCTAAAGCAAAATGAGTTCACAACTGACTAGGAATTACACTTGTTTGAAGAAGCAATTACATTTCCCAGAATTCTTGATCACCAGCTTTGGGTCTGGAATTTATTTCTGGAGGACAATAGGTTGCCTACTCATGAGCTATTGGCAAGTTTCTTATCTTTGCTGCCAGTGAGATGGCATCCAATCCTTGGGGGGGGGGGGGATATCCTCTACTTGTTCAGTTTAGATGATTTCTGTTTTAAGATATGTAGTTTTTCAATCCCTCCAGATTTCATCATATCCACAGTGCCTAGTTTTGTTTACTGAGATTATGAGAACAGGAGAAAAGGGTTAGATTTTGGTTACCTAATTCACCCATTCAACTAGCTCAGCCTTTCCCAACTGAATTTCCTCTTTATATGTTGAGGCTATGACTGGAGTGAATTCCAATATTCTGAGTGCAACAGTTTGAGGGAGCCTGAATTTTATTTGGATTACTAATTCACCTCCTTTAGAAGAGGATAAAACAGAGGTAAAGACATATTAAAGCAGATAAACTCAAAAATAAATCCTTACTTGGAGCAAATGGATCATGACGTGGTTTATAGTTAGGGCAATTTTCTTTAGTATTGGATTTGCAAACATTTTTGAAAGGGTTACAAAATCGCTTTGCAGAAGCAACTGGGGAATTCCAAACATCCTCTGTGGCCTCCAGACCAGACTGAAAGCACTTGCCACTTTTAAAATCCTCTTCCAGTATCACACCCAGCACTTCAATTTCCTTGCTTCCAATCATCAGACTTTGACCTTCAGTGAGATTTTCTAAGTCTCTGATTTGATATCCAGTGCCTAAGAGAAATTGCAAAGGCTATGTTGAGATGTATGGATGTAAATGAATAAAGAAGAAATTTGGCCAAGTACATCTTACAATTTTAACGAAGAAGACGTTATGGCCATACCGCGCAAGACCCAAGGCCAATTTTTTCAACTAAAAAGCTGAATACTGATGATTGTGAATATCTTTGATTTGATTATGATTGTGAATAAGGGGGCATGGTGGCTTAGCGGGTAAGACGCCAGGCTTGTCGATCGGAAGATCGCAAGTTCAGAGGTTCGAATCCCTAGCCCTGCGTGCGGAGTGAGCTCCCGCACTAGCTCCAGCTCTTGCCAACCTAGCAATTCGAAAGCATGCAAATGCAAGTAGATTAATAGGTACCACTTCGGTGGGTAGGTAACAGCGTTCCGCGCGTGTCATGCGGCCACATGACCGTGGAAGCGTCTTCGGACAACGCTGGCTCTTCAGCTAACAAACGGAGATGAGCACCGGCCCCTAGAGTCGGACACGACTGCACAAAACCTTTACCTTTTTTTACCATTAAAAAAAGGCAAACATTAACCCTGCATTTTGAGAATATGTGGAATCAAAATCAGTGACTCAAGATACCATTATATGACAATACACATTTGATGCCCAAAGACACACTGCTCCAAAATACAGATTGCATGCTAGAAGCCTTCCAGGGATCTAGCACTCATGAGGGCTGGGAAAAAACAAAGATTCTAACCCAAAATTCACAAAGAATAGCCCATAATTTGAACAGACACATTCCTGAAAATACCTGACACCCTCCTTTAGTTCACTAAATGAATTTCTAACTTATCCAATCCTACCAGGCAAAAGAAACAAAAAAGGCCCAAAAGCTCGATTAACAAGTTAATGAGTAATGCTTGAAAGCTAGCACTCGTTGCTAGGCAATACAGTGCAGGAAATGGCTGATCTCTCTTTTATTTATGATTGTGTTAGCAGCACCAATTGTTATTTTTCTCAAAACAAAGAACTTTGTAGTACCTTAAAGACAAACACTTTTATGGAAATAGTTGTGGGGAATGGGACACTGTGCTTATTGCATAGATACGTAAGTTTTGTTTGAAATGTTAGAGACAGTCCTTTATTTGGCAATTCATTGCTATCTAACAATACCTTGTACAGATCACCTCCCACCCACCACCCACTTTTCCTCACCACTGTAATCTATCACCCTTCCCTAGAATAATGCTATTCAGATGTAATAGGCTTGAATACCCTTGACTCCAAGCCAGCATGCCAGTTGGGAATATTGACAGTTGAAAGTAAGTAAGTAAGTAAACACACACACACACACACTTGTCAACTGAGAATTGAACTTAATGCATCTGATGAAGTGGACTTTACTAGACAAAAGACTATATCAAAAGACTCTGGTGTTATAAAGAAATGGCTTCCATGTATGCCTTCTTACATACTGTTTTCTTGCACATTGCTGTGCGGGGGATCTTTATAAAAACTTTTAAATATATAAATCATTTGCAATTTCACTGAGCACATGCAGACTCAGTCCCCTCGGAACTGGGATTAACTTGCATATACATAAATGTAGGGAGGTGTGTTGTGGCTATGACAGATGTTAAATTCCATTATTTATCAGAAACATTCTTAAAAGGCTAGCAATAAGAAAAAATATAACCAGACTGAAACAGAATGTAGTTTGGGAGGAATGTGCATGTGAGAGAGAGAGAGAGAGAGAGAGAACTGGTGGAGTAATATTCTGGGTATGGAATGACGTTCTGAATATGGGAGTGTTCAGGACATATCTAATGGTAGGACAGTACTTTGGCTTTGATTCAGAAGACGTGTTTCAGGACAGGTGGCTCATAATATTATTTTCAAAATCCTCCTTTTATTGGGAGATTTCTGTTTATTCCTTCCTTTTTAGGGGATAGTAAATATACTCTACTCATGCACAAGGAATTTCAGAGCACATTGAGGGCATTTTTCATTCACTACTATTTAAATCTTCCATCTGAATTTGCCATCTCAATCCCTAAGCCTGAGTCCCCAACCCACTTATGCAAAGATCTAACCATTGCCATTTTCCCTCTCACTTGACCATTCCAACTCCACTTTGGCAATCACCGGATGTGCTGAAAGTCTATTTCCACCACCCCAGCTAGCATAGAGAATAGCTGTAATAGTTGGAGCTGATAATAATTGGGGTTGTAGTCCAACACATCTAGAGGACACAAATTCCAATTACCTTACATGGCTATATAATATTCTAACTATCTAAT
The DNA here is from genome assembly GCA_023362775.1 of Charina bottae. Taxonomy (NCBI): domain Eukaryota; kingdom Metazoa; phylum Chordata; class Lepidosauria; order Squamata; family Charinaidae; genus Charina; species Charina bottae. Next base: position 149,705,423 of record JALMGJ010000003.1, on the reverse strand, counting down.
AAGAGATAGATAATTCCTTTAGACATTCACAGAACCTTAAGCACTGGAAGAAGAGGACAGCACCCTTGAAAGGAGAAACCATCTCAACCCAAACCAGATCTGCCATCTTCTGGACCTGTGTCTTAACACCACTTATTTCACATACAGAGGTGACTTTTACAGACAAAAACACGGCTGTGCCATGGGTTCTCCTGTGTCACCCATTGTGGCCAATTTATACATGGAAGAAGTGGAGAAGAAAGCACTCAACACATTCCAGGGAACGGTGCCCACCCACTGGTTTAGGTATGTGGATGACACCTGGGTCAAAATCAAGGCCCAGGAAGTACAGGCCTTCACGGACCATATAAACACTATAGATGCCAACATTAGCTTCACCAGAGAAGACACCAAGGACAACAGACTGGCATTCCTAGACTGTGAAGTCCTCATTGGGACCGGTGGCAAGCTAGAAATAGGGATCTACAGGAAACCCACACACACAGGTCAATATCTGATGTTTGACTCCCACCATCCACTGCAGCACAAACTAGGAGTCATCAGGACATTGTCACACAGAGCAGAAACCATCCTGTTGAGTTGGACTCTATTAAACCCTCCTTCTTATGAAATGTGTGTGTGTTCAGCAGAATGTATGAACTGTGGATGCCATGGAAAATCTTAATTAGGGACAAATAGTTAATCTCTTCACAAGAAGGAAGTCTCGATTGCATCCACCACTGTTTATCTCTTCACACGAAGGAAATCTTGATTACATCCACCTTTGTCTGTTTCACAAATCCCTGTGAGATAACCACCTAACACCAGACCTCTCCCCTCCTCTTACGTAAATTCTGGGATATTCATAATAAACTTGTGACATCTGTAAATTAAATTGTGATATCTGTAGAATCTTGACCTTTACACTATCGTTAAGTCCTAAAAGACCTTACTGTATATCCTGTGTGATGTATGTGTTAAAGATCAGAAATGTATAAATGTGGATGTCTCCTTTTGTTCGGGGCCCTCCTTTTCAGAGGAGGTTGCCCCCTATTACTTGAGCTCAATTAAAAGGGTTATCCTATTTCTCGTCTTGGTGTGAATTTATTTTGGGTTCTTCGTACCAAGTTAAACGTGCTTGGACACGGGACCAACTTTGGGTCCAACAAAATTGGCGACTCCGCTGCCGGGACAAAACTTGGTCTCAGGACTTGTGGTTCATCTAACCCAGCGCGCATTCAGAAATTTTTCTGAAAGGGTTTCTGACCGCTCTCCTGGGCTCAAAGACGAAGTCCTGAAAAAAACCGAGAAATAGACAAAAGAAACTTCCAAAAACTGCCACCGCTGACAACAGTCCACTGAAGACGGGTAAGATACCTTCTGTGTTTGTCTTTGTCCGAATCCCATGAGCCTAGAGGGGGCAGTGAGTGGTCTGGGAGGGAACCAGAGAAGTAGGACAAAATAGGGTCTGCGCAGACTAGACAAAAGGGACCGCAAGGGTCAAAAGGGAAAAATAAAAAGTTATGCAAGGTATCTGACCAAACCGGGGGTTCGAGTCCCCTGCAATGTTTGGTCTGCCACTTTGGTCATTTTGAAAACCCAGAAATGACAGTGGAAAAAGTGAATCATGGACTAAGGCAACGGAAGGCATTTGGCCAAAGGAAGGATCAATTGACTACAATGTGCACAAAAAAAATAAAAAAAAAATAAATTAGGAGACCTTGTGTCGACATTTGGGGAGGAAGACCGGGCTTATTATAATTTATTTTGGAAATTATGGGATGACGATCCCACTAGAAAACAATGTGGCTTTGAAAAAAGGGCAGATCGAGGGAAAAGAGAGCTGCATCCTCCATCGTGTCCCTGTGTTAGTAATAATGTGGGCAGTTATGTAGGGTCCATTTATCCCTCTCTAAAGAAGGAAATGCCTCTCCCCCCGTACGTAACTCCCAGCGCCCCACCAGCCAGTTCCACACCCTTGCTCCCTCTATTAGAAGCAAGAAATAGTGGAGGAGGTCCGCGGAGTTTAATTCATGCCCCATTCTCCACCACGGACCTATATAAATGGAAGGAACAGTATGGAAGCTACAGTGAAAACTCAGCTAAATATGCAGATTTATTCTCCTCCATCTGCTCCACACACAATCCAACCTGGCCAGATATACAACAGATGATGGAAGTTTTTCTAACTAGGGATGAGATAATGATGGTTTTTGCAAAAGCCCGAGAGGAGGCAGGGCGCCGGGCACAGCCTAATGCACAACCCCCGGTTAATGCTGAGGATATTTTTCCCGAAACAGATCCCCTTTGGCGCATTACTGATGTCACTAGCCCTCACCTAACTAAACTTAGGCAATACCAGCAAATAGTGGAAGAAGCGCTCCGGGTAGGGATCCCTAAGCAAAAGAATATAGGAAAAATTTATGAGATTTTCCAAGAACCTAAAGAAACCCCAAGCGCGTTCTTGGATCGAATCCAAGAAGCAATGAAAAAGTACACCGACCTAGACCCAACGAGTCCCGAAAATCGGACCATGGTCAATATGGTATTTATTGGGCAAAGTGCCCCTAATATTAAGAGAAAGTTGCAAAAATGGATGGAGGACCAGCCATGGACACATCCATGTTACTTGCATCAGCTTATAAGGTTTTTGTAAACCGACCTCTGGAAGAAATAAAAACCAAGACTCTAGAGGCTCGGAGAAATGCTGTCTTTCTAGCCGAAGCCCTAGACAAGAGGGAGCCGTCTAGGGGTATGAGGGGTGGGGCGAACGGAAGATCTGGGCGAGGAGGATTTGGTGGGGGTCACGGAAGTGTAAGTGGAAGGCAGGGAATGTCGAAAGAAGGAAGGAGAGGAAGGTTGGATAGGAATCAATGTGCTATTTGCAGAGGGTACGACCATTGGCGGCGAGATTGCCCCCAACGAAACAACCCAGGGTCTGACCCAGCCCAAATACACTTGATAGAAGAAGAGGAAGAAGACTAGGGGTGCTCAGGGCAAGGTGGGGCTGGCCCCCACCTTGCAAAACCCCCCGAACCCCTAGTGAGATGCAGAGTGGGGGGGGGGGGAAATGGATGGATTTTTGGTAGATACTGGAGCAGCTAGGTCAGTTGTGAATAAACCAATAGCGGATTTGAGTAATGAAAAGATCCCGGTTATTGGTGCTGAAGGAAAGCAAATGGAGTCGTGGGTATTACAGACTGTGGATTGCAAACTAGGGAAGAACCAAGTTAAGAACAAGTTTCTGTACATGCCCGAGTGCCCGGTTCCCTTGTTGGGGCGAGATATCTTGTTTCGCCTAGGGGCAGAAATCTCTTTCAAGGGCCAAGAAATAGTGATTAGAACAAAACCAGAGACCTCTTGGGTCATGGCATTGGTAGAAAAACAATTTCAGTTGGGGCAAGGGCTATCAGAAGTGGAAAGTGCGGTGAAACCATGGGTGTGGTATACGGGGGTGGCAGGAAGATCTGTAAACACTTCCCCCGTCCAGGTTGAACTGATGCCAGGGGTTGCACCCGTGAGCATTAGACAGTATGAGATTTCCCTTAAAGCGCAAGATGGCTTGGAACCGGTAATAACTGATTTTTTGGAGCAAGGGCTAATCAAGAGAGGATCTAGCCCCTATAACACCCCGGTGCTGCCAGTTTTAAAACCAGATGGCAGTTATAGGTTTGTCCAAGACCTTAGAGCTATCAATAAGATTACTGTGACTCTTCACCAAGTGGTCCCAAACCCATATACCTTGCTGGGACAAATGCCCAGAGATTTCACCTGGTATACGGTCTTGGACCTGAAGGATGCCTTCTTCTGCATTCCATTGGCAGAGAAAGTCAGAGGGTGTTTGCTTTCACTTGGAAGCAAGAACAAATGTACTGGGCAGTTTTACCGCAAGGGTTCAAGAACAGCCCCACAATATTCAGGACAGCCCTAGCAAATGATTTGAGGGGGTGGGCCCCCCAACCTGGTACTAAGGGAACTCTGCTTCAATATGTAGATGACTTATTATTAGGAAGCCCGACTAAACATGAGTGTGTTCAAAATACCATAAGCCTTTTAAATGACCTGGCAAAATGGGGTTACAAAGTTTCTAAAACAAAAGCACAGATAGTCCAGAGAAAAGTAAAGTATTTAGGATACTACCTTGAGGATGGGACACGAAGTTTGACTCCCGAGCGCATAGGGGCCATACAAAACTTGGCCCCTCCTAAAACTAGAAAAGAATTGAGGGGGTTCCTAGGAACGGCTGGGTTCTGTCACATCTGGATCCCCAATTTTGGGGTCCTGGCTAAACCCCTCTATGAGAGTTTGAAAGGGAAAGACAGTGAGCCTTTAAACTGGGAAATGTCTCACCAACAAGCCTTCCAGGAAATGAAGCGGGCTTTGTCAACCGCCCCCGCTCTTGGTCTGCCAGATCTGATGAAACCCTTTACTCTTTTCGTGTCAGAGACAAAGGGGGTGGCAAACGGGGTTCTGTCTCAAAAACTGGGAAATTGGGAAAGACCGGTGGCGTACTTCTCCAAACAAGTGGATGGGGTAGCGCAAGGTTGGCCTGCCTGCCTACGAGCGGCTGCAGCAGCAGCGCTCCTATTAAAAGAAGCAGAAAAAGTCACTTTCGGGGCAGCAATCACAATAGAGACCCCACACATGATAAAAGATCTGTTGGAAACAAAGGGGGGGGGCTGTGGTTGACTGCAGGAAGGATGGCTAAATATCAGGCGGCATTACTTGACCCAACTAAAGTTACCCTAATACGGTCAGACCGATTCAACCCAGCTACCCTCATGACTAAACAGGAGTTGAAAGCTCCCATGACTGTGTGCAAGTGATTGAAGAGGTCTATGCCAGTAGACCAGACTTAAAAGATCAGCCCCTGCCTGCCTCAGAGGTGCAGTTTTACACCGATGGCAGTAGCTTTGTCTCTGATGGGAAACGAAAAGCTGGTTATGCAGTGGTGACTCTGAAGGAAGTGATAGAAGCCGAACCCTTGCCTGTGGGCACCTCGGCTCAAAAAGCAGAGCTTATTGCTTTGAGACGGGCACTGGAGATGGCTAAAGGGAAAAGGGCCACCATATTTACTGACAGTAAGTATGCTTTTAACGTAGTCCAAGCCTTTGGGTCAATTTGGAAAGAGCGAGGACTCTTAGATGCTAGGGGAGAGCCAATTAAATATGGATCTGAAATTAAGACTTTGCTGGACTCCGTTAACTTGCCAAGAAAAATAGCTGTGGTCCACATAAAGGGCCATGGGAAAGGGAAAGATGCCCATACTCAGGGAAATGCAAAGGCAGATAGGGCGGCAAAGCAAGCAGCTTCATTGCCAATAGACCGGGCACAAAGGATCTTGTCCCTCCTGCCTAGTAAAGACATAAGCCTCGAAAAACCCCAATACACAGAAGAGGAAGGAAGTAGGTGGAAAAGGCAGGGTGGGGTTTTAAAAGGACAGTGGTGGTATCTAGAAGGGAAGCCCATTTTGCCACGCCATGAAGTATTCCCGATTTTAAAAACCTTACACACCACCTCACATTTTGGACCAAAAGCCCTCATTGATGTCTTGACCACATCTTACATCTGCCCAGGGATCTATAAAAGGGCTGAGGAGGTGGTAAAAACCTGTGTGATCTGTCAGACAAACAACCCTAGACGGGGCCCGAACAAGCCAGAGTTGGGGAGGCTAGAAAAGGGATCGTTTCCTGGGAGCTTTTGGGAAATTGATTTCACTGAGCTACCTCGGACCCAGGGGCTCCAATACATGTTGGTCTTGGTAGACACCTTTTCGGGGTGGATTGAAGCCTTCCCCACCAGAAGCAATAAAGCCAGAGAAGTTGTAAAAGCCTTGCTACAAGAGATCATTCCCCGATTTGGGTTACCGGTGGGGGGGATTGGGAGCGATCAGTTGCGAAATTGGCTCAGGAAGCGAAATTGAAATGGCCACAAGCCCTCCCCATTGCACTTTTGCGAATGCGGGTCCTGCCCAACAGACGACTTGGATTGTCTCCCTTTGAACTTATGTACGGGCGCCCATATTTCTGCACAAGGACAAAGGGAGATCCATCGCAAATAGGGGTGGAAGCAACAAAGCAGTATACCATACAGTTGATGAAAAATTTTTAGGGCTCTTGCTAAATCTGTTCAGCTATCTGTTCCCGCAGGACTGGCACAGCATCGAGGAGAGGTAGCAAAGTTACAGCAACAAGCAAGAGAATTGGCCAGACAGGGATGGAATCCCTTTGAAATGCTCACCTCCTGGTTGCCTAATTTTAACTGGTTAAAGACCTTGGTCAGCGCAGTTGCTGTCTTAATCGCTCTAATTGTAACAACCTGTATAGCCCTTCAGTGTATGCCGATGTGTATTTCAGTATGTAAAACCTGCTTCCCCAACAAAGCCAGGACTAAAGTGCTCTATCAAACCACAGGAGAATTGGAGGGGATAAGTGACTCGTCAGCGGAAAGGGGCGCTGCGAGTCAAAGGGGGGGATTGTTGAGTTGGACTCTATTAAACCCTCCTTCTTATGAAATGTGTGTGTGTTCAGCAGAATGTATGAACTGTGGATGCCATGGAAAATCTTAATTAGGGACAAATAGTTAATCTCTTCACAAGAAGGAAGTCTCGATTGCATCCACCACTGTTTATCTCTTCACACGAAGGAAATCTTGATTACATCCACCTTTGTCTGTTTCACAAATCCCTGTGAGATAACCACCTAACACCAGACCTCTCCCCTCCTCTTACGTAAATTCTGGGATATTCATAATAAACTTGTGACATCTGTAAATTAAATTGTGATATCTGTAGAATCTTGACCTTTACACTATCGTTAAGTCCTAAAAGACCTTACTGTATATCCTGTGTGATGTATGTGTTAAAGATCAGAAATGTATAAATGTGGATGTCTCCTTTTGTTCGGGGCCCTCCTTTTCAGAGGAGGTTGCCCCCTATTACTTGAGCTCAATTAAAAGGGTTATCCTATTTCTCGTCTTGGTGTGAATTTATTTTGGGTTCTTCGTACCAAGTTAAACGTGCTTGGACACGGGACCAACTTTGGGTCCAACAATCCCCACCTCCATGGATTCCAAAAAGAATGAAAATCAGCACCTGAGAACAGCTCTGAAGGCCTGTGGATATCCAAATTGGGCCTTCACCAAATCTAAATATACCAGACCTAAAACAGTGACAGATAGGGCTGAGACTCAGAGTAAACGAAAGAACCTGGTCATTCCCTACATGGCTGGCGTGTCTGAAAAGATAAAACGGATATTTGGCAAACACCACATACCTGTATATTTCAAACCCACCAACACACTGAGACAGAGGCTTGTACACCCCAAAGATCAAACTCCAAAACACAAGGAAAGCAATGTAGTTTATGCAATCCAGTGCAGTGAGGAGTGCTCTGAACTCTACATTGGAGAAACCAAACAACTTTTGTACAGGAGGATGGCCCAACACAGGAGAAGTAACACCACAGGACCAGAGTCAGCAGTTTATCTTCATCTAAAGGAAAAGGGACACTCATTTGAGGACATTAATGTTCACATTTTAGACAGAGAAGATAGGTGGTTTGAGAGAGGGCTCAAGGAATCCATTTATGCCAACTTGGAAAATCCTTCCTTGAATAGAGGTGGGGGCCTCAGGCACAATCTTTCCCCTATTTTCCTTCCTGCTTTGTCTTCTGTGCCTAGGAAGATTAAGACCATTTCGCAAGCTCAACAGCAGCATGGTAATCTTAACAATCCTCCTTTAGATGATAAAAGGACTTAAAATAACATCTCAATATAACCATGACCTAGCCCCAGGTGTAAGGTCACACAGCTACCTAGAAACATATTTAGGATTCCCTTACTAACTTTGCTCAGACTGAAGAAGCTCCTTGGATAAGGAGCGAAACGTTTCCACTGAGAAAATAGAAATCCAGTTGACATGATTCAAGCTACAGACAATTCCACCTGGATGACTGAGAACCTTCATAGACTTAAGCACTGGAAGGTGCCATTTGGACCTCTGAGCTCACTCCCTGGCAGTTTCACCTCCTTTATATTACCCTACCTCCCTTCAAAGTGTAGCCCCCCCGTCATCAAAAGGTACCCTTTTCTTCCTTTGGTCAAAAGTTGCACAGCAATATTTCTTCCAATATACGTCTAAACAATTATTTTCATTTCCTTCTAATTAGTCTTACCTCTTCCAATGTCTTTGCCTTCCATATCCTTGAGCATCACTGACTTTCCTTTCACTATAAGGACAGCATCACCTTCCCACTTCTTATGCTTTTTCTTTGAGGCCTTGCACCACACAACGCTGAAGTATTTGGTAGGGCAGAGGGGCTCCTCTGGGTGCCCTGCTCTCTCTGTTGCCGCTGGACCTGTAAGAATGAAGACACGCAGGAAGTCTCTGGATTGCAGGGCGCACCCAGGTGTGCAAACTGAAGGACAGCTGTGCAGACCATGACGCTGAATACTAGTTCAGCTTTTTAAGTCTATTCCTTCCTGCATGCATCAGGAGGGCAGGATGTCTTTAAAAAGAAAAAAGGAAGTTGCCAAGGAACTCGTCTGAAAGCAACAGTAACAGAGGCTCCCAGGTAAACAGCTATATAAATCCAGAATGATAGGATTACAGAGAGTTTATATTTCTTAATTCATATCCATGTGTGTGTACATAAATCTATTTCTGCATATACATGTAGGTATATGTATGGGGGGAGAGGAGAGAGAGACAGACAGGGAATCAATGTATCTATGGCAGAATGTGTGTACAGAGCAATGTCTGGGTTGTAGCTGAAAACATTTGAAGGGTGTCATGTGGCCTGCTCCTGCCGTAGTTAAGCAGCCTTGACGCATGGGCAAAAGGTACTTCTGGATGGAAAGCTTTTTACATACATAATTTATTTATTTATTTGTTTGTTTGTTTAATTTATCCCCGCCCATCTCCCATACAAGGGACTCTGGGCGGGTTACAACAAGTAAAAATTTAAAAACTATACAAAATTTCTAAAAAAAAACATACCAAGCATAAAATAAATAAAGTAATAATAATGGCAGAGAGAAGGAGCAGCTGAAATATTTCAGGGACAAAGACGAGGCAAAGTGCTCGCAAAATGTGACCTTGTGTGCAGTGCGGTTTACTAGAAATGTTTCAGTGTTCTCGTTTAGTGTTCAATCTCACTAAGCTGAATAAATCCAAATGGTGCAAATACCTCAGTCAAAGGTATTTGGTTAAAACAGTTTAAAAAATGAAAACAGAATCATGGATTAGGAAGGGGCCACCCCCACTCCCCAGTCCGTGCAGGAATCTAAATTGAAGCATCCCTGCCAGATGGTTGTCTAGCCTCTGCTTCAGCATGCCCCAATGAAAGAAATTTGACAGCCTCTCTGGCATGGGTTCCACTGCCAAACTGTATGTAAAATGTCCCCCCCCCCAATCCTCACCCCCCAGTAACATTCAATTGGAATCTGCTTTCCTGAAACTTAAATCCATTATTCCAGGTCCTATACTCTGGGGTGATAAAAGAGCAGTTCATGACTTTTTCTTGGATGACTTTGTTTTGGTACTTCAAGAAAGCTCTCAACCTTCTCTTCTCAAGGTTAATTATTCCTTCAGGCCTTTTTATCAAAATTTTTAATCCTGCAATCATCCTTATTACTCTTCTCTCAACCTGTTTCACTTTGTCTTCCTAAAACACATTTTGTTGATTCAGCCTCAAATTTCATCTTTCTTTTTAGAGCCACATCACACTGCTGACCCATATTCAGTATGCAATATAATACTGTTCCAAAATCTAAGCCAAGTATTCCCCACATCCTGTACCTGTGTGTTTGGTTTTGATTCCTAAGTAAACTCTCTATTAAATGTTGTTATTTTCAGCCGATTTTTCTAAACTATCAGTACTGTTTTAAAGTTTATTTTTATTTTCTAATTTATTAGTCATCCCGCCAAGTTGTATATCATGTGCAAATTTCATAAGTATTCTCTCCACCTCTTCATACAAGTAATTGATAAAAACACTGAGGATTAGAGGCTCCAAGACTGAACCTTGTGGCTCCACTCAATTTCTTTCTCCAATCTGATGAGGAACTATTGATGAGCACTCTTTGAGTACCAATTTATAGCCAGCTCTCTAGTCCCTTAATTGGCATTCCACCCAACTCACGTTTAACTGATTTACTAATCATGTTGTAGGATATTCTGTCAATTATTTTGCTATAATCAAGGTATATTACATCTGTAGTATTTCCACAATCTATCAAGGAAGATCCTTAATTTTAAAAAAATAGATGTAAGGTCAATTTGACAACAAGTCCATGTTGGTGTCTAATAATTATTGCATACAGATCAATAGCTTTATGACTTGCTGTAGCATTTTCCCAGGTATTATACTGACTGGTCATTTCTCCCCTTTTTGAAAATAGGAATGAAATTTGTTCTCCAGTCATCTAGCACTTCATCAGTTCTTCAAGGTTTTTCAAAGATAATATAGAAAGGTTCAGTTTTAATATCCTACATCCGAATGCATTTGCCCTGAGATTTAAATTCAGTTAGCTAAATAGGTATTTCTTGACCATGTTTATATCTTCTGTCCTGTCCTTTCATCCTGCTCTGCCCAATTGCCTTCTCGCTGCAGAAGACAGAACCAAAATAGGAGTTGAATAGCTTTGCCTTCTGTTCTAGTTAGCTGTTTACCTTCTTTCCTGAGATACTAGTATAGTGATCCTTTTCTCTTCCTTTTATGTTGATATTATCCTCCCCCCATTCTATTGCTTCTGTTTCTTTGGAACAAATTAGATCATTTAGTTGTGTCCCTAGTTCATACCACCAGGTCTCAAAACTATTAAATCATAATTGCCTAAGAGTGCAATCTCATTTTTTTATATCCTATATCAAAGCATTAGTCTATAGATAACAAAAGCTGTGAACTTTATGAAGCAATGTTTTTTCATTGAGGAGTTTAAGGGCCAATTACAGAAACACTCCCATTTCTTTCTATAGTGCACACATTTGTTTCCTGATGTCTTTATCTTTCATCTCCAATCTCCATTAAACCCCTTCCAATCAAGTTCCTCATACTTCAGCCAAGGATATTTTTCCCAGTCCTTGTGAAGTATATCCTTCTTGTGCCAGTCAACCAAATCTCTTCCATCAGCTGTTTCATAGCTTATATATTATTTATATAATTATTTATTTCATAGTTTCATGTGCAGTATTTTTCTTTCCTTTTTCAATCCACTTCTACAGAGTAGAAGGAATAACGACAACCCCACCTGAGCCCAAAGATGTTGAGCTTCCTTCAATATCCATGGGTATCTGGTTATAAGCTGTTTTTACAGCATTGTTTTCCCCCCAATATGGATTAGCAGAAAGGAATAACTAGCAGTGGACTTGATAAGTCTTGGAAAGTGTTCAGTCACATCCCTAATCCTTACTTTTGTCAAACAGTGCACTTTGTATGATTCTCTGCCTTATATGAAGAATTGCATCCTTCTTTCTATGATCTAACAAATCATCTTCTTTTATCAATCTTTCACTGTTTCAATCCTTTGTTTGCCACCAGCTGAAAATATAGGCTGGATTCTTCTCTGGCAGGAACAGAAATATGCCATAAGTATTGCAGGTCACAGCTGCAAACTTCTGTCCATCTGTCTTCATTCCTTTAAGGTTCCATCAGTAGAAGATTTTTTATTATTTCTTGTTCCCTTCTCAGGCTTTCAGCTAAAGCTATCAATTTAAAGGGAACGATGGTTAGAAAATCACCGGTAAACTCCCCTGCTAAATTGCACTGGCAAACTCCTGTTTGTTCTAATTGTTTGCTTGCTCGCTGTTGCCCAGACTTTTCATGAAACATGTGCTGCAAAGTCATTTGTGTGTTTCTGTAGTTGTTGTCATGATCCTATGTTATAACTTTAACTTTCTAATTTAGTATGGATTTTTGGTTTGTTTTATTGTATCACGCTCTGGGATTTAATAGGAAGGCTAACAATCTATATTAAATAAATAAATCCTCCAGCTTGACCATTTGTACCAGACAGCATCATTCTTTTCTTCTGAACATTTCAAAAAGAAGTTGAACCGACAGCTGCAACTTTGGAACAAGGCTTGTGTATAACATATTATCATAAAATGGACGTTGTAATTTGATTTCTTACTTATCAGCTTCCCTTTCACAGTCAGACTTAATCACAGATAAATTCCCAAAGCAGTTCATGGGGATTTTGGCAGGGAATGAGCATCATTATAAAAGAGAATCATGCAGCTGAGCTAAATCCTGTATGTATTTTTCAGGCATTTTCTAAACATTATCTATACATTGTTGTTATGAGGGGAAGAAAAGACAAACACAGGAGGGAAAGAAAAATTTCAGAGCCAGCTCAAGCTGGACTTTCCCATTCCCTTTCAGGCAACTGGTTATTTAAGAAGGAGCCTAATAATGTAGGTTTTTCATTGCTATTTTCACTGTTTATTGTAATTCTATTATTGCATTTTTATTGCAATTGGTAAACTGCCTTAGAAAGATCTGTACTGTATGTGTAAAGACAAGGCATAAAATAGCTTTCCTTTATTTTCATTATTCAGATGTGAGCTTTTCCAAATCCAATGAAATGACCCAAAGTTTGTTGCACTCACAACAGCAAATATGCCCATGAAGAGGTTGCAAACAGTAAGTAGGAAAAAAAGGTATTATTAATAATTAATATTAGCATTTAATTTTAGCACGCAGCTAGCAACCTACTTTAGATCGAGCTCATTGCCCAGAGCTTCCATTGATTTATCATTTACAGCAAATATATTTTCTTATTCATTACAAAGAAAATAATTTCCAAAGGAGACACCTCAAAACACACCACACACACACACACACACACACACACACACACACACACAGACATATCATGATTTCTGCTGTAGATCTAAAATAGGCAATGCTGCAATAAGCCATTTAGATTACTGAAATCTGGTTGCTTAGAATCCATGAGCTTTAGAAAGATTTGAGCCTTGTTACGAGCTACACAGGAATGATTACTTTTAGACAAGCTGAAGACATTCTTGGAAGGAAAAGATGTAATCTTTTCAAGCCACGTTACATAAACCCAATTTACATAAATGCAATCTATTCAATAATTCAAGAGGACAAATACATGAGATCAAATTTAATAGGGACTGTGAAACTGCAGTTGTACGTATTAAATACATATACATACATATTATGCCCCAGGAGAGAGACTTCTTTACGATCATGATTACTTCAGTGCATTTTAACAGAGAACATCTCCAGAGTTAAGTAAATGAAACATTATATATGCAAATGTTACTTAACTATTTAACATGCAACTTGGTTAAATATCATGCATTAAAGTAAGTTTATTATTTATTTATTAAATTTATAAGTGGCCTAACACCATCCCGTATCTGGAAAAGGTCTGCACCATTGCTATCCACATGAATTAATTATTTGATTTTAATTACAAAAATAGTTCAATAATTTGAAGGGAAGAGAGGAGAGAAACACATGGATATTGGCATTTTATTTTTCAACAAGAAAAGCTGTGGACTGTTGTTGTGTGAGGTTAGCTTGGTCTCTCCTGAAAAAAAAAGATGGCCTTTTTGATAGAGGACCCAAACTTATGAAATAATTTTCCAGAGGAATTTGGGATAAAGCATTTTTCTCCTGGCTTTCTGAAATGAGTAAAAGATATTTCACTTTAGGAAAGCTGTGGGTAGTTGCTGACATTGGGAGTTATTAGATGAGTTATTAGATGAGTCAAACTCTGGGCTGGCAGTTTATATGACATTTTATGCTATGCAGTTCTTATGATATTATATAGATTCGGGAACTGTTGCAGCTGGGCATGAGTGCAAGAGAGGCAAAGCACAAATATTTCAAATTTAGAAATGTATATACTCTAAGGATTTTAGAGTTTGTAGGAGAATGAGGCTACATTTTCACACAGATGGCACTGGCTTTATTTATGCTCCTAATTGAGACAAAATTGACTGTTCCAAAATGTTTAAAATCTGTACAGGAGTCTGTCACAAAACAGCAAAAACTAAGATTACAAATTTTCTTAAAAGCCATTTTTTTCACAGATTAAAATAACAACAGAAACATAGATGAATAAAAAAAATCAAGAATCCTCCCTAAGTGAAGGTAAGAGGAATCAAGGATCAAAGACCGAAAGCAATCTCTTTTCCTATCTTTTATATATACAGTATAGCAATAGCTTCTGCACACATAAGACACAGAAGAATTATTGAAAAATAGGGGTTCCCTGAGCAGAAGCCAAATTCAAGAGTCACATACCAGCTAGCTACTTTATAGATAAGGAAGTCATTCTATCTGTCTTATCTAGAAGGAGGCACTGTTCATAAATGATTCATTTTCTATTATTAGCGAAGCTGTTACTGTAAAACAGTGAAAACCAATAGAAGAGCCATCCCTAACTGACTGGCATTTCAAAACTGGGGCCTAGGAATTAATAGAAATACCAACTCAAGAGTACAGAGCCATGCAACATTCAACAAGACTGTTCGGAAATCACCTGGTTTCCTTTTATTCAATATATCAGTAAAACGTGGGTAGTATCATTACTGTATTTAAATTTCTGTTTTGGAAAGATATATTTAAAAGGATATAAAATAAATAAATATTATTAGTTGCAAATTCAAGTTTGTTACTTTTTTACTTCTTTGCTTATACTTTTGATACATTAAAAAAGAATCACAATCTAATTTCAAAATTTAACTGTCAGGAAGATAACTGGTGAAGGAGGGGGCTCCCTCCTTCTTCACCAGTTATCTCCCTGACATTAACTGCATTATAAGGCATCTTATTTACTTCAGATTTTCCCAGCAAATCATACTCTGGATAGGTTGAATGGTTATAATTCCCATCATCACCAGTCCCATGGACTGCCCCCAGGTTGGCCGAGGGTGACAGGAACTGTAGCCCACTATATCTGGAGGACCAGGCTGGGGAAAATATGAGCTATAATTTATTACATATTTGAACCAGTCCTTTTCCTTGGGGCTCATGTGCATCTTCACAGCACACATTTGAGGCTGGAGGGCTCATTTGGAAGGTTGAGAATGCTGGCTGAAGAATTCTGGGAGTTGAAGTCCACACATCGTAAACTTCCCAAGGTTGAGAAACATTGGTCTGGAGTGTTCTCACAACATGGCTGCTGTGGTAGGAGTAGCTAGATACCAACAACCCAGTTGCCAAAAGGCAACTTGGAGAGGTGAATGCCTTTGAAAAAATGTGCCAGTTAAAGAGGAGGAGCAAGGAAACTCATGTTCAAGATCATCTTCAGCTATGAAAACTCAGTAGGTGACTTTGGTTAATGGCCCTCTCAGCTGAACCAGTCTTACACCTTGTTTTTCTTGGGGTAAAATGGTGGAAGGATTGCTATGTATGGAGCCCTAAAAGAAATTCAGAATGTAAGATAGATGGATGGATGGATGGATGGATGGATGGATGGATGGATGGATGGATGGATGGAAATATTTAATCTTTTTTCTTTTCTTTCACATTAAAAATCACATGTAGGCACCAACCTGGGGAGGAACTCTGGCGGTCAGAGGTATATTGCCTTCAGAACTCATGTTGTTCTCCCCTACCTTATTAAATTTGGCCAAATGTTAATAGCTTTCTAATTTCCCCCCCTCTAAATCATATGCCCTACCCCCACCCCCAAAATACTCAACCAAATAGAGAATCAATTAAGGTAAAGGTTCCCCCCGCACAGTTGTGCAGTCGTGTCCGACTCTAGGGGCCGGTGCTCATCTCCGTTTGTTACCCGAAGAGCCAGCGTTGTCCGAAGACGCTTCCACGGTCATGTGGCTGCATGACACGCGCGGAACGCTGTTACCTACCCACCGAAGTGGTACCTATTCATCTACTTGCATTTGCATGCTTTCGAATTGCTAGGTTGGCAAGAGCTGGAGCTAGTGCAGGAGCTCACTCTGCACGCAGGGCTAGGGATTCGAACCTCCGAACTTGCGATCTTCCGATCGACAAGCCTGGCGTCTTACCCGCTGAGCCACCACGCCCCATAGAGAATCAATTACCTCTACCAAATAGAGAATCTGTCACTTTGTGGCAACTACATCACACATTAGCTACAAGATGGCTAAGAAAAACAGCTGATGCCCTTTACCAGTTGAAAGAGACTAAGAGATGACTCAGTCGAGTCCAGTGTTTCTCAACCTTGGCAACTGTAAAACATGTGGGCTTCAACTCTGAGTTGAAGTCCACACATCTTAAAGTTGCTAAGTTGAGAAACACTGGTCTAATCCATCATCCTGATTTCACAGTAGCCAACCAAATGGCTCTGAGAAGCAAGGACCCTAAAGCAATCAGCCTTCCTGTAAACTGGTGGTTTCCAGCTGTACTGAACTATAAATCCCCATCATCCTCAGCCAGTACGCACATTCTGATACTGGATATTGGAACTGTCCAACACAGAGGGATGGCCGCTGGTTGGAGTAGGATGCAATACGTCATTATGGACAACCCCTTACATGCAATATATTCCTATCTTTCTTAAATGCCTCAGGTTGGGTCATTTTAACTTTCAAATATATGCCAAAGAGTAGTTGATGTAACAGGGCTATGCAGTAGTTTGGATTCAGTCTCCCAAAGACGGTACAGAGCATGTGGAGCATGAGTGTGGCACCTGTTTGCAGCATTTTAAAGGAACTATGACCATAACAATTCTGGGAAAAGGAGCAGCTGCTTTAAGGTATTGTAGGCAGGTACTACATTCCCAGTCAGAAGTTTTGGAGATAGAATCCAAAGTCCTTCACAGCTAATATACACATAAAAAAAGGTAAAGGTTCCCCCCGCACATTTGTGCAGTCGTGTCTGACTCTAGGGGCCGGTGCTCATCTCCGTTTGCTAGCCGAAGAGCCAGCGTTGTCCGAAGACACTTCCACGGTCATGTGGCTGCATGACGCGCACGGAACGCTGTTACCTTCCCACCGAAGTGGTACCTATTCATCTACTTGCATTTGCATGCTTTCGAATTGCTAGGTTGGCAAGAGCTGGGGCGAGTGCGGGAGCTCACTCCGTCACGCGGAGCTAAGGATTTGAACCTCCAATCTTCTGATCGACAAGCCTGGCGTCTTACCCGCTGAGCCACCACGCCCCCTAATATACACATACAGTAATACATTTTTATGTTTGATTAGAAAACATTATTTTTTAATTCTGATTGAATTCTCTGAGTTTCATTACCTACATGCCCATAACAGCAACAAACAGGGACAAATGGGAGGTATCTCCAAATACAAGGTAAAGAATAGTTAAGATTTAAAAAGGCAGAGAAAATGCAGAACAATTTTGGTGGAAATAAAAAAAAATGTTCTGGAGGTGGAACCTCCAACAGAAAATGGAATTAAAAATAAAAGTGATGAAAATATTTCGGATGAAATTAAAGTGAGCATATATTGGAAGCAGTATTTAGAGATCTGGAAGGGAATGAAATTGATGTTAAAGCAGAGCTTTCCAAACTGTGTGTCGTGACACAAAAGTGTGTCGCCACACACAGCGTGGTGTGTCGCCACACCACCCGGAAGCGGCGGCGCGTGCGTGCATGGCGCACACACCCCCGCGCCGCCGTCGTGCATGCACGCGCCACCGCACGCCCCCCCGCACCGCCGCTGGTGTGTCGCCAGCGGCGGCACTTTGGAAAGCCCTGTGTTAAAGGGTAGAATTGAAACTAGTGCTAGAAATGTTAGTGTCCAAGAAAAAATAATGGATGAAAAGTAAGTTATAGATTCTGTCACTATGTGATGCAGTTGCTATAATTGGAGAAATATAAAGTATGGAAGGAAGAAAAGGATGTGATATTCCCTAGTGTGTTTAATGTATTTATAGATAAATCTATAAGGAATGTTTTGTTGTGAACTGGTTTGGAAAGATAAATAATATAAATAACTGCACTTTTTTATGTTGTGATGTTGTATTGTTAGGTGAGATCCTATGTGATTTGTAATGAAAGTTATATGGATTGTATGATGCAATGATTATTTTGGATTTGAAAATTAATACAGCAAAGACTAAGTTAGGTTAACGTAGAGAAATAGAAATGGAATGAATGATTGCAAATTAAAATGGCAAAAACTAGAGCAAGTGGTAGAAATGTAATGAGTGCTATGTAGTTTACTGCAAGGAATATTTATCAAAAGAAGCAAAAATAGCTGTGTATTAAAGTATGCTTCTAACTCCTTTATTATATGAAAGTGAGAGTTGGGTATGTCCAGAGAAACAAAAAGGTTGAATGCCGTGGGCATGGGGTATTTAAATGGAGAAAAACAATTGATAGAATGTGAATTGAGTAAGAACAGTGAGTGATCAATACAAAAATAAGTACTCTGAGATGGTTGGACACAGAGAGAAAATCAATAAGGTCAAATTGTGGAAAAAATACATGAAGGAAGAGAGAATGGGTTGACAGAAAGGAGAAGCATGAGAAAGCCATGATTGGATGGAACTGATGAGATCCTCAGTAAGACAGGGACAAGAAGTTTAAGAAACAAAGGTAAGATGTAAGCAGGAGATGGACATGGGGGAAACAAGGATGGTTTTCAAGGATCAAGAGATAAGGAGAGGTACAGTGAATAGAGCTAGTTAATATTTCCTTTTCTTTTTCTTATTTCATGCATTTAATTTCTTTATCTATTTACTACGCCTTTTCTGCACTCTGCATAATGCTGCTTGCCCTGAAAGCGAATAGCACAATGGGGTATATGCATGTATACCAATACTGATCTCATTTCTTCTTATGTAGCCAAAATACAAAATTAATCCAAAAGAGAAGTACTAGTATCATCAAGCTTGGGGGAAAAAACAGTTTTGCAGATGCATAAGATGATTTAAAGAAGAAAGGGTGTTCCTAACAAGAGAGAGAAAGAGGCAATAATGATTAAATATGCTAAACAAGCACAGAATTCTAATTATCTGTTGGGTAAAAAATGGAAAGCTCTATGCAACAAAATGGAAAAGGTGGAGTTCTGAATGGTACATCAATTGCAACCTTTAAAAAATTAATGGAATAATCTGTTCTCTCCCTAAAGTATCTACTGTATTTTCGGGCGTATAAGACGACCCCCAACTTTTCCATTTAAAATATAGAGTTTGGGATATACGCCGGAAAATACGGTACTCGCCATTTAAGACCTCTCCTGGCCAAGTGCAGCCGCTCGCCGAGCGCGGGAGAAACGCGGGGAGGGGGGAGCGAGCTCCGTTCCCTCGGAGCAGCCTTGGGAAGGGAGGGGGCAAAACGCAGTGGCTCCACGACGGGCTCCAAAGTCGCCCACAACGCTCAACGGGCGCCTCGCTTCGCCTTCCCTTCCCCTCCCAGCCGCGCTTTAAATGGAGCCGCGGCTGGGAGGGGAAGGGAAGGCGAGGCGAGGCGAAGCGAGGCGCCCGTTGAGCGTTGTGGGCGACTTTGGAGCCCGTCGTGGAGCCACTGCGTTTTGCCCCCTCCCTTCCCAAGGCTGCTCCGAGGGAACGGAGCTCGCTCCCCCCTCCCCGCGTTTCTCCCGCGCTCGGCGAGCAGCTGCACTTGGCCAGGAGAGGTCTTAAACGGCGAGTACCGTATTTTCCGGCGTATAAGACGACCCCCGGCGTATAAGACGACCCCCGACTTTTGAGAAGATTTTCCTGGGTTAAAAAGTCGTCTTATACGCCGGAAAATACGGTACTTGATTGCATAAAGATATATAAACATACAGTATATGTATATGTATATGTATGTATGTGTGTGTATGTATATATCTATATATTCAGATGAGCTCTACCTGTTACATTATTACACATATGCATAAAAGGTAAAGGTTCCCCCCACACATTTGTGCAGTCGTGTCCGACTCTAGGGGCCGGTGCTCATCTCTGTTTGTTAGCCGAAGAGCCAGCGTTGTCCGAAGATGCTTCCATTGTCATGTGGCCGGCATGACGTGCACGGAACGCTGTTACCTACCCACCGAAGTGGTACCTATTTATCTACTTACATTTGCATGCTTTCGAATTGCTAGGTTGGCAAGAGCTGGGGCGAGTGCGGGAGCTCACTCCGTCACGCAGGGCTAGGGTCTTGAACCTCTGAACTTGCGATCTTCCGATCGACAAGCCTGGCGTCTTACCCGCTGAGCCACCACGCCCATTTTACACATATGGATAAGGACCCATTAATACCTCTACATATATGCAAAATTTCTAGCCAGGAATTGTGTACCAGTCCCATATTACACCAGCTGACCACCCAAGCAAAATGGTAGTAATCTTTATTCTTCTTAAGACATTTTACGATACACTACAGCTCCCTCTAGAATTCAGATGGATTATGCACTGGTGGCTATGCATAGAAATCACGTATAAACCGATCCTGAAAATACTGAGCAGTGTCCAGATTTATTTGAAGAGACTAATACAGCATTCTTCAACTTGCTCTATTGGACTCCCATAATTCTTAACTAGACTGTAGAATGTTTGACAAAAACAAGGAGAAAATGTCAGGGATATTATTTTTATTCTGAACTGTTTACCGATTTCAGAATTATAACACTCTAAAATATTGTAGAATCATATACAACTGTACAGCTCAACATGAAAATGCACACTAGATATTCCTATCTATGCTCATCTTGACAGCATAAGGCCATACTGGAATACTAGTTACCATTTGTCATATGAAAGAAGGAAAAAGGAGCAGTCTTTTTCTCCACTTTGCATATATTTATTTACCCACAAATAAATATTTTAAACAGGTAGGTAAGAATTGTTCCCGGGGGAAAAAATGAAATAAAAAATTAAACCAGAATCTTTTACAATAGCTTCATAAATCAATATTGGCTTTAACTAACAGTATTAAGATCACAAGATTTCAAAAAAGATTATTTTTAAGTCTTAGATTTGGTTTCCTTTCAGATCTGAAAACCTGGGAAAACCAGTGAAAAATGTCTTTGAATTTCTTGCAAACATGAAGTCCAAAATCAAAAAAACAAATTCTTTTGCCCTTCCACTTCCAATCCATCCAAATAAACAAAGTGAGTGATCTTGTCTAATCAAATATAGAACCACCATGGTTTTATGCAGCAGAATTGCTTTATATTCAAAGACTGTTGAATTCGGGAAGATCACGACGTAATCGTATTGCCTTTAATTTTTCCACTTTAATTTTTGCTCTCAAAAGCTCTTCTTCCAGCTGTTGCCTCCTTTTCAACCCATCCCGTTTTTCTTGGATATAGAGCCCAATTTTCCTCTGATTTTCCAAAATTATGTGATGTTCTTCTTTTAGCATCTGCAACATTTGTGGATCATACCCTCCACATGCTGGCCTAAATCGTTCTCCACTTTCGAGCCTAAAAAACTCATCTCGTCTGGGGATAGGCGAGGGAGATAGCATTCTTATATCCACAGAAGACAGGGAAGTTGATGGGGATCTCTCCATAACATGGACCATATGTTGCTGTTCTCTTTGTTCCAAGTTCTCCTGTGTTTGCAAGTCAACTATCAGCGAAGGTGGTGGCTTGACATCCTCTTCTTCTGGATCCAGCTCCAGCGTGATAGCAGCAGGATGGGGCTCCAGCACTAGCTGTGGAGAGCTTGTAGTAGCAACTGTTTCTTTCACCAGGGTAGCACTAAAACAGAATCATATTTTAGGCATTAGAGAACAGAGTCTTTGCTATCCACAAAAGAGAGTGGACACAAAGCAGCACATAACTGACACTACTGAGCCCATAGAAGCTAAACAGGGCAGACCTGATTAGTAATTGGGGAAAGGGCTACCAGGAAAGGCCAGGCTGTAGGCTAGACCGGGCAATTGAAAAAGCTTTCCATAAGACGGCACTGGCAAATACTGTAACTTATATTGTGGCTAAGAAAACGATATAAATGTGTCCATATAATCACCACGAATCGAGCTCAAATCAAGGGAGCTGAAAATGTTTAATCAACTTCTGAGCTATTTGTGCTTTGATAAAAAGAGAATCATCATCTTTGTTTATATGGATACCTGCCGCCATGAGAGACAGGAGAAAAAGAGAGGAGAATATCATGGAGCAGTTAAACCTTGAATACTTGTTTGTATAATTCTCTTTGCTCAAGATGACTTTCATCCCTGAAGACTGTTTTTCCTGGAAGCACAGACAAGAAGCCTGTGGCTCTTGAGGAGCTGCAGAATTACAGCTCCCAGCAGCCACACGGCCAAGAGCGAAGGATGCTGCAAGTTGTAGTTCAGGAAGCTCAGGAGGGCCACAGGTTCCTTCCCTCTGTCTTAAAGTATTTATTTCCATATCTGCACTGCACATATACTCCAAAATTGCTTACTAGTCAGAAGGGTCCTGAATATCATTAACCAGAAAGAGTCCACATAGGTTGCTATTATTTGGACTCATTCCAATTCTTCCCTTCTCTCAATGCTGTGAACCCTGCAGAGGACTTCAGGGTCAGTTGCTCACCTGGAACTGGACTGAGAAGAGCACTGGGCAGCTTTCAAGTGTCTTCCAATCTAGCAGTAAGTCAGTGAATGATCCTGCCCTTTCCAGAAGATAGTGAAAGGAAAGGAGAGAGGGAAATCATCCTCTCACCATACACCGTCTTAAGAAACATTGAAGATAGCAGCAGTGAAATACTGAATACACTGGAATGGGTGCCATTGCATTTCCAGCCCTTTTCCTTCCCATGTTTTGCAGAATTACTCTTTGTTAAAGACAAAACAAGAATATTAAGCTTTCCAGGGAGTTAATAAATTTATTTTAAGCAATAGATGGGATAAAAATGCTTCTAAAAACACTCTTGGCCACTGGTGCAATTTGAGAAGAGGCATACATGGGGCTAGGTACAGCATCTATGTAGCCCTTAAGCCACAGCATGTTCGCCCCTGGTATACTGTAAACACTGCACCAATATTTTTAGAATAAAAGCAATTTTGGAATAACATAACTTAATCTAAGTCTACTTATTATTTGTCAGATCCAGTGGATCTCCTGGACCTTCCTGTTCCCATTGTGATCAAAGTTCAGATTATATGCAAAGATGTTATCAGAACATCATTGTGATCCAAGTTGGATGAAAGGGCAATAAGGATTTCCTAGACAAGGAAAAGATCTAAAAGGACAGATATTTTCATCTCCTGTCACTGCTGCTCCATTCAAACTCCTCCCTTTGAAAGAAATTATTTTTTTTCAAATGAATTATTAAATAATTGAATATTCAAAAATCCTCCATTATTATTGCAAGTTAGGCCATAGTTGTTCCTTCAGCTAGATCTTACCATGCAAGCCAACGTGCTCAATTCCTCTACAGAAAGGCTACTCTAAACTTTCTAACACTAAAGAAAGGAACATTTGTCAACATCATTTTCTTGGAAGCAAGCTACAATAATTTCAGCAGAACTTGCTAAGTTTAAGTGCACATCAGGACAACCAAAATGAAAAGATCCAAGCAGAGGTTTCAGGTCACAGCAAATCAGCAGCTGAGTGCAATGGAGCATTGCTTATGACCTTGTGTAGTGGGCAACTCACAGAGAAAAAACTGAAGTCATACCTAATTAATGATGAAAGCAGCTGGTATCAAATTGAACCACTAATATTCATCAGTAAACATTGCCAAGCAAAGTAAAATATCTTGGATAGACAAGACCGCTGTGAAACTTCCACACAATTTTCAACTGGGAAAGGGTAAGTCCCTTTTTCACTTTAATGGCTAGCTCATCTCCTGGTTCATTAGTTCTAGCAGCTGTATTTCTCATAAACAAACATGATATCTGGCAATGCACAAATTATGGCTGCAAGGAAAATGAGAGCAATATAAGAGCAATAGCCATGGAAAGAGATGGGAAGGTAAAGAGATAAAACCAAGCTGGCTGGGAAGGCAAACTCTTTGTGGCCAGCTAGATCTTTGATTCTCTATTTTAAACAAAAAGCTTTTGCATTTTCCCCTTATTTTAAAGATCTACATGGAGGGACAATAGAATAATTTATATTAATGAAATTTATCCCCACAAAACATTTTTAGAACCCGGATATCTGTTTTCCAATGGTTAATATTCCAGATAAATTATTCTGTAACACTAACCCACAGCAATAATCATTTATATTTCAAGAGAATGTTTAAGCAATTCATCATTGTGGGTTTTTTAAAAATAAATATTTGGGTGCCACACAGCATCTAAAGCAGATTACTTAACAATAATGGTACTCTAGCCATTATTATTCAACCTCAAATCTGTTACCAAGATAATACCTGCTCTACTGGTCCAATTAAGTACCATCTTTCAACCAAAGTTGGTGATTTTGGCCCAATCAATTTTGAACATTTCAACCTGAATAACCATTGTGAAAATCCCATATCTCAAGGATACTGCTGCAGTTTTTAGACTACAGTCCCATTTGAACTTAATATGCCCTTGACTATATGTGTTGGACTGCAAAACACCATTTTTGTAAGAGTATTAGGTATGTTTGCCATCTTGAGTTATATATATAAAAAAGGCGGGATAAAAATCTAATAATAATAATAATAATAATTTTATTATGTCATTTATTACACCATATAAACATAGCTGATGCAAAATTCTTACATCAAAAGAACCTACTGTTGGCATATCTTTATTTCATATTTTATTTATCTTCCATGGTTGTGATTTAGAGAACAGTCCTGTTTAATGTAACCAGAGGGTGGGTAAATCAAGGGCTGACTAGCATGCCCATACTGCCAGACCTCCCTAGACGTTCTATTTAAGATTATTATATTTGTTTAGCACAATAAATGACATAAATTTAAATAGTAGCAATAGGAGTCAGAGAAAGAGATGTTCACTTTTCCTTAAAGCTTTTTTTTAAAAAACCTAAGGGCACAGGGCAGATGTGGGAAGCTTGCAGCGGGAAAAGGGTAATAGCAAAGGCCCTGCAAGAAAGGTCGAACACAGCTTGCCTGTTCTACGTCTGGCTCAAATCTAGACAAGCTTCAATTTGATTAAACACAAAAAAGCCTGCTCTAAAAATAAAAGATTTTGTGCAACTGCAGCATCCTTATCTGCCTGGACTCGAGCTTTGTAAACCTGTGCACATTCTCTTGGTAAGTTTAATTACAGCTTTATCTTTATTCTGCCTTCAGACAAGGCAAAAAAATGGTTTTTTTAATCCACTTGAATTGTTAAAAGGCAGAGTAGAATACCAAGTAAAATCATCTAAAAAGTCCAAATGCAGTTTAGAATGTATTCCGTTCTGGGAGATTAACATAATCCTTGTCTGGGCACATGCAGGAGTGAGCTCCTTTGTTCTCCAACTCGACTTTATGTAGATTTTATCCAAAACAGGCAACAGCTTCCGTATGCAGGCAGATGACTGCAGTACCGTACTACCTTAAATGTAGAACAGCCGTTAGTTCGCTTGGTCAATGTTTGAATGCTATGCCTATTAAAAGGGGAGGGGTAAAAGTTGGAGCTCCTATTTCACTTGGATTTTTTCTTAACCCTCACTTGCCAGGGCTCTGACAATAAGATCCCTGAAATGCAGCTGCGAGCTAAACCCGTTTTGCAGCACAGAAGGCTGCTTTGAAAAACCAACTTGAATTACAGCATTTTTAGTTTTCCTAAGCTAAAGCATTCAGCTCAAACAAGGACTGGAAAACAAGGCAGGAGATGCTCGAGTTGGCCATTAGAGCCCAACAGAAAAGGCAACTTACCATGGCAGATTATTCCTCTCCCTCAAACACACAGTGGAAATCTGGGGGATCATTTCCACAACTTTCTTAGTCGGTTCAGAGATGTAGCTTTTGTAGTCACAAAGGGTCTCCTTTTGCTGGAGGAGTTCTTGCTTGGCATATTCCTTGAGCCTTTTGTATAGTGTGCGCAGGCCCTGGGCAGTGCGAGGAGGGCGGTCAACTCCAATGGCATTGTAGTTATCAGCTATGATGTCCCAGCACTTGTTTTTTTCCACTATGACTGAATGTTTGTTGGTGTGTTCCTCGAGAATGTTAACGTATGGCTTGACAAGTTTCAGCAAATCAAGCTTTTCAGACAAAGTGAAATTCGAGGATCTGGCCTTCCCAACCATCGTCCTCTCCAGCCTGAAGAAGCAGCAGTTCCTGAAACCACCACACAGATCCTAGCTCTGCTCAGCTCTTTTTCACAAACAGAAAAAAGATCAGGCTTAACTAGGCTTGTCTCATTTAGGCCCACGCCTACAGGGGAGGGTTTATTAAAATTCCTTCAGCTTAAGCTGACGCAGGTTCGTGAAATCTGGTTAAGCCGAGCCTGACCTACATAAGGCTTCAGACTGAAAGAGAACAGAAGAGGGGGAGTGCGCAGGCACAGACACTTTTGTGCCAAAAAACCCTACATTTAAACAGGATTGAAAACGGAAAGGTTTAAAGATTAGCACGTTACCCTGCCAAATATTACCCAATTCATCCTGAGTTTACGAGCTTCTACACACACACACCTCTTTTGCTGATAGAAAAAAAGGAACTGCAAAGTGCAACTTTTTTAGGGGGAAGGGAGGCATTTATTGGTTATTAAGCTGCACCAGCACTGCAAAACGGAGAAAGAGAAGACGACAACAAGCAAGGGGACGGATTCAGAGGAGGCGTGTGTAGAGAGATCCCTAACAGAGCCCCCCCCCCATCACGGTTCTGTTCCCCAGCGGCTCTTCTCTCAGGCTCCATTTGCATAATGCTAGTCCTGCTGTCAATCAGGAATTGCAGATTGCCTAGCTAGTTAGGTTTCACTCAGGGTCGGGCTTCGCAGCAAAGCTAAGCTTCTCCAGCACTTTGCAGTGTGGCTTTGGCTTGATGCACGCACACACTTTTTAAAGAGGCAGATGCTCAAGAGAGCGAGGGCACGAATGGGCGGAAAACGGGGTCCCCTCCTTACAGCTGCAGCTTGTCCAAAATGTGCCAATCATTACAGCCAACCATTGTGGCAGAGAAACCCCTCTCCAGAGGGGGAGGTTAAGGACATCATCAGTCAAGATTCTGGTTGCCCTTCTGATGACCTCCAAATGAGTTAGGCGAAAAAATACCCATCATCTCCAAGTAGCTGGGATTGATGGGAGTTGCCGCACACCTGGGGGATGCTAGCTTGGGAAAGGCTGCCACAGTAGTCTTATGATAAGAAATCCAATCATTCTGTCAACTTACCAGCTTGTAAACTAACAAGAGTAGCATGGCACTTTAACAATTAGCCAAACTAATATCACATAACCCGTCACTGATCACAGTTCTACTTTATGCATGGAGCACAGTCCTGAGGAGTATTATGCTTACACATCACTTCAAACTATTTTTGTAAGCCTTCAGGGATGTAGGAGTCAAATTCACCTCAGGTTCATCATTACTTTTATCTCCAAATCACACAACACTCTCTCCTTCTCAGGAAAGTTATAAAAAGAGGAGGAACTGGAGACTCTGATGGACTTAAACACAAGAGACCGACTCCATTAAGGTCATAACATTGCTGCCTGGCCTAATCTACCTCATTGGGTTGTTGTGATAAACAAACAAATATTCCCACTTACCTGTAAGAAAAGCATTCACTGGGACCACACAACATAAGTCATGGTTTGTTTAATCACAGTTTACTAAGTCACAGCTGGCTGGGTTCAGCCAAAGTAACCTATAAACACTTTTTGCAATGTTTTCAAGTTTCCTAATCCAATGGCTACATTCACACAATATGGTAAGTCAAAATCAAATAAATTACATTATGGCTTATTGCAATGTTCAAAAATTGAGGTGCAACATAAAATCTCCCCAGTGTATAATGGAATACAATTAAATTGCCTGTCTCCCCTTGGTCTTCCTTTTTAAGACTTCATGATCAAACACAAACCCGACAATTAATATCAAATAAAATTTCTTCCCACAAATCTGAGAATCAGTCCTGGAAAAGTCAGAAATCTGCTCCCTAACAGATATATTATTCAAATATAGATTTTAGAACAGTTTTCTTACAGATCAATAATGTTTTTTCTTGTTTTTTTCTGGCTTTTTTAAATTTAAGGCAGGGCTTTCCAAAGTGCTGCCGCTGGTGACACACCAGCGGTAGCGGCGGCGCACGCGCACTGCGAGGGAGGGGCGTGCGGCGGCGCACGTGCACAGCGACGGCGCAGGGGGGCGTGCGGCGGCGCGCGTGCACGGCGACGGCGAGGGGGCGTGTGGCGGCGCGTGCATGGCGGCCGCCGTGCATGCGCGTGCTGCCACTTCCGGGTGGTGTGGCGACATACCACGCTGTGTGTGGCGACACTTTTGTGTCGCGACACACAGTTTGGAAAGCTCTGATTTAAGGACTATAGCTAAAAAGTATTTCTTGGAATGCTCTAGCTTGAATCGAAGCCTAAAAATCTCTAACCCGCCACTACTTTAGAGGAAGTAGTTTTCTTTATATCGAGGGTGTACAATCCATAAACAGTTTAAAAAATAATATTATTAGCCACAGCCACCTTTATGGAAGGATCTTCCCTTCATTATGAATGTTATTTCTCTTTTATGAGGAATGTTATTATTTATACTTAAGTTCAGGCAAAATAAAGCAGAATCTTGAAATACAGTGAAATACAATTCTGTAAATGTGAAGAAAAATTAATAACTATATAAGCAAAATATTTAGAAAACTATGTATTCATTTATTATTATTCACGGGTAGCAGTTACACATCTATTTGCATTTTAATAGAGTCACTATCATGTTGCATACCACAGCATTTATCTGCAACTCTTTAAAGCTGCTGTGTCTTCTCCCAGAAGCATATGGCTGCCCTCCACAACGGCTGTACAATTCTAGGAAAAGATGCAATTGCTTTAAAGAGCTATAATCAAATTATACATTCATACACCTGCATGCTCTGAAACATATTTTTTGGAATATAATCAGAATCATTGAACATAAAGCTGTAGTTAGAATCTGGACTTCAAGTGAGACACCTTAGTTCAAGACCTATCTTATCCAATGATGTTACTATTACAGAGTAAGACAAAGCCTGGGGATAAAATGAGAGGAAGCAAAGAAAGGAGATATATATTGTTGAGCTCCTTAGAGAAAAGGTAGAATACAAATGTACTAAATAAAACCTGGATCAATTGCTATCATTCATCTTACGTCACTGAATTATTGAAATGATATCATATAATGATGCAAGTCCTAAGCTGTTTTGAAGAAAAAATGATGTAATGATGTGAAATAAATGGCATATTAATGACAATAAATAACAAAGTATGTCTGTTAGTAAACAAGATATTCCATTCTTACTGTTTTTATTACTGAAGTACCTGTTATATATTAGGGACAAACTTTTCATTATGGTAGTTATTGTTACCTCCAACCAGTCTAATCAGATGATCTATTGTATGTTGTTGTTGTTGTTGTTGTTGTTATTCTTCATAATAATTATATTTTATCTTTCTAGGTTAAAACTGAACAATGTCTATCAGAATGAAACCAGGTGAATTCAATGTAAGCTTTCTCACAGATAAGTAAGACTGTGGCACCATCTCTTGCCACCACAAAGAGGCTGACAAATACTGACATTTAAAGAACAAGATCACAAAAGCAAATTTGAAAATGAACCTAAAAATTCAGCAGATTAAATATCAATGAACAGAATTATCAAAACAAAGGAAATCAGCAATATTAACTATCCCACCAATCAAATGTCTCCTTTAAAGGACAACTTCTCAAATGCAACCCTTACTGCAAATATGGAGGATAGAACAATTCTGAATGGACAGTGCAAAAAGCAAGCCAGCAAGAATCCATTTTATATTTAGGGGGAAAAAGCTCCCATGCTATCATGAAACAATAAAAAATAGAAAATATTTTCTCTGTATCACTGTAGCCACTGGATGAAAATAATATACCTTAAGTTATTTTTTCAATGGATGTCTGCCTATTCTCCTCCAAAATAAAGATCTTAGAAGTTTTGCTTCTTGTCTGTAAAAAGCTCCAGTACAGAATTTCCCCATTCTAACAATTTACCCTAGCAGTACAGCCTCCAATGCATACATAAAAACCTGTAGATTAAATGCCTGAATAATCCTTTAGTAGTATGATGAACTGGGATGTATGAAATGTTTTACTATTCAGACAAGCAAAGCACATCTATTCATAAGTAAATCTGATTGTTTTTAATCAATGGAAATCCCTTCAGTGTAGAGCCCCAATTAGGGGTTACTTAACTAAGGATACTCACCACGTAAATGCTTCAATTAAGGCTCACCAACATCCCACAGACATTGTCAACTACTTGCAGGCAATCACACATTCAGCATGATCGTCTGCAGGCAGAAAGTGTATTTGCATACTGTATGTCTTTAGGCTTTTATTCTGCAGACATCATGGAAGCAATGCTTCCTGAAAAGGGATGGGGTGGGGGCGGGTTTGTTACCCAGAAGATTCAATTACTGAGTCTTTTAGATCCTGAATATCTGAACAGGGCTTAAGTGACTCTAGGCTTGCAGCCTTCAGCAAAATGTAAATGCCTGGGTTTGAAAAGTGGCTCTTGTTTTATATTTCTAATAAATAAATTCATCACAGGAGAAATCTGAGCTGCACTCTAATGATAAAAGATATTCCTAGAAGGAGTCAGTTTGGTCTAGTGGTTAAGGCAACAGGCTAGAAACCAGGAGTCTATGAGTTCTAGTCCCGCCTTAGGCATGAAAGCTGGCTGGGTGACCTCCGGCCAATCACTCTCTCTCAGCCCAACTCACCTCACAGGGTTGTTGTTGTGGGGAAAATAGAAGGAGGAAGGAGTATTAGGTATGTTTGCCGCCTTGAGTTATTTATAAAAATAATAAAGGCGGGATAGAAACTAAATAAATAAACAAACACATCTAATACAAAAGAGACGACTTCTACTCCGGGCACTTGAAAATTATTTAAAAAGTGAATGAATCTTGACATATAGCTAGCTGTAGGCCTTTCCAGGTTGTTGCTAGGTTCCCCACAGCCTACATGGATTATAACTGAACTAAGAAGGAACCTGAGAAAGGGCTAGCTGAGGGATTTCCCTGTTCTCCTTCCCGTATGCATCATGATGATAGGCCAAAAACCAAATGGAGTCTCCAACAGAACCTGGTCTAGGTTAAATCCAAGTCACTGAAGCAGCTAATTATTCTGAGTCACAGTCTTCTATTGTAATGAGAAATACTGTCCCTTGATCACAATATGAATTGTGCATTCCTTATTACTGCACTAATTTTTGGCTCAATATATAGAGAGGGCTTTCTTCCTCCATTTATATCATAGACTCTTAAGTTTTCTTTGACATATAAGGCAATCATCACCCCAGTACTTATTTCCTTATCTTTTCAATAGGCCAGATCCACAAAAGCACTCCTCTTTTACCTTTCCCTAAATTGCTGAGATCTTGCACATAAAATGAAAAAAATCTCAAAAGATGGGTGGGCTTTGCAAGGGGAAGCATTCTGGCCATCACACGATGGTGCTTGAGGCCAGAAAATTTTGCTGATCCCTTTAATACAAAGATATCAGGATAACAGTATTCCACCAATTCTCACTGTTCTCCCAATTTACTGGTATCCCTATTATTTATTTATTTATTAGATTTATCAGCGCCCATCTCCCCTGAGGGGGACTCTGGGCAGTTTACAACAGAATATAATTCATTAAAATACAATTATAAATAGACTAAAATACACATTAATTGACAATTTATAAATATAATAAAATCCAAATGGCAGAATCTTCTTAAGTCCATGGGGAAGGGCACTCGAGGGCCACCCTAAAGCACTAGCCATCCCCAAGAGTGTACTTTCTCCTTCCCACCCCAAGCATATTGACACAACCAGGTTTTAAGCTTTTTCCGGAAGTCCAGGAGCGAGGGGGACTGTCTTATCTCCGGGGGAAGAATGTTCCATAGGGCAGGGGCTACAGCAGAGAAGGCACGCTTCCGTGACCCCGCTAGATAGAATTCTTTAACTGATGGGGTCCGTAGCATGCCCTCTCTGCATGCCCGGGGTGGGACAGGATGACGTGAATATTAACCTATATTCTGTTTCAATAGCAACCATTCTTGTTTCCTCAGATTTGGAGGCCTCTGTTATTAGCAGTAAGAAAACACTTATATATAGCATGCCATACACACACATACATAATTTTATCACATAGTCTTGCTGGTGTTTTTAGAAATGGCAGCTATTTGTTTCTACATAGGTATAGCCCAAGTAAACTTACCTTATTTTGAAGAGGGAAAACGGTGCCATCACAACCCTGTGACGCAGCTGCCTGAAGCCAATGTTGCTCAGTTTCTACCAGCCTTCCTTCAGAAGATATTTAAAAAGCTATTCTGCTTTACATTAAACCATGCATATTCCTACCTATTTTTGTTCTGCATAGTGATTTCATTCCAGTTTTCAAACGCCCAATCTCCATATTCTCATCTTCATGGGGAAATTCTTCTTCCTTAGATTTTACAGCCACAGAAGAACGGAAGCCCGAAGTTGTAGAACAAAAGTTTACAGAAGTTGAGCTACACAACTGTTTCTTGCACACCTACAAGACAGAATATATGTCTATTTTGGAGTATTCATGAAACAACTTCAAAATAAATGTGTGCCTCTCCTGCCTGAGGCCCCTGAAATATCAAAGCCATGTGCTACAGGAGGCATCCTCAAAAGAGAACCTCATATGCAGACAGACCAGCCTAAATAATTTTCTGTCTAGAATTTCCAAGCCATAAAGGGCTGAGTGCATGTCCATGAGTTGGCTATTCTAAACAAAAGGACACTTAGAACTTGGAAATTTAGATATCTTAGGAAGACCTCCGGGAGTAGTTCTTGACACTGATCAAATGAACAGCACATCCAAGTGTACAGAACTTATCTGCAGTTCCTCAGATGGCTCAATTGCAATACAGTGAACTAGTTCAACAAACATAAAAAGGAAGAGACTCTCTTGAGTTGAACACAATTCCCTGTGATTACATGGACTGGTACATACAATTTTCTTGGCAGCAATATGGAGTGGGACACAAGAAATACATGGATCTAGAGCTCTATTCCGGTGTCTCATTTCAGTGGGTGATCAATTTACAACAGGGAAATGTGAACAAAATCACTAGTTTGTGATTTATTCCTCCCTAAGTGCTGGACTGATAACTTCTCTCTTGTGTACACTCCCCATTTTATTTAGAAACCAAAAAAAAAAGCAGAGGATCTAAATTATGTGGGAAGTCTACATAGTTAAAAAAAAGATATTCAGAAGTTATGCCTCCAAATTTTGGAAAGCAAGAGATATCAATGGGGGATGGAGCTAGGACCCATTTTTATACTCTTCCCCAATGTATCCTGGTCAAATAGAGAAAAAGAACATCTGAAAAATGTGTAAGAGCGCAAATGAATCTATGATTGAGGAAATAGGATTGGGTAATCTGCATATCTGTCCTTTGAAAGAACATATGAACCAAATTGGTTTTTGCTGAAGTCATTAGCTAATTCTCTTTTTGTTGAAGACCATATTTCAAATAGTTTGTTTGCCTAAACCCCAAACGTGAGGGCAAATTTCTGATAGGCCAAGATATTTCAGGGATGGCCAACTGCAGTGATTAAGTAATGTGGATAGGCTGCATGGTAATTTACACAACCTCCAAACAAAACAAAATGTTACATAAGAAAAAGATATCTGTGCTCCTGATATGTAATATTCTATGTGGAAAAACTTTTTTGTATGGAGGAGAATTTGATTGAGCTCCCACTTGGCTAAGAGTCAAGTTTCCATGAGTTACTGACATTAGTAATATTAATGTATTTGTGGTCTTTTCTTTTAATATTACCTCATCGGTTTTAATTTCTGGATCTACACGTTCAGATGTTTTCTCCAGGATTTTTCCTGGAGGTATAAACCTTGGCTTTTTGGCTGAATTCACCAACAGTTGACTTGGAGCTGCTGATCGTCTCATCTTTGGCTCTGTTGATTTGAAAAATAGCAATCAGGAAGTGTGCAACAAATTCAGAGTCTTGGAAAGAATCCTGAAAGGACCCAAGTAGCACATACAATCCAGGAACCATAATTTAGAAGTCAATGGCAGCATTCCTGACATATCACCATTCAGGTTCTACCTATGTCTCCAATAGAAGAAAGTTCACCACTTCCTGAAACAGATTCTTACACCTTTATATACACCTATGATTAAGATATTTCTACTAATGGTAACCAAGTGTACAAAAATCTCTTCACAGCATTGCCCAATATAGGGTTCTAGCTACATTACATCTATACATTAAGTAAAAAGCTGAGGAATTAAGTAGTATCACTCACCTTACTCCTTCCCTAGCGATTATATTATATTATCTAAGGTCAGCGGTAAGGAAGAAAGGACTTTTCCCAGATCCTTTTGGAATTCCAAGCAAATCGCTTGGAACCCAAACCCTAACCGTAACCGCCCAGAGTCCCTCCTTGGGGGGCAGATGGGCGGTGTTAGAGATTTGAAATAAAATAAATAATTTTAAAATAAATAAATCATGTAAGGAACCAGGTGGATGTGGGGGGTTTTTCCCCATCATCCAGTTTGGTTTCTGCATTGTGTTTATATGTTGCTTAATTATTTATTGCAAATTTCATTGCAGTCATTAGTGTTAATGACCCTTGGAATATGCATCCTGTAGGATTGGGGTGCAGTGCTACAATAAAATGTGTGGCATAAATATGATTCTCATATAGGCACCATTAACCTGGCATTTACTTGAAGGAAGCTCAAGGTGTCTGGGTCAGTCCAATATGCTTTCTTGCCTATTTTTAACAACAATATGCCTCTGGGTATGAGCAAAGCAATAGTGATTATGCCACCAGATCAACATTTTCCATGCCCACTCCCTGCTTTTTGTAACATTCTGTCCAATAAAATTATCTAATAACCTCATTCTTGTAAGGTTTTAACTATTTTTTAAAGTGGCCGTAATATGAAATATGGAACTGTCTTAATAAGGTAGATCAAAGAACCAAAGGCGTCTGAGAACATGCAGACTGCTTTTCAAATGCAGTTTCAAAAATACAAATGTGAAAAAGGAATCCAACCTGGATATGGTCATACTACGCACAGAATATCCCACATCATAAGACCCCGAGAATGAAGGACCTATAGCAGCTCCTTTATCCCGAACGATGCCCGTTTTCTACTGCGCCCAACGCAAAGCCGGACTTACACTGCAGTTTAATCGTCCCGCCATACAGCTTACGCCTCTCCTCCAACTAGTCACTAGTTCAGGAGCGCATGCGCACATAGTCATAAGCGTCTCAGTTCCGTTTTCCTCCCCGCGGCCTCGTCTCGCTTTATTACGCATGCGCAATTATCTCTGCCGGGCATTTGCCGGCTCAGCCCAGTTCTGACACCAGGGCGAGAGAATCTGTACTGCGCATGCTCTGCTAGTGTTCCGGACACGCTCTATCTTCGCCCGTAGGTTCTGGATCAGACAATCATCGAACATACTGTCGGAACAATGCCTCTGTTTACTCCTTGTTTAGTTGTACAGAAATTACTGCAGCGATGGAATCAAGGCGAAGAAATAGCTCAGAGAAAGATCTCAGGAAGTGAGCTAAGAAAC
This sequence comes from Charina bottae, assembly GCA_023362775.1. Taxonomy (NCBI): domain Eukaryota; kingdom Metazoa; phylum Chordata; class Lepidosauria; order Squamata; family Charinaidae; genus Charina; species Charina bottae. The sequence goes on along the minus strand of JALMGJ010000003.1, from coordinate 149,669,905 downwards.
GTTATTTGCATAAAAAATATAGAGCTACGCATTTTAAGAGAGAACATTGAGAGGGGAAACTTCCTGGTTTCTTTTATTCCGCTTATTCATTCTCTCGGTTTGGACTCGAAAGTTTAAAAGATTTAGGCACAACTACAATTGTGAGTTCTAGTCCCACCTTGGGCATGAAAGCCGGCTGGGTGACCTTGGGCCAGTCACTCTCTCTCAGCCCAACTCACCTCACAGGGTGGTGGTTGTGGGGAAAATAGGAGGAGAAAGAAGTATTTGGTATGTTCGCCGCCTTGAGTTATTTATAAAGATAATAAAGGCGGGATAGAAAATAAATAAATAAATAAAATAATTAAGCTTCAACAAGTCCATTCAGAATTAAAATTTAAATTATTATTATTTTCCTTCTGTGTTGGTGTTTTGAGACCCTCGTTAAGGTATCCACGTGACCACGAAGTTCATGAAGTTTAAACTGAATGAGTTTAGGATAGTCATCGTGTCTTAGCCCAGCCTACCTCACAGGGTGGTTGTTGTAAATACGAAATGAAGTGTGAGTGCCCCCATCTGCGCCCGCTTGAGTGCCTGGAGAAACGTGGAAAATAAATGGAGGATGGAAGGAAGCAACCTACGATGGTACTGCAGGTTTCCAGAATCTACTTCCCAGCCAGTCTGCTGTTTCATCGGAGAGAAACGGAAGGTAAATATCTGCACGACTCTATAGTTTGCACTCTATGTTCTACTGGACCTGGACCAATGAGAAGCTACGTATATAGAGGCCGGTAGAAGCTTCTTCTGCTTTTCTCCTCCTGGCTGCGAGGCAGGTGCTGCGTCACAGACTCAGGAGTTGGACCTGGATTGAAGGGGGTGAGACGCGGAGTAGATGAGGGGTGGGCAGCCTTGCACAGGGAACGGCAGGGAAGGCTGACTACATGGGTAGGGGAATTCCTGGGAAACATGGTTCTCTTTTTAAAAAATGTAGTATTCTCTATATGCAGAAAAAAAGGAAGAAGCAAATTTGCAAAACTGGGTATGTTGGTGAGTGGCAAATAAAAACGAGTTTTACATCTTAAGAACGGGTGGATTGTGGCATAAATTTTCATGCACTAGATCAGTGTTTTTCAAACTTGGCCGTTTGAAGGTGTGTGGACTTGCTGCTGGCTGGGGGATTCTGGGAGTTGAAGTCTACACATTTTAAGCGGCCAAGTTTGAAAAACACTGCACTAGATCGACATTGTTGAATGCATGAAGTTGGCAGCTTGGGGGGGGGGGGGCGCTCTGTTACAGCCAAATCCATAAGAGGCCTGTGGTGCTCTTTTTAAGATACAAATGATATCCTTTTTATATATATATATATATATTATTAAGTTTTGAATATACATAGTTAAAAATTGAAAACAGAAAAAGAAATAGAAATACAAATCAAAGAAGAAAAAAGGTGTAGTAAAGCAAAGAGAAAAAGAAAAAGATGAAACATAGAAAATAGTCAACTTCCGACTTATCTCTGGTCTTAGTAATTTAAATTTTTTATCTTACTTGCTAGGTCTATATATAATATTAAGAAAAACATTTCTTGTCTAATATATCAATTTATATATATTTTAATCTACAAATCCCCATATAAGCTTTGCCCCTCCTGTATTTTACTAATAGTCCATTAATGGTTTCCACTCTTTAAAAATGTAATAGTATATATTTTAATCTCCAAAAACCCATATAGGCTTTACCCCCCCCCCCCCCGTATGTTACAGATAGTCCATCAATAATTTCCACTCCTTAATAAAATAAAATAATAATTTGAATCTTTATGTCTATGAAGGTTCTCAGTCATCCAGGTGGAATTGTCTGTAGCTTGAATCATGTCAACTGGATTTCTATTTTCTCAGTGGAAACGTTTCACTCCTTATCCAAGGAGCTTCTTCAGTCTGAGCAAAGTTGGTAAGGGAATCCTAAATATGTTTCTAGGTAGCTGTGTGACCTTACACCTGGGGCTAGGTCAATATAACCATAACCTAGCCCCAGGTGTAAGGTCACACAGCTACCTAGAAACATATTTAGGATTCCCTTACCAACTTTGCTCAGACTGAAGAAGCTCCTTGGATAAGGAGCGAAACGTTTCCACTGAGAAAATAGAAATCCAGTTGACATGATTCAAGCTACAGATAATTTGAATCTTCTTCTAAGAAACATGTCAATTTATCATTTTCTATCAATCCATCAATTTTAACATCCAATCTTATATCATTGGTAAAATCTAATTTTCCCAACCCTTAAGAAGGCCTTATAAGTCATTTATCTCTATTTCTATGAAATGCTTCTTACGTTCTCCTGATGCATCCCTCATATCTATCTTGTATTTCTCTAAAAATGTTTTAACTTTTATAGTAGAGGTTATCCTTAACCCTTGCCCCTTGAGCACTTTCTTTTCTCTAGCATACCATGAATTATCTCTGAAAGTTCCATCTATTTCCAAATCCAAATCCTGTTCTCTCATTTCCAGAAATTTAACTAATTCAGAAACAATCCTTTCTCTTGCTTTTTCATTTAATTGTTCTAGGGATGCACTCAAACTCCAATCATGTTCTTTCTCTATCATTTCTGCTAAGGCAGTATTATCTAAGTTGTATTCAACTTCCTCAATGAAACTTTCTGAGTTAGTCTCCAATTTCTGCATCTGGCCTTGCATCTCTTTAAATTCTACCACTTCCGTAGCTATCTGCATTTCTTTTTCAAATTCTTGTTTTATTTCCTGGATTGGTTCTTCCTTCGTCTCCCCCATCCTCTCAATTACTTGTTGTCCTAATCGACCCATCTTTTTGTCCATCTTTTTTTCCAAAGCAAATAAATTCTCCATCTGCTCGTTGATTCGCTGACCCAAGTTTATAAATGAGTCTTCTATTTTTTTATTTAATAAAGTAATTGCATCCAGAATTTTTTTTTCTTTCGCTGGTGGAACTTCCATAGATGCACTTCCAGTTTCTTTTTTTCCCTCTTTATCTCTCTTCATCCTCAATGCCATATTCATCATAATGTAGATAATATTCCTGTAAAAAAAAGAAGGGAAAGAGGAGAGAGGGGGAAATATAAAAAAGAGAGAGAGATAATAAATGTTGCAATAGTTGTTTACAAAAAGGAGGGAGTAAAGAAATGCCAAAAGTAAAAACAATCCTTTAAAAAATAGTTGTCATAACACCAGGATTGTAGTCCATACAAAAGGCAAAAACAGTCCTTTAATAATAATTGTCATCATAATTCATTTATAATCCATTAGACATATAAGTCCATGTACTTTCAAGAACAAAAAAATGAAAAGGCAGATGGAAACTATTTTTTTCCCCTTGTAGTCAAAATAATAATGGAAACGATAAACAATTCGAAGGTTTCACACGCTCACTTATAACTCTTCAATCCAACCAAGCAAAATAACTGAAGTAGGAAAATTATATAAAATATATAAGAGAGAGCTGCAGTAATCCAAATAGCTTTTTCACCCAAAGTACATATTAAACAGTCAATTTTTTATATAAAAAAGTCCAAACAAAGCATGAACATTTAAAAAAGGGCTAATAAAAAGAAGTAGAGGAAGGTTCTTTTCCTGGCAATAATCACCAAAAACAAAAACATAAAAAGCAAAATGTCATTTATTCCATATAGAATCAAAATCCAAATAAAATAATTCCAAAATAAAAATGCATTCAATTACCAATAGATAGGAAACTTAAATCAAAGTAAAAGTAAAAGGATACAAATGATATCCTAAGATTTATTATTTTTAAGCCAGATTGCATTTTCTCTTTCTCTGTCTCTGTCCTTGAGGATTTATTTTCTATATCTGTATGTTTTTCTTTTACATCACACACAAACACAAAACAGGTCAGTTGAGAATTATATTTCTGCATTTGGTTCAGTGCTACCCAGTCCATAAAAGTTGATGCCACAATGCTTCTATTGATCTGTAATGTACTCCAATACTTCGTTTTTAATGAAACTGACAGATTTTAGATACTTTCTGTAACTTTAAATAGTGAACTTTACAGAGACGAACTGTACCGCCATCATTTCCTTGGCTTTTGGTTCGATGTCTCATTTCATTTTTCCTATTTTAGCAGTCCTCCAGTTGTGTTAAGAACTCCCAGTCTTCCAGCCAGGGTTTCTGTCTGAACTGAAATTGTAGCCACAAAACATCTGGAGATTATCAGGTTCAGGTAAGCTGTATTACTTTTTGTCTCTTTGTATAGAGCTCATTATTGCTAACTGAAATAACATATCAGCACCTGAAAAAGGAGGCTGCAGTCCATGAATGTATATGCCACGGTAAGATTAATAGCTATAAGGCTTCTTGTTGTTGCTTTGTCACAGCTGCCCCTAAAACGTGCCCTTAGCGAAGATGCTATTAATAAATCTCCTGTATGGCCTCAACTGTGTTCTTATGTCAAGATCTTTGTCAGTAGTAAATAGAAAATGTAGGAGGGGGTGGAGCTAAGATGGTGATGAAGCAGAAGCTTCTCTGCTGAGCTCCCCAAGACTTTATATTTGATTAGGGTAAACCATACACGATATACATTGTATATAAATAGAGAAATCCCCACCCCCTCCAAGAGGAAGGGTGAAAGTCATGTACATCCCTGTACATGGAAACATTACATAATATGCATTTCACTGCTCTGAATGCTTAAGGCAGTGGTTTCCAAAGTGCCGCCGTTGGTGACACACCAACGGTGGCGGGGGCAGGGGCGTGCACAGCGGCGGCGCAGGGGGGTGCACCGCGGCGGGGGCGTGCACAGCGGCGGCCTCCGCTAAAACGTGGAAGCACTGATGGCCCGCCGCCGTGCACACCCCCGCCGCCGCTTCCGCGTTGTGTTGCGGCACACCAAACTGTTGCAACACACTAAAGTGTCACGACACACAGTTTGGAAAGCTATGGCTTAAGGGAAGGTGGACTCTATATACCATTCTGAGAGTACTTATTTGTTCAGGCTAATAAGAATGTTTATTTTACAGCTGAATATTGTTGAATCAGATTATATGGAAGGAGGTCATTACACTTTAATGTGGGAGTTTTTTCAATTATTTCACTTTCCCCTGCACAGACCTTTTTTCTGACATAGCACTGATGTGTTGATTTCCAATAAAGTCCACATATGTAAGATGCTACCAATAACAGTTCTTCTTTCCACTTAGGTTTATTTGGCTTTTCATTCTGTTTGCACTAGAGACCTTCAGTCAAAAATCTAATTACTGTAATTGGAAATAACTGCAACATTCACATACATGCAAAGTCATCTAAAGCAGTATCATTTTAGATTCATACATTTTGAGCCTCTAACACTCTCCGAGGGGAAAGCATGGTTTCTGGAATTCTTCCCAGCCTCTTGACAGTGCTGCTGTGGGTCACATGGGGGCTTAGAATGGGGGAATTAGGAACATTCTGAGCCATTGCCTACTTCTCCCATAGGGTTTCATTCAGGGATTTTTCCCCCCTATAATTTTAATCTTTGCAACCCAGAACCCAATTTACATTTCAGTCTTTCTTTTGCAGCTCCACCACCAAGTATGTGTCCTGACTTCGAGTGAAGGAAGACGCTGAGACTTGGTGTAAAGGCTCTAGTGTTTTATTGTTCTACTCTGCTAGACAGAATCCATCTAAACTAAAATGAACTAGTGATGCTCACAGTCCCCCTGTGGGGAGATGGTGCGGTAAATATAAATCGAACCATAAATAAATAAAGCCCAAGAAATTAGGGTGGTGCCTTCTTCAGCCTCTTACGATGAAAGCAAAGTGATTCAGTACTGCGCATGCGTTTATCCCCTGGAGGGAGCCCCTTCCTTCTTCACCACTTATCTCCCTGACAGTATGGTCCTGTTTTGTTCAGTTTTTGGAGAATTATCCTGCTGATGAACAGAGAGGCAGATAGTTTTGAGCTCCTTCACATAATATTTTCAGCAGTCTGTTGGGATGGAAAGAATAAAAATGAGCAAACATATCATAGACAGTGTGTGTCCTCCAGGTCCTGTCCTCTGGAATGATATCTGCCCAGAGATTTGTACGGCTCCCACCCTTATGACATTCCGTAAATTACTCAAAACCTGTTTGTTCTCCCAGGCGTTGGCTTAAGGTGATTGTGTATTCCTTTCTAGTTAGGTTAG